>CM039486.1:20778412-20814008 GCA_022433065.1 Begonia loranthoides | reverse complement strand
TTTTTCTTTGCATCTTTGTAATACTTTTAATACTGCACTAATATGATCCTGTTCATTTCCTGATGTAAAAATAATAATATCATCAATGTAAGCTAGACATATATCTTCTAATTTGTCTAAATTATGATCCATAAATCGTTGATTGATAGATGGTGCTTGTTTTAGGCTGAATGGTAACACGTTCCATTCATATTGTTTCTGTGGAGGACAGCTAAAGGCTGTTAAGGGTTTAGTGTCTTCACTTAGTCTAAGTTGCCAGTATCCTGATTTAGCATCTAATGTACTGAATAGATTATTTCCTTTGAGTTTTTCTAATATATAATCCTTTCTTGGAAATTTATAGCTATCTCCTATAGTTGCATCATTTAATTGTTTGTAATTGATTACCATTCTTCGTTTTCCTCTTTTGATTTCATTTTTATTTTCTACATAAAAGGTCGGAGCACTATGAAGACTCACGCTTTCTCTTATAATTCCTAGTTCTAGTAAATTTTTACATTCTTGTTGAAATTCTTCTACATCTCTAATACTATATGGAATTCGACTAGGAACATTTATTTCAGCTAAAGGATCTTTTAGCTTAATAATAATTTCTTCCTTATTAGTATTTTTATTTTCATCAAGAGGATTCTCACTACAAACTTCTTGTAATTTGTGTTCTAGAATTTGTCGTGTAGTATATAAAAAGTTAATGATATGTAAAACTTCATGACCAATACTTTTAATTACTTCAGTAGGAGTGACTATTTTGGTAGTGATTTGAGAAGGTTTAGTATCTTCTCCCCCCGGAAAAGTAAGAGAAATAGTGTGAAGTCGTTGAATAAAGGGATGATATAGTTTTAAAAAATTATTTCCTAAAATAATATCGACGCTAGAGTCATGCAGATATATGGTTTTGGCAATAAAAGGATAGCCTTCAATAATAATAGGAATATAAAAATTAACATACCATATAGGATGAACAGATTTATCGGCAACTATAATTTTAAGTGGATTTGATAATTTATTCCATGTTGGTAAAACGTGTCTTTTAGCAAAACACAGGGTTGATCCCGTGTCAATATAAGCGAAATAATTTTTATTTTGAATAATAATCTTAATAAATGTGGCATTTGGATTTTTAAGACGTAATTGCTTACTCAATACTTGTAGATGAATAGTCGGATTCATAAGCATAAATATCAATGTCAGAACAAATGTCAGAATCTTCAATAGGATCGTAACCAATTTCATAAGCTAATTTAAGAGTTTTTTGTGTTATTTTGAAATCTTTTAGGACATTTATTGGCATGGTATCCTTCTTCGTGACATAACCAACACGTACAAGTTTTCTTTTTATTGGGGCAAAACTTATCAGGTTGTGTTCGTTTCTTTTTTCGAAATTGTTGTCTATTTCTAAAATATATTCTATGATTTTTTATTTTTCTTTTTTGATATTTGTTATATGGAATTTTTCTCCATTTTTTCCTTTTTCTTTTCTCATTACATCCGTATTTTCCAATTTTATTTGTGTTTTTTTCGCAACATAGCTTGATTTTAGCTTGTTTCTTAACTATTTCGGTATTGCATGCTTGTTGCAACCATGCTCTTAATATTATAATTCTAGTTCCTAGAGATTTAGGTAGAGCGTCTGTTTCAAGTCCTTTATTGTAATTTTCTTCTAATTCTGAATGAACTTGGGATGGAAATTTATTATAAAATATTTCATCTGCTAATTTCATATATTTATCATCTAATTGATAATAAATATCTCTGAATTCGCAGATAAAATTTTCTAAATAACAGAAATCACATAGTTTCATATTTGTTAAATGCCAAAAAGCTTTTTTGAAAAAAGCATCTGTTTTTTCAGTCTCCTTGGGATATCTTCCTATGAATTCTTGGATTAATAATTGGGTTATATTTTTAAATGTAGTAATTGAATCTGTTTCTAATAATGTTGCTTTTACAGAAAGGTTTAAATGTGTTAAGTAGTTGTATACTATACCTGTTGTTTGATGTGTTACGTAATTAAATAAATCTTCAAGAGTTAGATCTTTTATTTCTTGATTTAATTGTATGAAAATGTTAATTCTATTCTTCCAGTCTTCTAATACTTTATATTCATTTTCAACACAATCTATATTTAATATGTGATTTCCTAAAAAACTTTCAATCCTATGAATATATTGATTGGGTATCTTAGTCCATTTATTATTATAATAATATCCTTGTTTGTTCATGTAATGTTTAAAATCTTCATCTTCCGTTTCTTCATACATTCGTTTTTTATTACGACGACTAGATTCGGGCAATTCTTGTTTTACATAATGAGGATTATATGAATTTTCGTATGGATTTTCATCTGAAGTATAATCGTAAACTATTTCATTAGTGTCTGTTTCTGCTTCTCTGTTCATCAGTAAATAATTTTCTTATGTGTCTTCTTTGGGTATATCTAGTTCAGAAAATAGTCTAGTAAGTTTAGCTATCTGTTCTTCTAAATTTTCCATCATACCATAGGCGGTGGTTGAATTGTTAGTTTTGGTCTTATCCTTCTTTCTAAGTTGATATGTTCTAGCTCTTCGATAGTGATTGACCTTTGCTGTTCTTGTTTAACTATAATTTGTTGAAAATTAGTAATTATATCTACTATGTCTTTTCCATAATTAATAGATTGATTATATTTTTCTGGATCTTTTAAGAATTTATCGACCAGTTGTAGCACTATATTTTTTGCTTCTGTTAGTTCTTTATAATTTTCTTTATGACTATTTAGTTCTATTATTCGTTGTATTTCGTAATTTTGTTGTTTAATTTCATCAATTTTCTCATTTATATTTATTTCTATGTATTTTATTAATTCAGCTAGACTACTATTTATCCTAACGTTTTTCTTAAATAATTTTCTAAATCAGCAATCATTATTTGCGTGTCATGTATTTTTCCATTTAGGTTCATAATTTCTTTTTTTGTCTTAATTAATTTGCACTGATTTTCTATTACGATATCATGAGTATCTTTGATTTTTTATTTAAGTTTATAATAATATTTTGTTAGGAATTCATTAGTATTAACGACATTACTTTGTATGTCTTGTAAATCGTCTGTATTATGATGAATGATAATATAAGATAAAATTTTCATGATGTTATTTAAAAGGGCTTTAATTTTGGAATTGTCTGGTGTATCTGGTTGGGAGTGTTTACTTCTTATAGCGTAATGGGTTCCCATAGGTAAGTTTTTGGGTAGAATAATCATTTTTTCTTGAAAGGGTATTCCCGGTAAACTACTTAATTCTGTAGTTAAGGTTCTAATGTGTAAATTGCTAACTTGTAACTTTTCGACGTTGTTGATGTTATTCATGGTGATCTTGCTTAGTAAGGTTATGCTTAATTATCAGGTAATCCAGTAGGTGGTGCATTTGCGTATCTTATCCTAAACATTGGTTCCTCTCTCTAACATTCTACAATACACAAAAATAAAAGTATAAGTGTGATTAATTATATTTCAATATTATGTATATATTGGTCAAGAGAAGTTGGTGGAGCATGGTTTATTGTTCTGTGAGTATTTATTGATTTCTCTAGATAGCATTCAGCAATACAGAAAAATAAAATGACTAGAAATAATAGCATTATTAAAGGTACGACTATTACAATAATAAGTGTATAGTCCATGATTGGTTACTTGCTACAGTGTTTCTATACGATGCTACAGTATTTTTACTATTCCTCCCCTCCGATCGCTCACTCCTTCTCTGTCTCTCATTCTCGCTCTCTCTCGCTCGTTTCCCTTCTATTTCAAATGGCCGATGGCCAATAAGGAAAATAAAACCATTTAATTAGTTTTTCAATTAATTATTTCTTTTCTTGAAATTTCATCCTTATTTAATTAATTTCCTTAATCCATCCTTTCATCTTCTCTCATACATTTCAATTCCATTTTATCTTCATTTGTACGTAAAATCGAATTACTCCAATACTTCAGATGAAGCCGAACCAAAATTGGTATAATGAGGAACGCCATTAGTAATATTCCGATAATTTATTCGACAAATTCAAATATCCACAATTATTTTCCAATATATAAAATTCGGGATATTACAATCATCCCTCCTTATAGAAATTTCGTCCTAGAAATTTGTTCGGCGTAATCATTCTTTCGATCTAAACATTAACGTAACTTTTCGCATCTTATGTTTACGCAAAACATCCAAATATTGCATCACTTTTCACTTCTGTGGAACACAAAATGCAGCAGAAATTCCTATTTCACGTATGAGTTATTCAATTGGCAAACTCATTTGTTGTAAATGAAATGCCTCTTTCCAAACTTTATTCCTTTTTACACAAATAATGCATGTCAAACCATCATAATGTGCATACCTTTACTACATTTTGATGATCCTAACCTTCCAAAATCCTGTCTTTCCATAGAAAGATTCCATTTTTCTTTGTGCCAATCCACCATACACCACCGAGTCCTAGCAAGTTCCAACCATTATCGTCGTGAGGGATAAAATCTCAACTCACTTCATCCATTTCTGTAATTGAATTTAATAGTAATAAGTTCAAAACTCTAGCCCAATCCCCCTTACATGCTACAGATTTTCCACTCACAATTCATTTTAAACGTCTCATTTTCTCTTTGACATAAATTGTCACATCAATTTAGAAGAAATTTTTCAAAACAACACTTATATTATATCCTTAAATAGTTTACATATCAAAATACTAATCCAGCATACAACACGACAAAATAAAGTATGTATTTGGAAATATTCTTCGTGCAACCATCTCTACTTCTTAGACAGAATCGGACAATTTTTGGCAAAATGACCACTCTCATTACATTTAAAACACTACTTTGAGCCAGCAAGACATTTTCCAAAATGATTTCTTTTGCACCTTTGACACCTAGGGCTCGACGTAGCATAAGCGGTTCCAATTAAAGCAGCACCTGACTTATCTCTTGCATCCGGAAGAGCACTGACTGTCTTTATCATCGGTTGTTTGTCACTCCTTCACTGCGCTTTGTTGTCTAATGGTCATTTAATTCCTTGATTCATATGCGAACCAGCCGGAGGTTGTAGGTTCATGTCGTTCTTCCAAAATTTCTTATTTGTCTCTTGCCGCCTTGCCGCTATTAACTCTACGTCTTCAGCATTAAGCGCCCTAGCCACAATCTGCTCATAGGGGATATTTCGTATACCTGCAAGTCTCACTCCTCTTAAAATCTCCACCTTTAGTCCTTGGACAAAATGTTGAACTTTATATTTATTATCAGCTACCAGATGTGGAGCAAATCTCAACAATGATTCGAATCTTCGTATGTATTCAGATACGGTCCCTGTTTGTCGTAGTTCCATAAACTCCATCAGTTTCTGATTCTGGACTGTAAAGCTGAAGTATTTCTCATTAAACAGTTCCTTGAAATTCTCCCATGTGAGAGTCTGGATATTCAGTGTAAGTTTGACAGAGTCCCACCAGAATTGCGCATCGTGGGTTAGAAGGTAAGTAGCACACTTGACCTTTTCAGTTTCTCGTATCTTGGCATATGCAAAATTCTTCTCAAGAGAGCGTATCCATTCTTATGCTCCCGTGATGTCTGAAATGTTGCCATCAAAGTTAGGAGATTTAAGTCGCAGGAACTTTTCCCAGTCAGTTTCTACAGGACCTATACTAACACGATTGTTCCTATTTCTATCATCGTTCTCTCTCTCCATAAACCGCTCCATTACATTAGCAATACGGTTTAGAGTCTTATCTATCCCATTCTGTGCACCAACATCCTCTCGCTCTGCCTGAATATTTTCACTTCCCTGACCACCAGGTACATTCCTTCCACCATGGTTGATACGTGTTCGTCCTCTCCTTTCTCGTCCTCTTGCCATAATATTCACTAACCGCATGAGAAAACACTTAGAGAATAATTCTACTAACATACTTACAGTTGATGAAGTATTTCCACGTCGAACCTTGTGCTGGTAGGAAGTATACAGAATCGATTTTAAAACTCGGGATGCTCTGATACCAACTGTAACATCTCGTATTTTTAAAATGGGTAAAATTTAAAACTTTTCTTTTCGTAAAAACATCAGAGTATTTTTCTTTTATAAAACCCGATCATTAAAACTCTTTACTTAAAACATTTATCAATTTTAGCAGAAGTAATAAAATCATTTTATGAAAAGCAGCGGAATTAAAACAAGCATTAAAGAATATTAAATAATTTACAAATTCTTTTACAAATAATCTCATTTAATTCTTTAGCCCAGCCAGCCACAATATCCGCCCGTACAAATCCTTCATCAACTGTCTTTGACTTGATCACCTGTGCGTCTACCTACATCGCAAGACTTAACTAATGAGCCTAATGCTCAGTAAGTAATATAAACTAAAAGGTATGATGCACATGTCATGATTTCGAACTTAACACGTGTGAACTTTATCGAATCATTCACTTGCTCCTTAACATTGGTGTAAATTATTTCTTTTCTTGAAATTTCATCCTTATTTAATTAATTTCCTTAATCCATCCTTTCATCTTCTCTCATACATTTCAATCCCATTTTATCTTCATTTGTATGTAAAATCAAATTACTCCAATACTTCAGATCAAGCCAAACCAAAATTGGTATAATGAGGAACGTCATTAGTAATATCCCGATAATTTATTCGACAAATTCAAATATCCACAATTATTTTCCAATATATAAAATTCGGGATATTACACGCAGTCACTCCCCTTCTATTTTTCCACTTTACATACGTCACACAATATATAGTATGGCGAGGTATATTGGGTTCCTCTGTGACCAACAATACCACCCAGATAATATGTTTGGTACATATAAATATTTACATGATGCATAATTTGGCATCCTCACTATGCATACATTGAATGCATATAATACATACTAGTCATGCATGTAAAATGAACCATACAAATCTTGTTATTAAATACACATAAATGATGTATAAATTAGTGTCATACATCTATCTAAACATGTTCTATCTATATCTCAATTATTTCCCAAAATGTTTTATACAATGGATAAACAAATGGTTAAAAATGTAAGGAAAATATTTAAAAAATACAAGGTCTGGTCGACCGCCCCCTCATCTGTAGTTGTCCGTTCTAGTGCAATTTAAAGACAAAATAAGGAAAAATGTCTATTTTAGTTGAATGGTGTGGTCGACCGCAAAACAAGCACTTTCAAATCCTTCATTGTGGTTGTCCATTCAAGAAGCGTTTTTACACGTCTAGACGTCCGCCCCAAAGATAGGATGTCTAATCTCATGTTTATTTCCCAATTTCTCACATTTCTATACTCAATTTTCTACTAAATCCATACCAAACCATTCTAGAATAACATTCATATTTTGTATTCCATCAAATAGATAACTTAATCTATTTAAACCCATTCAAGCATAGCATTCAAATCATGCTTTCTAACTTATTCAATTTAAAATACTCTTCCTTAAAGGAACAACTAACAAATTTCATATTAGTTCCATGCTTATAATCCATCCATAATAATAAATATTAATTATTTGAATCTAGTTTAACTATCATCATCAAGAGACATCCATGATTTCACTTAAGCACCACAACCCCATTTAACCGATATTATGTACTTTCCATGCTTCCATTCAATTACCACTACTTCAATCTTTATTTAACCAATTTGTGGCAATAACCATTATCAAACCTTATATTCATACAACTAAACTTAAACCACTTAGATATATTTATCTAATTCAATAGAAAATGCTCACTTGTAACCTTAACAACTCAATATTATTAATTTTCATCCAATTCAATTCACATCTTTAAATCTCCATAGAATCATCCTTTACTTGACCAATTTAATCATCAATAAGTCCATATCATCCATAAATACCAACATGCCATCAACGAATTTCACATATAATTCCTAAACCCATATTTTTCTTCACCTAAACTATGTAATATTTAACATAGTTTAATAAATACATAGTTTAGGGTTCTTACATCTTGAAGACAACTTTATTCTTCCATTTCTCCTTTTGATTTTAGGCTCAAAAGGTTGCTTTCGATGAGAGGAACAACTTCAATGAAAGAATTGAGGGTCAATTCTCTCTTTTTCCCTCATTTTCTTCTTCCTTTTACTTCTCCTCTTTTTCCCCTATTTCCAGCCTGAATTCTTCAGCCATTTTTCCCTTTCTAGAGACAACTTAGGGTAAAATAACCATTTTGTCCATTTTTTCCTTCAAACTTTACCATTTTACCCTTAATTCCATGGATAATTAAAAAAATACCATGGTTAATTATCCTTAACCATTCGTAACTTAAAATAATCACTTTAGCTTAGTTTTAAGCTAATCCCCATGATTATCATAATTAATTAAGATTAATTAACCTTAATCATCCACTAATTACACCTTAATTACACACTTAGCCACTAATCCACAAGTGATACATGTCAATACCCCATTGGTTATCCAATTTTATTACATGGTCACATACTGCAATGTATTAGAAACATTCTTTCTTTTGTACACTTCTCCAAATTCCAACTCTAAAGTCCCATTTAAAGACATATTCCAAAATAGTGTAGTTTGGACCCATCAAACTTCAAACATGCATAACTTCTATTGCATACATTGAAATCCCTTCAATCCAAATCCAAACATTTCATTTATGTGTCTACTTTATAACCATAAAATGTTTTGAATTTATAATCATCTTAATATCTTCAATTAGCCACAAATAATTACTCATTTATAGCACATTTATCACTTTTGTGCAAAAATTCATATGTTAATGAGTATACATCCAGTTGATCCAATTTCATCATAATTCTATAGTCTAAGGTGTCTACTATTATACATATTTTTAGTTTGTAAAAATACCCTCAATCGATTGGTCAATTTCTTCTTCAAAGTCATCTCCTGACTTATTATCATTTAATCATATTTAATTATACAAAACATGGTTATTAATGTTAATACTTAGTCTGGATCATTACAGACTCCATGCAAGCCTATGTACAGACTCACAGCTCTAGACTCATATTTTGTCCTATATCTGCAAAACAAAAAGTGAATTTCCACAACATGAGCTTTTATAAAACCCAATAAGGGAATCTAAGCTAGTCATATTTAAATAAATATATTTAAATCTACATGTACTTGACACATTTGAAAATAGTGATCGTTTGGCTAACACACCCATAATCTCTGCTATAAACACCTTATATGGTATAAGTGCTATAAGTATGGCCGTAGCACTCTAATGCAGCACACCATGTCTTGTACTATACAAATGATAATATGATATTAATTATCATTTATATCCATATCAACATTCCTAAGTTTAAAGCAACTAGAGGCATAATGTAACATAATATACAATGTCTTTATCTATAATACATGAAAAGTATACAATCTATGCAAGCCTATGTATAAACTCACAACTCTAAACTTATACATAACAAAAACTCATAGTGAAACTACCAAGAATGTGAGAACATCTTGCAAGGAACTAGTGATCTACTCTGCCAAATATGCCTTTGTGATTAATCCTTTACCCACCTTTTTACTTTTTATTTTGCCTTTGGTCATTGCTTTCCATATCTACAAAAAGAGAGTATTTTCACAACATGAGATTTCATAAACCCTAATAAGAGAATCTAAACTTGTCAGATTTAAATAAATATATCTGAAACTAAGTATGCCTAACACACTTGAAATTAGTGAACATGTGCATAACACATCTGTAACCTCTAGCATAAACACTTCATAGTGGACAAGTGCTATGAGTATGATCCTAGCATTCTAATACAACACACCATATCATGTGCTATGCAAATAATAATGTAATATTAATTACCAATTATTATATATATTAACATTCTTATGTGTAGTGACCGTGATTTTTTCCAAAAATGTAATGACATTATTTATCAAAGAAGAAGTTGTGTTTAAGAATGTGTTGTATGGTATATATAGGTATATATATATATATATATATATATATATATATGTATGTATGTATGTATGTAAAGGCTATTAATAAAATAAATAAATAAGATAATAGATTGAGTTGGATCAAACAAATTAGATGCGCAAGAAACAGGAGATGTCATCTGAAACTTAATAGACGTCGCCATTTTGAAGGAAGTGTTCCCTGTTATGGAGTTGCCTAGGGAGGGTGTCCGTGGGAGCATACTGGTATGCGGAAGGAAGGAATTCATATGTTGCATAGTGTCATTTTCGATGAAGGAAATGGTTAGGAGGAGTGGAGCAAATGGCAACCATTGGATCTAATATACGGAGGGGAGTATACACTGTTAGATGAAGACCAAATGGAAGGATACTACAGAGGGGGAAAAGATTCCCTAGCGGGAGTGTGCTTTCCCATTGGATTAAATGGGAGATGGATCGTGGATAGTTCGATTGGGTATTTGATGCTTCCGCTAGGGATGGAAGATTCATTGCAAGATAGAGTTGGGTCAATAGATTATATGATTGGGAGTGTTGATAATTGTTGGATAATGGAAGGAAGTTGTGGTTGTGTACGAGAATGGAGGACCCCTAGATCGGAAAAAATAGGAGAAGAATTAGCTGATGGATTGTTAGTTGCATAAGAAAACGCATCCGAAAAAAGGTACGCGTCCGCGAGTTTAAAAGGACATCATTGTTTCAAAGAAAAAATGTGCCCATGGTGAAATAAACAAGGATAGAACAACGTCGTTTTGACTAAAGGAACCTAGCTAAGCAGTGAAGTCTTTGGAGTGTAGACATCTGCGAACAAAGACGCTTCTACAATTATGACGTGACATGAAATGATTGGATTAGCAGGATAAATATTCACTGAGAATATTCTTTGTGGACACGGACGTGTCTGCGGCAACCTATGCTTCCACACCCAACTCTACCGGCAATTTAAATTCAAATAATGCTCTATCTGATTGGCGATTAAGGCATCCTCTATCATTCATCATAAAGTAAACGGACATTGAAAAGGAATGAAACAGGTAACTTCTCAGCTGAAGGGTTGCGATCGATCAGCTAGATTAGATGTACCACGATGGACTCAGATTAAAAAGGGGAAGCTGAGAAGAGGAAGAAGAAGAAGAGGAAGAAAAATTTAGGGAGTCTTTGTCTTCTCAACTCTCTAAGGAATAGAGGTAAGAAGTGATTGTTTGTATTCTTTTCTTTTTGGGCTACATCACAAGAGATAGGTGGGTTTTATTCACTTGAGGATATGTTAGTTGATAGCTATTAATATGAATTGCTCATGTTGTTTGATGTTTGGTTAAGGATTTTATATGTTGATGATGTGTTAGGTTGTATGCACTCATTTATGTACATGCATCATAACTTGCAAGAAAAGTTACTAAATAGATTTCTCATGCATAAGTGATTTATGAAATTAAATGCTAAATGTTAAAGAGTATGGAAAGATAAGCTTGAGTCTGTTAGTTTGATCTTGATTGATATTACGGTTGGTGAGGTCATTAAGCATTGAAGTGCATGACTGCTAGTGAGTTGCGATAGATGTTGGAACAGATCGTTCTGCATTGAAGTATACAACTGCTAGCAAAGCTTTCGATCAATGTTGTATTGCTATACCGGAGGTGATAGGTCATTGTGCATTAATAGACACAACAACTGACAGGCAGTTCGATTGATGTCGAGCCTTTATCAAGAGACGTTATGGATTGATGTGCTTAGCGGTTAATGAGTCATCGATTGACGTCAAGACAAAATGCATTAACAATTTTAGTTAATGTTGATTATAGTTGGATGAGAAGGTGGACAATGCACTATGATTTATTCAAGACTTGGTTGTTGTTAAATATTGCCTCTGTTACTTATTGTGAAGAATGATTCTATTGATTCTTAGATGATTTTAGCTACTGCCTTTGAGAAAGTGGATAACGTCCTGAATATGGTTATGGATTTGGATACTTTGGATTATGGAAAATATATCAACCTCTCTATCAAAGTAATCACTTGATATTTTCCTGTTGAAAGTAGGTCTTTACTATGTAGTGGAAAAAGGATTTCCGAGAGGGTTCTGAGTACTTTGTTAATTCCTATAATTGTGGTTGCATTTTGGTAAGTTTTCTTCAGTTTGGGATAAATATTTCCTGGCTTCATAAACTGCTTCCTATTAATAAGTGCATGGTTTACTTTAATGGCTATCCTTCAATATAACAGACTTCTTGTTTGCTCTTTCTCTGTCATTAATGAAATGTTGTATGATAGGAGGGATTGTTTTAGTTTGAGCCATGAACTGTTACCTTACTACTGAAATGCTATGTTTCCTTTTCATATATTCTGTTTACTGATGTGAACTGAATATGGCACGACATACATGCATCATGAATAGGACTTATGAAAATGTTGACATATGCACGACATATTTAATGAAATGAATGAATAAACGTAAATAGGGATGTGGGGGTTCGGGAGAATAGGTGATGGTCCATTGATTGTGACACCCCTAATGGATGCAACTCATCCCACGTAAGGAGGGAGTGATAGTTATGCCACATGTACCATAAGATGTATCCTTTCTCTTGTACCAGAAATCCCCAACGTTAGAACTAAATAGATTGATGACGGTCATAAGTGGTGACACCCCTAATGGATGTACTCCTAATTAGAGTTATGGTTAAGCCACATGATCATAGGATGTATCATTTCTCTATTAACGAAATGTAAAGACAGAAAAGATAGGTCCTTTTCTGTGACAGACTGCATAAGCACGTATTGAGCGTGAGCATTGAGCATTGCATTTCATTCTATTTCTTGATGAGCGTTAGGCTCATTGTTTTATCTTGTGATGTAGGTGACTATCATGATATCAACGATATACCTGTGAAGGAGGAGTTGCAGGATGAGCTCTTGGGTTATCAGCTGGGTTTGACCTGAGGGTTATGGCTCACGGAAAGTAATACAGGTTGTTTTGAACAATTAATTATGGTTTTAAATTTTAGTAAATGTTTTGTTAAACAATGGACTTTTGTTGGAAGTGTTGAAACCATGTTTTGAAATTATTATTAGTTTCTACTTAAATTACTTTGATCTGTTTTCTTCGCACATGTTTTTAATAAATTAAAGAAAATTTTTTATGGCAAAGTAAAGAAAAAGTTTTTAATAACGCGGGCATTACAGTTGGTATCTTAGCAAAATCAGGTCAAACCCGGTTATGTAGACTGTTGGTAACGCAAGACTCATCGTGGAATACTCCTTCGACTGTAAGTTTAGTTTTAATTTTTAAATTGTTTTCTTTAACTTCTTATTTCATAATATGAAAATGTATAGGATTATAGAATGAGGAGGGGAGCAATAGCTAATGTGCGAAATAATGGCAAGAAGAATGAAACAATTGGTGGCCAAGAAAATGCAGCTGGCCAAGAGAATGCGAGAAATCAAGATGAAAGGGATGACGCTATCAGCCGATTAACAGCTATAGTGAAACGGCTAATTGAGAGGGACAACGGAAACAGAAATCATCATGTTGTGATAGTTCCGGAGGAAGCTGCCTGGGAAAAGCTTAGATGGCTCAAGCCTCCCAGCTTTGACGACAATATTTCTGACGTAATGGGAGTTGAGGAATGGATTTAGTTCCTTGAAGACATGTTTTAGTATTCAAGAATACAGGAGGTCGAGAAAATGACGTTTGTTGCTTATTTACTACTTCAAAGAGCTGTTCTATGAGAGGTATTTTAATTATACGGTCCAGACTCATAAATTGGAAGAGTTCGTGCCTGTAACGACCCGGATTTTTTTTTCTTACTTTGAAAATCGCGTTAAATTTAAAACTTTTATAAAACAATTGAATCCTTATTAAAACCCTTCAATCGAAATCAGAGTTCTTTTCTTAAAACTCGATCGTTAAAACATCTTACTTAAAACTCGTTACTTAAATCTTTATTAACAGCGAAAGACTTCATTTATAAAATCATTTTTCTTAATTAATAGCGGAAGCATAAAACATTCTAGAGCGGAAGCATAAATCATTTATTTTAAAAAGACAATAATTAAACTAATACTTTATATTTACAAAACTCGTTTTCCTTTACTTTTCCTTAGCCTAACTAGCCACAAGTCCTGCACATGCAAAATCCTTAATCAACTGCTCCTTCATCTGTTCTCTTGTGCGTACCTACACCATCAGAAAACTGTGAGCCCAAGGCCCAGTAAGAAATGAGATTTGCAATATGATGTATGCCTCTAACTCATTATGTCAGAATGGGTCCACCCCAAACATTTCTTTTCTTTACATTTCATTCCTACATTACTCGTACATCGAGTTAGGAGATTGGGGAATCTATGGCAGAGAGAGTAATCTCTTGTCAGCTTCTAACCACCTAGGGTAGACAGTCTCTCACAACCCGACAAGGGAAGGACATAGTTCTTTCATAACCTAATATGGAAAGGGCATAGTTCTTCCAGTCTACCTGGCTAGATCTGTTTTTCTTTGTTCATTTTTTGTAATACCCTGAATTTTTATATCGGAATTTATTAAGAATAATTGGAAATTAATTAGGGGTATTTGGGTCTATCGGATATTTATCGGGGTATTACCAAGGATGTATTCATTCGGTTATAATTTAAAAGAATTTATTGGAAGTTTAATTGATGAAAATCAATTTAGGAAATGGAATTAGGAAATTTAAATTGGACTCTTAATAATCTTTTAACGATATTTGGAATAAGTCGGGAGTTAGAATTTGGGTTGGTTAATATGTGGTGCAAATATTTAACACTTAAACATATAAATTTAATATTCATTAAAGAATTAAAGGAAAGTGGGGATTTATTGTTAAATAACTAAACTGGTTCAATTGGAGAACGGGTTCAGCTCAGCCCTCATTTCGTCAAATAGCCTTCGGCCAGACGAAATGAAGGGAGGGATGAGATTTATGGGATAAATAAGATTAATTGTGATTAATAATGTAGGAGGATTTAATTAATTTGGATTAATTGGATTAAAAAGGATTAAAGGAGGTGATGAGAATTATGAACCGGTTCATGTCCATTTATTGGCTGTTCAGGAATTAAAGATGGGATTTAGGTTTTGTTTCTGGCCTTCAACCATTTTCTTCAGAAGAGAGGCAAGAGACGAGGGAGATGAAGGCTGTGAGAGAACCGATGAGAGAGGCGATCGGGAGAGGAGGGTTGCGAGCGACGACGAGCGGGACGACGAGCTAGGGACGGCTGTTGCGACGACGGTACAAAGTTGTCCGGTGTCCGGCTAGCAGCTGCAGTGGAGTGGCGACCAATTGCGGCTAGGGCTTGAGATCGGAGCCTCTACTGCGACAATTCTGGCGACGAAATGGATGGATTATGGTCGGAGGACATTTGCAGAGGAGAAGGCGAAGTGCTCTCAGGTGTTGAACCGAGAGCTAGAGGTGGCGGGGAGCTTCAGGAAAGAAAGCTGTCTTCGGGTCTTTCCTTGTCCAGCTCGATTCTCCCCCTAGGTAACCCAATTTTCCTCTACTAATTTTAGTTTGAAGCATGTCAGGGGTAATTTCTGGTTAAATTGTTGGGCGTAAAAAATGTGAAATTGATGCTCATTATGCATGAAATGCTCTCTGTTTTCCTCCTGTACTACCCTGTTATTGGTTGATTATACGTTCTGCAATTTAGTTACGGGTTATGAGATAATAATGGATGGTTATTCTGTTATATTGGTGTTCTGTTGTTTAGATAGGGGTTTCTGAATAAGTTATTGGACTTGTTAATGTTGGAAATGTTCTTGGTTTCTGTTATGGATAATGTTGAGAATTTATGTTGATCAATTGTGTTGTTGGGTGCTCTGCCGAGTTGGGTTGTGTTGTGTGAACTCCATGTGGTGAATGAATACACTATTTTGATGGATGTTTGTGATGCACTATTTTGTGACACACTATTTTGGTAATTTGTGTTGGGTTGTCTGCCGAGTTGGTGTTGTTTTGTGATACACTGTTTTGCTGGATGTGATGAATAGATTATAAAGCATGATAGAACTATAGGGTTAATACACTTTTTTGGTGATTGGTGATGTTTGGATATTGTTGTCGAGAAATCATGTTATGCGTTTGATTGTTATTGGTTGGATATTTCTTGGACGTGGTTTGTGTTCTCTGTTGGATAAATGTCATGTCTTTTAGATAGTGTATAATGGAAGAAATCTATTATGTTGGAATATTTTATTTGGATTTGAAGTTACTTCTCTGTTGATTTTATTGGAATCATTGATCGTTGGTTATTTTCTAGGTTATGATCGGTTAGACTCTGTTGGTATGAACTGCCCATGTTAGATGTTGTTTCTATCAAATTAGAATAAATTGTTGAGATGAAAATATGCTCTGTTAATTTTAGTTACGTGATGTTAGTTATGTGTTGTGATTGTTACAAACTAATAATGGATTGAGACTTTTAAATTATTATTGAATTTGGACTAGTTGTATGAATGACTATGTTGAGATATGAGGAAATTGCTATGTGAAGCTTATCCATGGATTATCGAATATTATTAATTTACAATTTAGTTATAGCCTAATGTTCGTTGTATTGTTGCAATGGAACGTTGATATGCTAGAATTGGTTAGTTAATCGTCTACGTGGGATAATCTATTGGTCTAAAACTTTATGTTGGTTAATATCAAGTGTAATGTATTGTGGGAATACTATGAGATTTAAGTGAATGTTATGCACATTGATAAATGCTTTAAACATTTGGATGATTCAACTGTTGTTTTGTTAAGATAAAAGATAATGAAATGCGTTGGTTGATGTTGGATAACTATGGTTGTCTTGATTTTGTTTATGGATAATACTCTTTGTTTGAAAATACAATATTGTTGGGTTGGATTAATATATTCTAAATATCAAAAGTTCAGTTGTACATTGATTGACAGTTGATGTCGTTGATTTCATACCCTTCTTGGATATTAGTATAGGTCGTTGGCTTTGTTTGGGTACTTATTATGTGGGTGATGTTAGGTACAAAGAAGAAGAGAAGGAGAATAACAACTAACTGCTATTGCGCATTAAAGCTTCGAGTAAGGAACTTGGGTGTGTCTTGGCCATTTGGAGGCCCTACACCACAAGTAGAGTGCGTGCGCTTTGTGTTCGTTCTTGAAATGCTTACCGTTAGTTACTTCCTTGGATGACCTTCTATGATAGTTCTTGCAGATTTGTGTAGTTCTTATTGCTGCTATTAGTGGTTATTCTCTGTTATGTTTTCCTCGTCGATTTCTCATTGTGAATCATTACAAGCTCTGTGATATTTCCTTTCATTGTTTAGCTCTGTTTTACTGCCTATTATGTGATACAAATGCCTTCTTGAAAGAAGTGAAGAATGCGAGAATGGTGATGAATGTTGAGAGTGTGAAAGACGAGCGAATATGTGAAGTCTGGAATAAGTTGGGAATTCTATTTTTAATACTGAATGGTTACTCACTGTTTAGTTTTCCGCTATTATGCTGTTATTTCCTTGCTAATGTTTGTTCTGCCATCAACTGTTCATCTTATTTCTCTACTCTAGTATGCTTATTTGTTAATCAATAAATGCTAATCCATTGAGTATATTAACCAACTAATCAGTTGCGCATGTAAAACGACTAAGTTGATTAACTAGCATATTCGAATCAACTAACTAGCATAATCAATTAGCATGTTTACTTGTTTAAATATGTTGAACTAGTTGGACATATAAGTATGATTAAACAGGACATATATAATTAATTATACTTGAGCATGTAATTAATCAAAATGATATTAGCATGTTAAATTAACTTAGTCATGCCATGCTTGCTTATTAAGTAGACTACCATAATTGATTTATTAAGTAAGCTAAGTTATTTTGTGAGTTGATAATACCATGCATGTGTTAAATTCCTAAGCATGTTTAAATGGAAATGAGAATTATAATTTCAACTACAAGTTGAGCATGATGATTGATTTAACTAGAGTGATTAAGAGCATGGTAATTTACTCAATTGGAGTAATTGATTAGACTTAAACTTGTCTAGTTTATTAGTTTACTAACTAGTTGCTGAATAACCAGTTCAAGCGTGTTTAACTAGTTGTGTAATGAATAATCAATCCTTGAGCATGTTTAGTAATTAGTATGTTGAATTAGTTGAGCATGTCCGCATGTTAATCAATTCGAGCATGTTTAATCAATAACTAAACCTTGAATATATTAACTAATTTGTTGAGCATATAATTAACTAGGATAATAACTAGACTATTAAATATAGCATATTTGACTAATTAAAATAAAAGTTTGCTTAACCAATTAGAATAAGGATTTCCAATTTATAAGCATGTTTCTGTTCTTCGTTGTCTACAGCATGTTTCCATGTTTAGCCTAGCTTAGTTCAATAAGCATGTTTAGTTAATTATAATTTGTCGTATGTTACTTTATTGTCTCATCTTGTTCACTCGTTCTTTAATTCGATATCATAATTGTTCCCTGTATTTATGTATGCTTTCAATTATTGTTATTCATTATATGCGCGAGTTCAATTATAGTACTTTTACTTCAATGCGCATTTCAATTTCCATTAATGTACGTTATAATGCATTATGCATCACGTTAATAGAAATCCGTAGGGAGTGCCACTTTGCGGTGGTACTCATGCATGCATGAGTGAGAAAAAACGCTAAGAACAAGAACATTTCAGGATGGACGAGAAACACCCATCACTGAAAGAAACCCTAACGACGAGATACGCCAGAAGGGAAGAAACCAGAAGGCTGGATACGCCAGAAGGGGATGAACCTTGAAGGCGGGACATGTCGGAAAGGGGATGAATAGGGAGTTGGGGTGGATGGGTAGTTCAAATCTAACCTGGCAGTAGGATACACCCTCACCAAGTCGGGAAAGAGACTAGTATGAACACAGGAGGTTAGAAGTCGATCAAACTAGGCCATCTTAAAGAACAACCTCTAATCTCCAGCTCGAAGTATGAGTAAAGAACCAAGAACCAATGAACGTAATGAAAGAATTGGTTTGGGTGGCCTCCATACCAAAAAGGAATTAAAGAGAGGCATGTGTAATTGTTTTTCCCATTTCCTTACTGAGCAAAAGCTCACGTCCTTACTTGTGGTGTAGGTACAACGACGAACAAATAATAAGTAGACGATAAACACACAATGAAACAGAGATGAATGATTTTGCATGCACGAGACTCGAGGCTGGCCAGGCAAAGAGAAAAATGAGTAAACAGTTGTAATCAAATGATATTTAATTGTCAAACTCATTTGTTAAACGCAGTGTTTCAATTGTTTAGTATTTCCTTCTTGAACGATTTATTTACGCTTACGTACTTTGTAATTGGTTTTCATAATGAATCTAAAGAATAGTCAATAGGGATCCGATTAGACGCACTCTGATACATTTTGTTTTAAAAAGAAAGATTTTCAAATTTTTATGCATTTTAACAAATTACGAAAATCCAGGCGTTACATTTTTCCTCACTCAAATGCATATGATTACCACCCTGAAATGGCATTCCTATCGATTTCTATTAATATGATGCATGTCAATGCAATACCAAAATTACAACTATAAACCATTCAATCCATTCATCAAGGAAACACTAATAATAACAATATAGGAAATAATAACAATATAGATATACTTAGCAATATAAAGAAAACAACAATAATATAGGTATGCTTTAAAGGAAACAATAACGATATAAGCATGCTTGATAATTTATAAGGAAATAATAACAATTTAGGCATGCTTGGCAATTTAAAGGAAACAATAATAATGCAGACATGTTTGGCAGTTTAAAGAAAATAATAACGATATGCTAACATCCTAAACATGCTTAGAGATTAAACTAATAACGTGCGAATAACATGGGCATAACAAATAAGGCAACATAGTATAAACACAAACAACAATCAAGGAAAGACACTGCTTATGGTGTAGGGCCTCCACTGGCCAAGACTCTATCTCAATTCACGCGTGTTAGCACTTAATCTTTATTCTTCTTCTCCTTTTCAATACCTTCACAATTCAATAACATTTTCTTATTAATAGTCACAACCTATTAATTTCATTCTCTTTTCCTATTCTTAATTGCATACTAGTTCTATGAACTCATTGACATCTAAAATGGAACATAACCTATCCCAATAAATTAATCCAAACCGTAACAATACAACAAAGTAAAGCACAACCCAATTATCTTAACATGGAGAATATGTGACCAACCAACGCAACAGCAATTAAAATTGTTCAAACGTGCAGAGCATATATCCAACGTGTAGAACACTTAACTTTAATCTCAGAGTACATGAATTTATTTAACATACATGCATAATATATCTGTAATTTAATCAAAGGCAGAACCAATCAATAACATAGAATATGACCTTTCCCAATAGAATAACACATAACTCCAATCCAGCATAAACCAACATATTCTTCACTATTATATTTTCCACAACCAACAGAGCATAGACCCAAGCTTTAATCTTATAACATGATTAACTCTCCCCATAAATTGTCCAACACAACAGTAGAGCAGCCCATCAATTTACTTAGCCTTTAACCATCATAAAAGAATAAACCACTGCAATAATATTTTAACATCTCACTGACTTAATACTGAACAGAAAACACCGAGAGTCCAAATCACATAACAATGGCATGCTTTTATCTTCTATCTTAACTACATATCAACATAAATCCATAAAACTCCATAATAGAGTGAAGGAAGTCACTCACCAAAGAACACCCTAGAGCAGGAAGCATTTTCACCTCCACCCTCACACTTTCCACCATCCAAGGAGCATGTTTGAAATATTCTTCACAAACTAAATGAGAGTATCCACCTTCTTCATCCAAAATATCCTTCACTATATTATTCAACTAAAAATCATAAAAGAAGTGAAAAGGGTTCACTTACCAGGAGAATGCCTGAGGGAGACAGCAGCTCACCAATATCAAAAGCCTTCTACCTGCGGCCACACCTCTTTCTTTTTCTTCACCTCACAACCTTTAGCTCCCTAGAGAGCTCCACACTTCTTCTCTGCCTCTCCTCTTCTCCAGAGCACTTTTCACACTTTGCCTTTCCATGTCTTCTCCTTTTCTACCTCACCAGAGAGGCATTCAGTTCAGACCAAACCACAAGCTGGACCACAGGCCTTCGGCCGTTTCAATCCAGACCGTCGACTCCCTACATCCACCAATCCAACGCGTCGTTCGCCACCTCCACATCATCGCCATTCCATTACCGCTGAGCATCACACTAGTTGCAGCCTCACCATCACCCTCCTTCCGTCCCACGACCCGGAGCTTCGCCGATCCATCTCGCAAATCCCGACTCCCGAGTCCTAGCCGCAACCCACAACGCTCACCGGATAGCATTGCTCACCGTTAAGGAGCCCCCCGGCCAAGCCAGAGCCTTCATCTTCCACTCGCCCAAGTATTTTCCCTCCTTCGCAGTTTCCTTCCCCCTCTCTCTTCTCTCTGTTCTTCGCGAAATGGCCACGGGCCAATTTCTCCCTTTTCTCTTCTTTTGTTTTCCAGCCGAGTGCAATTTGTGAGAACCGGTTCGACTGAACCGGTTTAGCTCTCCCATCACAAATTAATCCCTCCTTTTTAAATTCTAATTCCATTTACTTTAATTCTATTTTATTTATTTTAATTTCTTTAATAAATCTATAATTATTAAATATACCTATGGTATATTAATTGACCTAATTTCCAATTCCCGATTAATTCTGAATATTGTTTGATGATAATCATTGGTCCAATTTCATTTCTTTGATTTAGTTTCCCAAATAAATTTTTCATCAAATGAATCCTCAATAATTATATCTAATTACCCCCGATTAAATTTCTCATTAAAGAATTCAGCAATCATCCAATTATGTCCAATTAATTTCCCTATTATTTTTACTTAATTCCATTACGAGAAATTGGGGTACAGTGCGATTGCACCAGACTAGGATAGTATCCGAATATATTCATAAATTTGAATCATTATCTAGATTTGCTCCATATTTGATAGCCAGGAATGAGCACAAGGTCCATCACTTCGAGTGAGGGCTTAAAAGATCTTGAAGGGAGTTAGAATATCTGGCACTCGCGGTGTCCTCTATACGCAAGTTGTTGCGAAGGCGCTCGATGTTGAAGATGTGGAGTTAATGTTGGCAAAACAATGGGAAATAAACAGAGGGTCTAGTAGAACAACCAAAACAAACAGCAACGGGTGCTCTGCCTATGAACTTAGGAATGAAAAGACTGTCGGAAAATGAAACACAACAGGGAAAAGACAAGTGCTTCGATGGCTGAAGCAACTACAACTCCGTCTAACCAATGTCCAAAGTGTAAGAAGAATCATTACGGGCAGTGCAAAGTAGGCTTAGGAGGGTTTTATAAGTGTGGGAAGTCTGGGCATGTGTCGAGACATTGTCCAACTATGGTGCAAGGACCAGAAATGGTGGCTCCATGGGTTTTCGCATTACATGGGAATGACAGAGAGGAGGATCTACTGGTAGTTGTATCAGGATAGATGATATTATGAAGTTATCATATATGTGTTTTATATGATATTGGAGTATTCTTTCATAGCATTACAAATTTTTGCATTAAGAATAAATAGATTTCTTATCATCTCAGATACTATTTACGTTAATAACATTGTTGCATATGTCTTATTTGATACTGGAGCTACTCGTTCATTTCGACTGAATTTTTCGCGAAAGTAAATTTTCTCCCTGGTCTTATGAAAAGTGGGTATAGGGTGATTTTACCTTCTAAATATTATCTGACTGCTAGTGGCATTCTAGAAGCATATGCAGTTAAAATAAATGATTGCATATTCCATGCTGATCTAACTACTATGGACATGAAGGGGTATGACATTATTCTAGGTATGGACTGATTAGCCTAGCATCAGGCGGTTACCAACTGTAGAAGAAGAGAAGTCCACTTTTGCCCTATTGGTGGCAAACAACACATTTTCATGGAAGTCAAGGAAAGGGGCAAGCTGGTGGTTATATCTGCACTCAAGGCAGATTGATTATTGAAAAGTGGATGCAAAAGATTTGTAGTAAATATGATGGACACCACAATGGTATCAAAAGCAAAGATAAAAGAAGTTGCGGTGGTTCGAGAATTTTCGGGGGGTTTTTCTAGATGATCTCCCTACGTTACCACCTAACAGAGAAATTGAATTCATAATTGATTTGTATCCTAGCACGAACTCATCTCGAAGAATCCATACAGAATGGCGCCAGCAGAATTGCACGAGTTAAAAATCCAGCTGGAAGAGCTAATCAACAAATGGTTTATCCATCCAAGCTTCTCACCTTGGGGAGTGTCAGTTCTGTTTGTGAAGAAAAAGAATGGACCATTAAGAATGTTCATAGACTACCCGGAGCTGAACAAAGTAACGATCAAGAACAAATACCCTTTAGCTTGGATTGATGATTTATTTGACTAGCTGCATGGCGCTTACGTGTTCTCAAAGATTGACCTTCGTTGAGGGTATTATCAGTTGAAGGTTAAGCCGGATGATATACCTAAGACAACATTTCGAATGAGGTATGGGCATTATGAATTACTTGTGATGTCGTTCGGGCTTACCAATGCCCTAATAGCTTTCATGGACTTGATGAACCGACTCTTTAGATATTATCTGGATAAGTTTATTATCGTCTTCATCGATGACATTATAGTCTAATCTTAGTCAGAGGAAGAACACTGTGAACACGTAAAGATTGCCCTGTCTATTCTGGAGTGGCACCAACTATATGCAAAATTCTTGAAGTGTGAATTTTGGTTAAACAAAGTTAGCTTCCTCAACCATGTGATTTCTAAGAATGGCATTGCAGTAGATCCAGCAAAAATTCAGGCGATTGTCGATTGGACACAGCTGAAGAGCGTGGGTGATGTGAGAAGTTTTCTCAGGCTGGCAAGATACTACAGACGGTTCATAAGTGGATTTTCAAAAATTGCTCTACCTCTCACCAGTCTGACAAGAAAGAATGTACGATTCTTGTGGTCAAGTGAATGTGAAAAGAGCTTTAGAGAGTTGAAACACCGATTGACCTCAGTACTCGTATTGGCTTTGCCTGAAGGAGAAGGCAATTTCTGTATTTACTATGATGCGTCCAAGAGTGGATTGGGTGGGGTAATCATGCAGAATGGGAAGGTGATTGCGTATGCTTCTAGATAGCTCAAACTGCACGTGGCTAACTATCCCACTCATGATCTAAAACTCGCTATAGTGGTATTTACACTCAAAATATTGAGGCATTATCTGTATGGGCAACGGTGTGAAATTTACACAAACCACAAAAACTTGAAGTATATTTTTACACAGAAAGAATTGAATATGAGGCAGCGGCGATGGTTGGAATTTGTAAAAGACTATGATTGTGAGATCAAATACCATTCGATAAAGCGAATGTTGTAGCAAACGATCTAAGTCAAAAGGTTGCCCTCATGAGTATGATATGCGAAGAAATGCATGTGGGACTGCAGAAGGATGTTCAAGAGCTAGATGTACAGATGGTTCCCTTACAGTTAACTGCTCTTTTGTCAGTGCTGACACTAAAGCCCTCTATACTTGAGAGAATTAAAGAACCCAACAGAAAGATGGCCAATGCGAAGATTTCAAGTTGAATCCTACTCTAGAGGAGTATCAAGACTATTCTATATCGATCGACGAAATTGTAAAGTTTAAGAACATGTGGTATCTGCCTGATGATTTGCAACTGTGAGTGGCAATCTTAACAGAATCCTATTCTTAGAGTTTTTCCATCCACCCTAGGTGTAATAAAATGTATAAGGACCTAAAGGTGCACTATTATTGGCATGTGATGAAGTTTGATATTGCTCAGTATGTAGCATTGTGCCTGGTATGTCAACAAGTAAAAGCAGAGGATCAAAGGTCTGGTGGAATGCTTCAACCAATGCCAATACCTGAGAGGAATGAGAGCACATCACCATAGATTTTGTTGCTGGATTACCCAAGACTGCGAGAGGGCATGAGGCAATCTGGGTGATTGTTGACAGGTGAACCAAGGTTTACCCATTTCTTACTAGTGAAAATGTCATACAAGATGAATCAATTCATAGATCTATATATTAAGGAGATCGTATGTTTGCATGGAGTTCCGATATCCATTGTATCTGATCGGGATCTGTGGTTCATATCTGCATTTTGGAAAAGTTTAAATAAGGCCATGGGCATAGAATTGAAGTTCAGCATCGCCTTTCATCTACAGACTGATGGCCAGAGTGAACGTACAATTCAAATTCTAGAGGATATGTTGCACACTTGCGTGCTTGAATTTCAAATCGAATGGGGGAAGATGCTACCATTAGTAGAATTTGCCTACAATAACAGCTTCTAAGCGACTATTGAAATGGCAGCTAACAAAGCACTGTATGGTAGAAAGCGCAGATCCTCATTATATTGGAGCGAGGATGGTGAAGCTGAGTTTTACAACCTTGATATGATACAACATGCCACCGAATCAGTTGCAATTGAATGTTGGCTGCTCAAAGTCGCCATAAAAGCTATGCTGATAACTGTCAACGGGACTTGGAATTCAATGAAGAGGACTTGGTCTTTCTTAAAATATCATCTTTCAAGGGAGTTATGCGATTTGAAAAGAAAGGAAAGTTAAGCTCAAGGTATATTGGTCCCTTTTCAATCACAAAAAGAATCGGGAAGGTAGCGTATCAGTTGCAACTGCCAGCTTTCATGCAAGGTGTACACAATGTACTTCATGTATCAATGCTGAAGAAATGCCTCAAAGATCTAATTCAGATGGTACCTCCTGCTAATGTGGAAGTTCAATCGAACTTAAGCTATGAAGAAAGACCTATTCAAATTTTGGACTCAAGAGTAAAAGAACTTCGACATAAGCAGATCCCACTAGTCAAAGTCCTATGATAAAATCATTCAATAGAAGAAGCTACGAGGGAAAGAAAAGAGGACATGGAAGCCAAGTATCCGGAGCTATTTCATTAGCCAAATTTTGAGGATAAAATTTTGTTAAGGAGGGGAGAATGTAATACCTGGATAAATCCCTCTACGTATGATGTAAAGGATTTTATGGAATAGATATCTTGATAAAAGAAAATACATTCCAAAATGTGTATGGTACACTGATACAACGCAATAAAAATTAAGGTAGAAGTATTGTGGGATTAATTAAGGTGTGAAAGTAATTTAGAAGCAGTGAAAAATTAAGTTGATTAATTAAAAAGGAAGTATTAAATTATTTAAGAAACATATGGAGGAAAGAGAAGAGCAGTTGCGAAGGAACGGATAAGGCGAAGGTCAATTCATCGGTAGACGAATTCTCGGACGAGCGATCGACATTCCATGTCGATCAGGAATTAGTGGTCAATAGTAATGCCGACCAATCACATGTGAAGATGCGAAGAATGAATTTCAGCATTGTAATGGCTGATGCTTGCAGTCGAGGCCCTGTCGTCCGCTCTGACGCAGTTTTGCGAAAATGGTGATTTTCAACAGTGGCAAATCTTCACCCGATGGATGCCTTTCCCAAAGCAATAACATTATTATGTGGTGTTTGTGTATTGGACCACTTCCTTCGATGTTGGTGAACGTCCATCAGCTTTCGCTTCGCTAGGAAGCTTCGTTTCTGTCTATAAAACGATGGTAGATGAAAGGTGAAACACTCTGGACTTTTATATAGCAGAGAGCAAAAGAGAGAAAAGGGATGGAAAGAGTGTTCTGTTTTCGTTACAGAGAATGAGTGCGCGAGAGAGAAATAGAAGAGAAAAAGAGAAAGAGAAGCAGGGGAATCGGCTTGGTTCATAGGATGTTGCTGTGGTGTGAAGGTGGTGTTAGACTTTTTGTTAGGCTAAGTTTTATTTTGATGATAACAAAAATATTGATTAATCTAATAAAGAGAATAAGTTGTATTTTGTGTTAGATTTTGTATTTTCTGGATATTATTCATATCGTTTTATAATAATATTTATATCCGTATATATTGGAAATACCCTCAAAATAGGTATTATTTATATGCTAACATGTTTACTTGAGTCCATGTAGTGTTGCATATCATTTAAGGACTTAATATAGTTCAAGGTCATTTTTGGAGTGAAGGGTGGACAAGTGCGGACGAGAAAAACTCAGCTAATTCTGTGCTCTGTACATGCGGACGACACATAGACGACATGCAAATGAATATCATCGTCTGAAATCTTCAAGAGTTGGATCCTTTGAGTATTTGGACGAGGCGACGACGAAGAGATGTGTCCAGAATCTGTTTCGGACGAAGCGCGGACGAATGCGGATGAGCCCGGATGGTAAAGTATTGAATCTGTGTCAATTTCAGGGTGTTTTCGGATGACTAGCAAACGACTAGTGGATGAGGGTCTGCATCCAAAAAGTCCAAAATGTGCATAATTGTTATATTTCCAACTGATGGATTTCAACGGATATTATCCAACGGCTTGATGTGATCGACTGAAAACTCCTATGTGCGTCTGAAAAGTCCACTGCCTATATATAGAAGATCACTCCAAGCTCTCTACAACGAACGGAGAATCGTGGCAAAGCCCTGGAAAATTTTATACGCGATTCTAACCCATTATGAGTTGTTATTGTAAATCTAATTCTCCCTATTCCAAACTTACGGATTATATTGGGGGAATTTGGATTAGAGTTTTAGAGCTTTAAATTCTGTATTCATATTTGCGCTAAATTGCAAAGGGTAATTCCCTAAGAATTCATCACACAAGGGTGACGCCCTGCAACAGTCATAGGCTCGATTGAACGCTCGTAAGTTTAATCAAAGGTTGACGACCCGCAATAGTCAAATCAAGGGCAATGCCCCGTAATAGTCAAAGGGTGACGCTGTAACAACTCGATTTTTATTGCCTTTTAAAAATCGTGTAAAATTTTAAACTTTTCTTTTTATAAAAACTACAGAAGATTCTTCTTTCATAAACCGATTAAAATATGATAATTAAACTCTTTTTCTTAAACATTTTATAATACATAAACCCAATTAAAAAACATTAATAAAATTCTTTTTTTAAAAACTCCTATGAAACGCAGCGGAATATAATTAAAAAAAGGAATTAAAGAAATACCATTTTCTTCTTTTACAATTTAATATTTTACAAATCCTTTACAAGATTATTTACAAACCATTTCTTGCAATTCTCTTTAGCCTAACCAGCCTCAAGATCCGCGCATGCAAATCCTTCATCCACTACCACTTAACATGTTCTCCTGTGCATGTACCTACATCGAAAGACTTAACTAATAAGTCTAAGACTCAGTAAGTGATATAAAATGAAATGTATGATACACATGTCATGCAACTTTTAAATCTCTTTTCATTTTCTATTTCTGTTTCTTTTTTGTCTATTCTTTTCTTTACTTTTACCATTTTCTTGATCTTAACTTTACTTTATCTTGACTTTACTTTACTGTTCTTTTCTTTACTTGATCGTTTCTTTACTTTATCTTGAAAAGTATTGGAGATGTCTAAACTTGACAATGAGGAGCAGCCAACTCAACCTCATATCCCCAGATGACCCCGTTTATGTTTATTGTTGTCTTAATGTTGAAAGCTGTTAGAGATATCTAAACTTGACGAGGAGGAGTAGCCAACTCAACCTCACATCACTAAACAACCCCGTTTATGGTTATCTTTATCTTGAAAGTGTTAGAGATGTCTAAACTTGACGAGGAGGAGCAGCCAACCCGACCTCACATCTCATCACACCCATTTACGTTCATTTCTTTACATTTCATAAACGTTTCATTTCTTCTTCATTTCCTTTTCAAAACCATGTATGAAAACTCATTTTTCGTATCTTTTGAAAACTATGATGCATGATACTCGTGAATGCATACAATTTCTAACATATAATTAAACACTCAAAGTACGAGTCACAGAACGTGCTATGAAAACTGTAGACATACTATAAAGACAGTAACATGCTTTAAGGTAATAAACATGCTATTAAAAACCGTAGACATACTTATTATCTAATAAAGTAGTAAATAACGAAACGTGCATATCTTATTCTTGCGATGTAGGGCCCTAAGGACCAAAGCACATGCGTATCACTTACCTGTAGTCCTTAGCGCGTTTAGCTGTTTATCTTTTTTTCCTGTTAATACCTTCAAAATAATTATCATTTATTTATTAATATATTTATCAATTATAAATTCTAACTAAAATTCCTTTTTCATTTACTTAACAGGATATCCTAGTCCGAAAACACCTCATCACTTTTTCCTTCACCACTTAATCATTCAACAGTTCCAACCTTCATTACCCACAACATATATTCCTCGGCAGAAACCAATTAATAGTTTAAATCCAACATCCAGTAGTTGCCAACACACAAAGAACCCAACTATACTATAAACCCATATTTTCATTACTCTTGGCGGGACACATAACAGTTAATATCCAACAAAGTCAAACTCATCAACACATTAGCACCTTCAACAAAACCATATATCACAAAAAGGAAAGTAACCAACTATATCACAAATTGCCCATCATCATGCATTCCCACGGTATTTCTCAACAAAACCCATCTGTGAAAGATTACCCAAAACACAGCACCACAAGTCTAAGAATACAGAGAGCATTCACAATAATTTATCAACATAGAAGTGTCCAAAACAAAACATATCATCCTTAATTTCTTCAACTTGAACTGTCAGTATATTATTCAATCCAAAGAAACAAAAAACATATATCATTTCATTATCCAGATTCATCAATCGAAGAACCAAGAACACCCATTACCTGCAGACTTCTCCCTTCACAACTTCACAATTTTCCAGAGAAACACTTGGCCATCATCAAAAGAAAGAAAGAGTTCTCTACAGCTCACCGTTTTCCCCAATTCTCCACGGTCATCCTCAATACACACAGAAGAATTCTCTGCCGAGTCCAAGAAAGCAGAGAACCAGAGCCTTCACTCTCACTCTTTTCTCTCCTTAAGAACACTAGACTTGAAGATCACCCGAAAGCAGGCCATGCGGACATCCATCCACTGTCATACCAACATAGGCAGAGAAGACTTCATTGGTTGATGGGAAAATTACCCACTTCAAGAAGGGTGGTCCAACCAGCAAATGCCGCATGGAAATTTTGCTATCATCTTGGGGAAGCATCTGAAGAAAAACCCACTCTGGTTCACCACGAATTCGAACCCACCCAAACAGCAAGTCATCGCCTCGCACTCGACCGAATTCCCCTACCCAATTCCTTTCGCGTCCAATAATTCAACACAACAATTTCAAGTAATTCGTCCAAGCAATCAAAACACCAAATACAATGCATAAACCAGCAGAGATGTTTACCTCGCTATGAAATCACAGCTCCAAATCGCGATTACAATCGGACAGAACGAATCCTTGCCCTAGCCCGCACAGTTCGTGCCCACGGTACGTCGCACCGACCACCAGTAGCCTGCACATGCTCAGACCACCACGCACGCCAAACCTGAGCCGTCGCCTCTCGCTCCCTCGCTCCCTCGCTCTTGGTCCTTCTTCGTCTCTCTTTGCCTCTCTCATCTCCTTTCCTTCAGCAAACCATATCCCCCTTTGTTTTTCTAAAAAAAAAAAAGAAAACTTCATCTCTTTAGCCAAGAACCGAGCCGAACCAACCAGCAGACCAAACTGGTTCCCTTTAATTCCATTCCCTCTTTTAAATCTTTAATTTTAAGTAATCCCTTTTCTTTCACTCCTTAATTAAATTTTATTCTTCATCTACTTAATCAATCTATTCCTAAGAAAACTAACCACAACTTATTTCTTCTATTTATCTTCAAACCGAACCGATTTAAGATGAACCAGTTCAACCCCTTCAATTTCATTTTCTTTGTAATTCTTCATTTAAATCCCTAATAAATCTTAATTATCATCCGATAAATTATCTAAATAATAATCTATCGGTTACGTCCTTGGTAATAATACCCCAATAATTGTTCAAAATTCCAAATACTCTCAATTACTTTCTAATTATTCTTATTAAATTATGATATGAAAAGTCGGGGTACTACAGACGCACTTAGAATTAGTCTTTGTAAACGGTTTAATTGACACCTGTAAGTCAATTAGTTAGTGGATCTCCAAGTGGAACTTGAAGCGCGGACGTAGGCAAGTTTGCCGAACCACGTAAACAAATATTGTGCACTCTCTTTAACCCTCTATTTACTTTGTTGCATATATTTGTTATTGTTTATTTTATTTATATGTATTAAATCACTTTGGGTTATTAGAGATAAAATATCAACCCTCTCATAGAACCTTGAATCCTCTCTGTAATCATCTTCCACAATGCCAATTCAACCTCCCTTGGACAAATTCAAACCTTGATTGAATTCCCAAAAGAAAATTTGAAGTTTTTAAGAAAACGATAGTGTAACAATAAAAGGGGTTAACTTACCTCTTAAATCTTTGTGTTGTACAATTGTGTTGCACCACGGGATGCAAGAATTCACAATCAGGGCACTAGCAAATCGGCTATCTCCAAAAACATATCACTAAAATTGAGTTGACGATAGCTCCCAATGCATTAAGCCAATTACTCCCAAATTTGCAAGAGGATTAGAAATCACCAATACAAAGATCACCACCAAAAAATCTTGGAATAAATCCCAAAGGTGACAGAGTTATGTATTTAACAAAATGTTATCTGGAAAGAGAACCAACAGAATAGATTCGGAAACCTAATTTTAAAACGGTATATCTTTCAGTTCAGAGATCCAAATGATTCCAAATTTACAGGAGTCCTCAATCTTTCAGAGAATTAAACTCATACCAAAGTTCAGGATCGAATTCGCAACATAGCAAAAGTTACGAACACAACAGTACTTTGTGTCGAAAACAGAACCAATAAAACAATTTCTACTAGTCTCAAACAACAACGCATAAAACCCAAAATTCGAATTCAAAATATCTTCACTAGAATCTACTAGTGCTCCGCAGATTCCACATAGCTTAGAACTGCGACTTCAATGGACTTTGTTTACAAAGCCTCTCGAACTCATTTTCTTTCCACTCTTCTGGCTTTCTTCTCTGGATAGCAATTAGAATCAGCTGCTAGGAGAAATTCAGTGTAAAATCTAACCTCCAAGAGTGAACGAACTTGAGGAAAGAAGTTTTTAGATGACTAGCCATCGGTGGAAGCCCAGGCGAGAATACGGTTGGCGTTTTGGAGAGAGAGCTCCGAAACAAGCTGAAGCAGCTATTGTTAATCCTTCAAAATTCTCGATTAGGGCTGCATTAGGGAGGGTAAAAACCTCTCCAAAGAAGCCCTAACACATATTACAAAAAGGCCCTCAAAACCAAATTACAAAAGTAACCTTAAAATAATAAAACAAACAAAAAAAAGTCTTTGGCTAGTTTTTATCTCTCTTTTAAAGCAGCGTTTGACATAGCAAACAAGATTCAAATTTACACAAAAGCATATTCTGGAAAGCTTAGAATGTTGGCTACAATCTTCATGAAGAACATATTTTAATATGAAATCTTCCAGAATGCCAGAAGTGCCAATGAATATTCACAGGTCAAATTCTAGACTGATTTATAAAATTCATTATTTCTTCTATACTTTTGCTTGGCTTCCACTTATCCAAAATGCATTGACTCCTCTTTGTGTAATTAATTAATATTTTCCTTCAAACTAGCTAGAAAAGAGATACCTAAAAAATAAATAAAGACATTAGAAACTCCTTTGCTCAAGCACGAGTGATCGGGCATTGAGGCGCATCAAATTGCAAAACTCAAAATTCCAAGGAAGAATCAAGAGAGCCTTAGGATTAGGGTTGACAAAGAAATGCATTAATATCATCTACGGCTCAGCTGCTAAAAAAGGCCCATTAGGCCATTAACTCTAAGCAATTAAATGGCAACAAAACTATTCACCTTAAAAATGAATTAAACGTGGCAATTTTACAGATTTTCTTGCAAAGGAAAAATATCACTAAAAAGATTTGGAAAAGGAAAAGTATTGACTAGTGGATTTGGTTTTTTTTTATTCAAAGGAAGAGTTTATAAATCTTCTATTAGAAGCTGGCACAAAAACGAGAAAATGCATAATTTGTTTAACGGAGAAAAAAATGGTAGTGAATCCAACTAGGATACTACATATTTAGATTTTTGAGGGGAAAATAATATAACAACCATCACCCTTTTATTATTTTTAACAAATCAACTATCATTCTTTTTTGCTAATAAATTAATCACTGAACTATAAAAAAATGACGCCTCCAACATCGCTATGACGTTTGCCGTTAAAAGCGATAATGTCGCATCGTGGCGGTCGCATACAAACTGTCGCGACTCCATAGATTTAAAAAAATCACACTACAATTTAGATGGCCTGCCACGGTTTCATACAAAATAGCCGCGGTATGCCAATAAACCGTTGCGGTGTCATAGGACACGTGGCAGACCATAAAAAATGTAGTGTGATTTTATTAAAACTATGGAGCCACGGCAGTTCGTATACAAGCCGCCGCGCTCCATAGCTTTAAAAAAACCACACAACATTTTTTATGGTCCGCCGCGGTGTCTTACCAAACTGTCGAGGTGTGCCAATAAACCGTGACACCGCAGCTGTTTATTCTCACACCGAGGCGGATTATCATTGTTTAGGGGTTAATGTATTAAACTGCGATGGATCTTTATAGTTCATGGGTTAATTTGTTAAATAGCAACGGATCGTCATGGTTCAGGGGTTAAATTTTTGAACCACAGCGGATAGTCGTCGAACCGCTGCAAATACTACAGTTTGTCGTCGATCCGCAAACAGATCGCCTTAATAGTTGAGGGGTTAAATTGTTAAAGCGCAGCAAATCATCATAGTTCAGGGGTTAAATTGTTAAACAATGGCAGATCTTCTGCAAATAAAAATACTATTCATTTTCTTCTTCATTGAAAAACCCAGGCAACACAAACATTCTCTCATGAATTGTAAAACAATTTTAAATCATCCGAAAACTAAAATATTAATATTCTTTTACAAAAGCTTCTAAATTATAAAACTCGAAATCTTCTAAATTCATTCTTATACTGTTGGGCTCGGCCATATTTTTTGGGCTGAGTATAAAAGAGGGTTTTGTGGTTAATGAAACCCTAGAGCGTGAGAGTGAGAGATAAGATAGAATAGAAGGAATTTTCAGATTTTTTAGAGCAGCTGGATCACCTTGAAATTTGAACTGTAGTTTCACGACATCAAGAAGTATATTCTCAATGGTAGAGATCATCGTCTGAGCTTCTAAGGTGGTCTGGTTGGGTAAAGACGGGATTGCAGTTTTGTAACCCTAGATTTATGTTCTCTTACGTTTTGTTATCTTCCAAAATTAGAGTTGAATCTTGATGAATATTGTATGCCTCTACTTTGTTGAACTAGAGAGAACTTTGGCGTACCCATTATTTCTATTATCGTGGAAGGTTTGATTAAGTGGCCAACGAGTCTAGTGGTTTTTTGCTCTCACACTTTTGAGGGTCTTCCACTCTAAAAATTGGTGTTGTGATCTCGTTATTTTTGTTGGTTTGTTTTGCCTATTTGATCGCACAAAAAGAGAAAAAGATATTTTTATTCCGCTGTTTATTTAGGTTCTTTTTCTCAACAAGTGGTATTAGAGCTCCATGTTGAATTGGTGATTATTTTTGTGTTTGTCAAATGGAGGAGTCTAGTAACAGTAACAATACTATGATTAAGCTCACGGCTATCAATTACTCGATATGGAAGTCGCGAATGAAAGATCTATTATATTGTCTAGATTTCGAAGACACGCTTTTTGGAGATGAAGGCAAACCAAACGAGACGTCTGAAAAAGATTAGGTTAAGTTGAACAGGAAAGCAGTTGGCAAAATTCGACAGTGGGTTGATAATAGTGTTTATCAGCCTGTTGCCAATGAGACAAACGTCAGTAAGGTTTGGGAGACTCTAAGGGAGTTGTATGATAAGAAGAACGCAAATAATAAAGTTTTTCTTTTCAGGAAATTGATGTATCTTCGATACAAAGATGGAACTCCAATTTCTAATCATTTGAATGTTTTTCAGGGAATTCTAAATCAGTTGGCAACACTTGACATGAAACTAGATGATGAGATACATGCTTTGTAATACCCCGAATTTTCATAATGGAATTTAATAATGATAATTGGAAAGTAATTGAGGGTATTTAGATTATTTGGATATTTATCAGGGTATTACCAATGACGTAACCGATAGATTATTATTTTGAGAATTTATCGAATAATAATTATGATTGATTTGGAAGGAGTATTAAATTGGGTTTTCGGTCGCTTAGTGGTCGAAGGTGCAGTCACATATATCGATCGAACAGTAGGACTAAACAAATGGGTGGCGGGTTTTTAGATAAAAGGAGAAAAAGAAAGTGAGATTAGTTGGAATTAAAATTAAGAGGATAATTAATTGAGGGTTAAGTAAAGGATTAAAAAGAAAGTAAAATTTAAGGGGAAGGAGCTGAATCGGTTCAGCTTGTGAACTGGTTTAGACTATTGTTGTTGGTTCGGTTTGGGGTTCATTAATTAAAGAGAAATGGGATTTAGGGTTGTAGTTTTGGCTAAAGAGGAGAGAGAAATCAAGGA
>CM039486.1:20763193-20778023 GCA_022433065.1 Begonia loranthoides | reverse complement strand
ATCTCCCCATCGGAGTGATAGTTAACCACGTGGACTCTAGAGTTCATCATTTCTCTTGTTCCAGAAATCCCCAATGTCTCAAACAAAAGAGAGTGGTAACAATTATGATAGTGAGGCCATAGAATGTATTCCCATGTAGGGGTGATGGATAGCTATAGGACCACAGGCTGTATCCATTCTCTCAGGATAACGGAAAGGATAGGTTCCTTCTAAATTGCATTTGCATGAGCATAACATGAGCATCTCATTTCATTCTATCACTTACTAAGCGTTAGGCTCATTTGTTTAAGTCTTGTTGATGTAGGTATGCATGAGAAATAGGAGAACCGGTCAAAGACAGTTGATAAAGGATTTGCACGGGTGGATCTAGTGGTTGGCTAGGCTAAAGGATGTAAGAAAGAGAAAATTGTTTTGTAAAGTGAATTATAAATGTAAAAGAAAATGATTTAAGTAAAAGAAAAGTTTTAAATTTCACGACATTTTAAAAGGAAAGAAAAATCGAGATGTTACATGTTTTGTGTTTGATTAGTTTATTGGCTGATAGTAGGGAAACTCTTGTTTCTCTTTGCAATTCTGCTGCAGATGGTGTTCTCACTTTGAAGATGGTGAAAGAAAGCATGTTGAATGAAGAAAACATAAGAACAGAGCGAGGGCTAACTGCACAGAGTCAGGCGCTAGTTTTAAAGAGACAAGGTAGAAACAAGAGTAGAAATCAGAAGAGCCATGACAGTAATGACAGATCACGAGGGAAGTCTCAGATAAGGAATGACTTCAGATGTTTCTACTGTGACAAGCCAGGGCACAAGAAATCTCAGTGTAGAAAATGGTTGAGAGAACAAAAACACAATCAGAAAGACGAAGGGAAGATAGATGATGTCAATACAACAGCAGTTGTAGATGAAGATGTGACTATTATTTATGATGATAGCAGTATTAACCTCACATGTCAGGATCCTCGTTGGGTAGTAGATTCTGGTGCTTCATACCATGTTATTTCTCAGCGTGATGTATTTTCTACCTACAGTGTTGGTGAGTTTGGCTATGTGAAGATGGGGAACAATGCAGAGCGCAGGATAGTAGGCATGGGTGATGTCTATATGAATATTGATGTCGGATGTCAATTGTATCTGAAGAATGTGAGGCATGTTCCTGATATTCGCCTAAATTTGATCTCTACTAGTATACTTGATAATGAGGGATACCATAGCTACTTTGGTGAAAGTAAGTGGAAGCTCACTAAGGGGTCATTGGTGGTTGCCAGAGTAAAGAAACACAATTCTCTTTATTTGGTGAAGGCTACGTCTTACGGGGGAGAAGTGAATGCAGTTGATGACTCGTCTACTAAACTATGGCATATGAGGCTTGGACACATGAGTAAAAATGGTATGCAGAAGCTTTCTCAGAAAAAGATAATTCTTGGTTTGAAGTCTACAGAGCTAGAGGTATGCACTCATTATTTAGCTGGTAAACAACACAAGGTATCTTTTAAAACCTTGCCTCCGTCTAGAAGACCAAATGTGTTAGATTTGGTGCATACTGATAATTGTTCTATGGATACTATGAGTCTTGGTGGTGCTCATTATTATATTACCTTTATTGATGATCATTCCAGAAAAGTGTGAGCTTATGCTTTGAAGACTAAAGGTCAGGCTTTAGATTTCTTCAAACTTTTCCACGTGTCAACTAAAAGAGAAACTTGCAAGAAATTGAAATTTGTTCGCTCAAATAATGGTGGTGAATACAAAGGGTCATTCAAGGAGTATTGTAAAATTCATGGGATCAAGTTTAAGAAAACAGAGTCAAAAACTCCCCAGCACAATGGAGTTGCAGAGAGGATGAACCTCACGATTAATGATAGGATTCGTTGTATGTTCTCTTATGCAAAGTTGACGAAATCCTTTTGGGGGGAGGCAATGAGATTAGCGGTTGACTTGATAAATCTTTCACCTTCAGTTCCTTTGAATCATGATATACCTCAAAAGGTGTGGTCAAGGAAAGATATTTCATATGGAGACTTGAGAGTTTTTGGCTGTAGGGCATTTGTGCATATTCCTAGATATGAGAGATATAAACTTAATAGTAAAACGAGACAATGCATTTTCATTGGGTACAGTCATGAAGAGTCTGGGTATAGATTTTGGGATCCAATCAACAAGAAAGTTATCAGAAGTAGAGATTCAGGTTTTTTTAGAAGATCAAACCATTGTAGACTTTGACAAGACAGAGAAGCCAGAGTCTAGCAGTGAAGAGTAAGTTAATTCAGGTATGGTTTGTCCACCTATAGTGCCCATTAATGATAACAGAGATACACAGACAGATGATCCTCTTTAAGTTGATAATGAATCAGTTGAAGAAAACTCAGTAGAGCCATCGGTTGAGACTCAGTTGAGAAGATCCACTAGACTTCTAGAAGATATTCTACCAGTGATTGTGTAACTCATTGAACGGGGAGAATCAGAAACTTATCAGGAGGTTCTTTCGCATGAGAAGAAAAATAAGTAATTGTATGCAATGCAAGATGAGATAATGTCATTGCATGAGAACAACACTTATGACTTGGTGAAACTACCGAAGGCTGGTGACATGGACTCAAAGAAGTCTACATCAAGGTATTTGATTACTTTTGCAAGGGGAGCTGTTTCATGGCAATCGAAACTACATGATTGTGTTGCTTTATCTACTACAGAGGCTGAGTATATTGCAATTACAGAAGCTTGTAAAGAAATCTTGTGGATGAAAAAGTGTCTACAAGAATTGGGTCTTAAACAAGATAAATTGATTTTGTACTGTGACAGCCAAAGTGCAATTTATCTTAGCAAGAATTTCACTTTTCACTCTTGTACGAAACATATTGATGTGAGATATCATTGGATTCGAGAAGTGTTGGAATCGAAGATGTTACATGTAACGACCCGAATTTTTCATACATTTAAAAATGCGTTAAATTTTGACAAAAACATATCAGAGTGCAAGCCAGGCCGTTAGGAACACTTTAAAACGTTGAAAAAATAAATCATTTTGGAAATAAAAATATTTGCGGAAGCATAAATATTTTAAAGAAAATAAACTAAACATTTAAACTACACTTTATGAAAAAGAAAATTGAATTAAATTACAAATTAATTACAATTTAACTGTCTCTTACTTAGTCTAGGCAACCACAAGCTCGTCCGTGCAAATCCCTCATCAACTGCTTCTTCCTTTTCTCGAGGACTCCGCGCGTATGTGTACCTACACCGCAAGTAAGACGTGAGCCTAAAGGCCCAGTAAGAAAATGGGTTTATGCATATGAATGCTGCTCTTTAATTCTTCGGAATGGGTCCGCCTCAAACCAATCTTTTAATTATGTATATTAGGAATAGTTACATGTTTTAGGAATAGCTCGTATATGGAGCGTGGATTAGGAAAATCCTACGGTTTTAGGAATAATTACATGTTTTAGGAATAGCTCGACCCGAGCTATACGAGCTATGATGCCTAAGGCTAAAAGTACATACAACATACAGAAGAGATATAGCAACCATAATGGACATACAATGAACGACAATAACATACATTTCAAATAAGTAATCAAACAATACATTAAAGAGTAAAACATGCTTGAAAAGTTTATAACCTAATTTATTAACATGCTTATGCTAAATAAATTGTTTACAGCTTAGTTGATTAACATGTTCGGGATTCTAGCCTATTTAACATGCTCGAATTAATGTACTTAAAGACTTATAGCTAATTATCACATTAAACATGCATCAAAATAAGATCCTATAAATTAAACATGCTTGATTAGATAATTAACATGCTCAAGATTTTGTTATTTACACTAATTATAATCACTCAAACTAAATAGCATACTCAAGGGGTTGATTTGCAACAGGAACTCAACAATACTTCACAGTAAAAATCCAAGGAATTATAACAGAGGAATTTACCTTAGAGCAATACATCACTAATTAATATTAACATGCCCATCTAGTTAGTAAATTAACATATTCAAGGGCTGATTTCAATTATGATTCTTTATTTAGTTATTCTAATTCATTAACAGGCTCGGAAGGTTACAAACCCCAAATAATTAGTTTACATGCTTTGGATAACTCATTGATTAGTTGAACTAAATTGATTGACATACATCAGGAGTCATTAGCAATTAAATAGACGAGGTTATACATAACAGAACAATATACCTACTGACGGTTTACCTAACACAAAATTTATATGGACATTAAGGAAATAACGAGAACAGAACGGCAAAGATACTCTTCTTAGCCCATTCATACTTCTCCTCATTCACGCGTTCATCGCATTTAAACCATAAACATCCATCACCACAGTTAAGTAAGGCATTCGAAGCAAAGAGACCAATTAACAATGAAGGAAATCTATATTTCTAACAGAAAATGTCAACCAATAGAGTATCAATAAGAGAATTAACAACACCAATGCATACAAGGAAATACTACAACAGGGAAATCGGCAAAGAACATAACCACAACAATTTATTCCAGGAATTATCACTTAAAAATCCATTTAATCAACATCAAGCATTAGCAATTCAGGGACACTAACATCAACTCACGCAGAAGCAAAACATACAAGGTAGTCAAGTATATAAAACATAGAGTGAGCATCTCAGGGAATTAGCAATGATGTAGAGAAACCCAACGACAGCGATCAACCAAACAGAGAAACACAACAGAAATCATCATACCCTAACTCAACTCACACACACACTTGCGGGTAGGGCTTAGACGACCAGACTCGCCCAATCCTTACCATCACTGAAGACACAAGGCAGGGACAGCAGCTTTCAGCTCCAGCTTTCCAACACCCGAGAGCAACAAAAATCACCCTGCTCACCCAGAGAGCTCAGCCATCACCCTTCTCTGCTCTATCTTTCTCTCGCACAAAATAAACACAAAATTGGCAATTTAAAATATAAACAACCTGAGGCAGTGAATCCCACTATTTCAGGGATGGAAGCTGATTCCTCGGATCGGACTCTCTACGCTTCCGTTTTCCAAGCTAGCACTTGAGCCGCACAATACTGTCTTCTCCAGAGCAAGAGCCAACAGACCAATTCGGTCCAACCGAACCGTAGGCCCAACACAGACTGACTCCCCTGCATATCGACCAACGCCCCCCTGCCCAAGCCGTTTCTTCATCGACGATTGTTCCCTGTCAACGTCCGATCAACAGAAACGAAAGAGGAGAGAAATCGATACGACCTACCTCGTCTCGAAGCTGGAACTCGCCGCCAGCTGAAGATCCGATCTCGAGCCTAAGGTAGCCTTGTGACCGCGTGCTTGAAACCGAGCCCTAGCCCGTCGTTTGGTCACCGTTCACTTGTCGCGGGCAGCCGCACTCTCGATTACCAGAGCCTCGCCGTTCGTCTCCCACGATCTCCATCGATCTCTCGGGCTCTCATCTCCCTCCCTCTTTCTATTTTCGTTCTTCAGAAAATAAGAAAACCAACATCTCCTTTTCTCGTCTAATGTAAATCAGACCATGAACTAACCTGAACCGGTCACTTATTGAACCGGTTCATCACACCCAAATCAATGCATTTCTATTTTTCTTTTTACCCCTTTTAAATTCTAATTTCATTTTAATCTTCAATTAATTATTTTATTACATTTTAATTATAACTAATCTCCCAATTAATCTTCCTAGATATCTAATTAATCACAATAAATCTTAATTAATTCTTTAATATAAATTAATTAACTTAATCCTTAATATAAAATAATTAAATAATCTCAAATATTATAATTTAAATTTATTAAATTAATATTTATTTTAATTACAGTAATAGAAGAGAAGAAATTTTCGAATTTTTCAGATCAGCTTAAATCAAATTTAGTTTCTCAATATTCAACTGTCGGATTACCTTGAAATTTGAACTGTAGGTTCGCGACATCAAGGAGTATATTCTGAACGGTGGAGATCGTCGTCTGAACTTTCTAAGGCAGTCTATTAAGGTAAAAATGATACTACAGTTTGGTAACCCTAGATTTATCCTCTCTTACGTTTTGTTATCTTTCAAAATTAGTGTTGAATCTTGATGAATATTGTATGCCTCTAGTTTGTTAAACTAAAAAGAACTTTGGTGTACCCATTATTTCTATTATAGTGGAAGGTTTGATTAAGTGACTTACGGGTGCCGTGGTTTTTTACTTTCACACTTTTGATGGTTTTGAACACTAAAAATTGGTGTTGTGATATAGTTATTTTTGCTAGTTTGTTTTGCCTATTTGATTGCACAAAGAGAGAAAAAAAATATTTTTATTCCGCTGTGTATTTGGATTCTTTCCGCTGTGTATTTGGATTCTTTCTCTTTACATTTACAAAATCTAAAATTTTCTAAATCAATTTTTCATGGATATTAAGTCATTTGCACTACGGTTCGTCGTCAAGTCGCTGCGGTATATTGTCAATCCGTGGCGGTTCGTTATTATTAATGACAAACATGACAGTGATGATAACAGCGTCATTTTTTTATAGTATAGTGGTTAATTTGTTAGTAAAAAAAGATGAATATTAATTTGTTAAAAATATTACATCCGTCATTTTTTTCATTTTTGAGAATAGAAGCGTTCATTAAACATTGACGTCAGAAAGTGCAAAAACGTGCGCAATTACGTCAAAACCTCATTTCGGTTCCTCCACCTGGACAACAAAGGATGACGAAGTTGTTCTAGAAGCGTCGCGTTTCGAGATGATCCTAGCCGTTAATGATGTTCAAATTTGCAGCCTAATGAACGGTAAGCTATTGGCCACGTGTTGATCCTTCCACGTTCCTCAATTGTTCAAATCTATATATTCTTGTTGGCCGGCAGGCTCTTCTTCATCCTCCACGCTTGGGGTTGTTGCTTCGGTATCTCACCTATCCAAATCTTGCCCATTTCTGCGCGATTTCTCTTCCGAATTCCGACAACTTCATCGACTCCTTCGTTATCTTCGACAATCTGAACAGGCAGCTCGAGAACTGTTTCATTTGGAGCTCTAGTCAATCATAGTATGGCCACCCAATCCCAGACTTCAGTTCACGATTTCGTCGTCAAGGTCAGCAGTTGTCCTTCGAATCCTTGGGCATAATTTTCCCCTTAAATCTAAAACAAAGAGATAATCCGGGCTGTATTTTTCTTATTGCGCGATTCATACCCCTGTTTCTGTGTGATCGATTTCTTTTTTCGTAAAATGAAATCTGTTCGCCATAGCATGATTATCAGTATCAACTATATGTACTGTTTTTTGAATTGGAATTTTCACTTCGTAGGACGCTAGAGGAAATGATGTCGATCTCAGTTCTTACAAAGGAAAGGTCCTCCTGATCGTCAATGTTGCCTCTCAATGGTACCTATCGTTTTTTAATTCGTTCCTGCAAATTTTCTTTGATAGTCCATTTTGCTTCTTCTTCGTGCTTCTGTCTTATTGAGTAGGATTATTACATCGAATTGCCGCCATAGTTAAAGAACAACCCAGATAATCAAGCTTTTATTTTCTTCTGTTTCTGATATTGTTGTGTTGACACAGTGGCTTGACCAATTCAAATTACAAAGAGATGAGTCAATTGTACGAAAAATACAAAAATCAAGGTTTGTCTTGTTCTTCACGAAATGGGCTGATCCATAGGAGCAGATCCAATGAGTACTTTTGGTTGCACTCCGTTTTTTATCGGCATTTTTACAGGACTGGAGATTCTGGCATTTCCATGCAACCAATTTGGAGGCCAAGAGCCAGGGAGTAATGAGAAGATAGTGGAGTTTGCTTGTACTCGCTTTAAGGCAGAGTATCCCATCTTTGACAAGGTAAGAGACTCTCTCTTCAATGGAAGTTTCAATCGAAGCTAAGAAATTGAATTAGCTCTTGCGTTGATGCAGGTGGATGTGAATGGCGAGAAAGCTGCTCCATTGTACAATTTCTTGAAATCAAGCAAAGGTGGGTGGCTTGGAGACGGTATCAAGTGGAATTTCTCTAAGTTCCTGGTGGACAAAGACGGGATGGTCGTCGACCGATATGCTCCAACGACTTCCCCGCTTAGCATTGAGGTGAGTCTGGCGATTTCGAGCTGAGCTCTGCTAGATGTAAGATTCTTTGTTATGAATTATTATTCTTGATGTGCAGAAGGATATAAAGAAGCTGCTTTGAAGACAATTACTGATCTGGGAATCTTCCTGTTTATGGGGTGGAATAAAAAGTAGAACACAAATAACAAGAAAATGTAGTGAAGATTATATTCATGGAGAGCTAAGATAAACTAGTAGGAAATATTTTGTATCTTCCAAGTAATTTAGTTACATTTTGCAGTCTTATGTGTCATTGAATTTTTACCGAACACATCGAGCAAGCTTTAATCTCTTATTCCAAATTTGTCTTTGGCTGGTCTCTCCCTCTTCCCTACTCGGAAAAAGTAGTAATACACCCGAAAAAACATAGACGTACTTTTCCGAGTAAGTTTTCAAGAAAGGCAAGAGGGGTTACAAATGATCATACTTAAAAAATTTAGTCTCTTTAGTTAGAGTTTATTTACATAATTCAATTACATCACTGAACAGTATGAAGAATGATATCAGATGTGATCTAGATATATTAAAAATATTTTTCCCATATTGTTATAATTTAATAGTTAAGAAGTAAGAGAAATAATAGCGATAAACTCTGAGAATTCTACATGAAAACCCAAATTGAGAAAAAAAAACTACGGGGCCTGAATCCAGAAAGATCTCACTATAAAAAATATAATTTACAATATTTTTTTTGAAATTGAACATTCTAGAGAATATTCATTAAGAGAAAATCATTAGTCTTTAAATTTCACAGTGTACACAAATGTATTTCACTTATTTTTTTCCTCAATCTTTCTTTTTTCTCCCTAAATGCAATCTTCACTATTTTCTTCACTCCTCCTCTCTTCTCCTTCTTTCTCTATATTTTCAGATACCAGGTACACTTGAAGAACTTTCTATTTATACAAAGAGTTCTTGTAAATTAACAAAGGACGAATATTAACAAAGGGCACATGCCTAAATTTCAGGCTTTTGCAATTTATCTTTCTACAATAAAAGAAGATTTTTTTTATTCTTATTCAAGATGGTAATCCCTCGTCATAAAGTGTAATGACCCAGTTTTTTGTAAATCCTTTAAAATGAGTGAAAATTTAAACTTTTAGAAAACTTTTTTAAAATGGTATTAGAGTGCAACGCTAAATCGGACCACTACTAACCTTTCGTTAAACTCGTTATGAAAATCCAATTAATGAAATGCGGAAGCGGTAAATAATTTAATGAAAGGAACTAAACATTGCGTTTCAGAAGTGAAAACTAAACAATTAAATATATTTTTAATATAACTTAATTTAATTACAACCGTTCTTTATCTTACTCCATTAGTCTGGCCAGCCCTAACCTCGTTCGTGCGAATTTCTTATCTCTGCTTTTTGTTATCTGCTCATTATCTGCTCGTTGTTATCATCGTTTTCGCATACAAGTACTTACACCTACATCACAAGTAACTGTAAGCCCAAAGGCTTAGTAAGGAAAATGGTTTAATGCAATTATGAAATGCCTCTCTTTAGTCCTTTTTGGAATGAGGGCCACTCAAACTAATCATTTCATTACATTCGTTCATTTGTTCGTTCTTTAATCGTACATCGAGTAGGAGATTGGAGGACCCATATGGGGTGGTATAGTTGATCGGACTAGCCTCCTAGGTGCAAACTAGGTCCCTTTCTCGTCATAGTAGGGGCTTTGCCTAGCTGTCAGACTAGACCCGACTATCCACCAGCCACCAACTCTCCATTCATTCCATTATGGACTAGTCTCCTAGGTGCATACTAGTTGCCAGACTACTAGCCTCTTGAGTGCATACGAGTTGCCAGGCTAGACCCAATTACCCATTCATTTTATCATTCATTTTATCATTCATTTTTAACATTTTCCTCACTCAAGCATGTGAGTACCACCCCACGGCGGCACTCCTTATTAATTTCTATTAGCATGGTGCATAATCATACATTCTCATCTTAACATGATGCATGATGCATTATAACATAACAGTATCAAAAATTGAAGTGTGCATATAAAAGAAAGTAACTATAATTGAAATTGAGCATAGAATGAATAACAATAATTGAAAGTGCATATAGGAAAACAATTACATTATTGAACTAGAAAAAATGAAGCACATAAGGCAATCACACAACGAACATTGAGAAACTTACATAATGAATCATAAAGGGAACATAGAAAAGTCAAAACAATATACAATGAATTAAAACAAGGAAAACATGCTCTAATTAATAGAACACAATACTATTAATTAATATGCTAGGGAATATGGAAACATCATAACAATATTGTAATGACCCGGAATTTTTATATATTTAAAAATGCGTTAGAATTTAAGAAAAACATATCAGAGTGCAAGTCGGGCCGTTAGGAACGCTTATAACATTTCATAAGTAAAACATTTCGAAAATAAAAACATTTGCGGAAGCATTGATAACGAACTAAGAAATTGAAATACAATTAAATACACTTTAATTACACTTAACGAAAATGAATGAAACATTTAGTTACAATTTAAGAAAATGAAAACTTAATTAAATTACAAATTAATTGTCTCTCACTTTACATAGCCTGACCAACCACAAGCTCGTGCGTGCAAATCCCTCATCAACTGCTTCAACTCAACACGCTATCTTCTCCTGCGGATACCTACATCACGAGTAAACTGTAAGCCTAAAAAGGCTTAGTAAAGAAACGGGTAACAATCAAAGAATAGAATTTAATTACAATTATTAACCTAGATGATTTAAACATGTTTTTAATAACTAACTAGTTTAGGTTAACTAAATCGATTAGGTTAATATTACGGACAGATTCATAACTTGATTAACATTCTCAATATACTAGTTAATTACACTAGTTATAATTACTCATTTTAGATAACATGCTCAAGAGGTTGGTTAACCATTTCTAATTAAAATTACTTAATTAACAACTAGCAATTAGTTAGCTATTTAACATGTAATTTCCTGCAAGCATTAAGAACACAACACCACGAGAAATACAACTGAGCCTACAAAGCGATTGTACTCTAACAAAGACAACAAAGAAAGATTTTAGAGAACTAACACACAAATCCTCCAAGCATAGAAATCTACGAAGTGTCTTAGTGCAGAAACATACAGACAATACAATGAGGAACATCCGAGGCATTAACAGAGGGAAAATCACAAAGCAATATAAACTCTAACATCCTACCCTATCAACAAAAATAGTGAGTATTTCTAGAAATTATCAACTAACGACAAATAAATAACACTATAACAAGAAGCATAACAACAATATAATAACACTCAAGTCTATAGTGCACTCACAAGTCCATAAAACCAATCCAGAATGTCAACTAGTAACTAACAGCAGCAAAGACATGAAAAATAGCTATGTACAGAAACATATAGAGTATCTAAACGTATGAACACATACTCTACCATTATCACTAAGCAGGACATTCCAGGAACCAAATAGCCAACAATAGAGATTCACAACCATACCCGACGCACGCACACATACTTGTGGGTAGGGCTTAGATAGCCGGACACTACCCAATCCTTACCATCGACGAAGATACACAAACACGGACAACACTCCATCTCCGCCAGCTTCACTGCAGCAGCTCCAGAAGACCTCACTCCAACTCTCGACAGCTTCTCCAACTCTTGGACAGCAGCTCACACCCGCGGACAGCAGCACCAATGCTCTAGAGAGCTCAGTTTCCCCCTCTAAAGAGCTCTGCACAATCCCCTCCTTGCATCTGCCATCCTCCTCAAAAACCCCATCATTCGCTGCTTCAATTCCCTTTCACTTCTCTGAAATTCAAACGTCTGAATGCTCTCCATCAATTTCCTCGAATAACTCCTCCCTTATTTAAACACATATGGCTAAGGTTCAAATGTTGTAATAACTGATCCCACGATATCAGTGATGGTGCATATTCTTCGGATCGGACTCCACACCTTTGTCTTCAGCTCCCTTCCAAATCGCCAGGCAAGAAAATATAGGATGAACCGGTTCAATGCAAAACGAACAGGACTGGACCGCAAGCCTTCAGCTGGACCGTAATTTCCTACTCGAGCCCTGTGTCCATCCGTCCGTCGCGCCGAACGCCATCGCCTTGCCGTTGTCATCACTGGCAACGTGTTGCCAGAGCTCGATGCACGAATGACCGCGTCGTACCTCCATCAGATTAAGTCCCGCGAAAGCCCGAGATCGCCGTTTCCGTGCCCTAGCTCCACACCGTTCGTCATCGCTCGCTCGGAGTCACTCGCCGCCAGAAACCCACCTCGTCGTCGGCTCTCTCCTTCCTTCTCCCTCTCTCCCTTTCGTCTTCCCCTTTCTGCCTCTCCGATTGCTCCCTCTTTCTTAGCAAACAACAATCAAAATCACAAACCAAGACCCAAACAAGTCTCTCTCCTTTTCTTCTAATTTAAACCGGACCAGTTCTTGTTGAACCGGTTCATTCCTTTCACCAACACTTTAATTTAATTTATTAAATTAAATTCAATTTATTCAATCTATTAAATCATTCCCTATTATTTTTCCCCCATATTAATTTTCAATAAATCTTAATTAATTCCTTAATGTAAAATAATTAAATTAATTCCTAATGTACAACAATTATAATAATTCTCAAATATTATAATTTAAATTCGTTAAATAAATATTTATTTTAATTATAGTAAATTCTATTTAATTTCAATAAATGAAATTCTTACAAATACGTTTTTCGTAATACCCTGATAATTAAATAATTATCCAACTTAAAATAAAAAGTCAGGGTGTTACATGCTTACTTGATAATGAAATTCTTACATCCTTGAATTCTTACATGATAATGAAATTCTTACATGCTTGAATTAATATAACACAATACTATTAATTAATATGTTAATTATCCTAGTTAATTTCTTAGTCCATTTACACGCTTCCTACATTTATTATTCTAAGTGATTTTTCTGATTAGTTATCCTATATGAGTTACATGCTCAAGACAATTTCAACTATTAAGCCAATTAGTTATTATATCTAATTACATGTTCATGCTCAATCCATTAGTTAGATGTCCTACTTAGTTATTAGTCAACATGCTCAAGGTTTAGTAAACTATAATTTACCATTTATACCAAGAAGACAACAACAAAGGAAATATAAGAACATATGATCACATAGTCAAGGGAACCCTTAGTTCGTTCACGTTTAACTCATTCCTCTTTCATCTTCTCTATCATTCTCTAGTAAAGTAAAACATCAATTATAGAAGTTACAATAAAAGAAATTGCGGAAAAGAGAAATGCACCGAATATTAACAAGGAAGAATAACATGTTAATATTAATCTAGTCAGTGATCTTAGTTCATTACATGCTCAAGAAATGATGATTAAACATGCGTGTATTATAATTCCCTAAACAAGCTTTTAATGGTTTAATAGATTAAGCATGCATAGCTAATTGATTAAGCATACTTGACTAGTCATGTTCGAGTCTAGTTAACATGCTTGTCTAGTTAGTTAATTAACATGTTCAGTTAATTACTTTAATTAATTACGCTAGTTAATTAATATTTAAATATGCTGGACCTAGTTAAGTTAACATGCTGGATAATTAACATGCTTAGCAAATCAATATACTCAAGTAATAATTAATATGCTTGGGTTAATTGCATGTTTAAGTTGATTAACGTGCTTATGTCTAATTAGCATAGATTAACTAAATTGGCTATGAAGTGCTAGTTAATTTAACATGCTAATCTATTTGTTTGACATAGGGTTTAGATATTGCATAGGTATCAACAATGATGATGGCAAGATAATACATTGAAGGAAGGCACAACATGACAATATTAATTTAAAGTACAGCAAGTAAATACAGCAAATAAAATAGCCATACATTTCCAGAAAAGAGCCATAGTCTTAATTCCTCATCCTTCACTATCTTAAAGTTATAGTCCATCATTCCATATTTCATAGCAACATTATTAATGACTAACAATATCACTTAGCTGTAAGGGAAATCACACAATTAGCAATGAATATCAACAAAGAAATATCACATGGTTAACAACAAAAAAAGAACAGAACCAATAATATTATAGGGTTGTTAATCACATAACCAATAATAACTATCCTTATAGAACTAACAAAACTACAGAGTACTAACATGCTACACTATCGTTAACAAAGAGACACACTCACACACACCTACTTGTGGGTAGGGCCTCCAAATAGCCAAGACTCACCCATTTTTCTTACCTAAGCAATGAACCTAAACAGGGACAACACTCTACAGCTCCAGCCTTCACGGCAGCCAGCAGCAAAGCAGCTCACAGAGCTTCACCTCACAAAACTTCACTCACATAGCACTATTCCCTCAATAGCTAAACCACACACCCAGAAAATTTCCTCTCACTCACTAGAACTCTCAGCTCACACACACTGATGCAGGCAGAGCTCTCACGCAGAGGGAGGGAGAGCCCCTCGCAAGAAGAGAGAAGCTGAACGTGGAAATGGAAAGGAAGAGGAAGCTTATACTTGGGAGGGGACAACCCACAACTGGAGGGTAGGGAGAGGTCGGCTACGGCATAGGGAGGGCGACTTTATTGTCCAGGGAGGGGGAGGGGTCGATTCTTGTCGTCAATTAATGACTAGACGACAAGAAACCATATTTTAAATCCCTAAATTTATGCTAAACTGGGTTATTTCGGACGAGTGCGGACACACTGGTCTCATCCGCATTCGTCCTCAAGTGTAAAATCTCACAGGCTAAAA
>CM039486.1:20734397-20762708 GCA_022433065.1 Begonia loranthoides | reverse complement strand
GCTTTTACAAGGAGACCATTCGTGGGGCTATTGAGGATGTTGGGTTCGAAGCAAGATTGTTATATGAACAAGACATTAGTAAAACCACCCAGAAATGTCAAATACGGATTGAAGGAATGACCTGCACTGCCTGTTCTACAGCAGTTGAGCAAAACTTACAATCAATCAATGGCGTTGAAAGAGCTGCAGTTGCATTGGCAATAGAGGAAGCTGAAATTCACTACAACTCAGAAATCGTAAAGCCTGAAACTCTTCTTCAGTCTATTCAAGATTCTGGATTTGCACCCACACTCCTCGCCATTGGAGAGCACTCGAGCAAAATAGAACTTAAAATTGAAGGTTTGAGAACAGATGATTCAATGGCGATCATTGAAAATTCTCTCAAATCAGTTGTTGGAATACAAGATACAGTTGCTGACCCTACGCTCGGGAAAATCTCTATTTCTTACAGACCAGACATGGTGGGACCGAGGACATTCATTGAGGTCATTGAATCGATCAAATCTGGAGCTTTCAAAGCAACCATTTTTCCTCAAGAAAGAAGAGATTCATACAGGGAGAAAGAAATCAAACAGTATTTTCGATCATTCTTATGGAGCTTTGCTTTTGCGATTCCTGTTTTTCTAACTTCCATGGTGTTCATGTACATTCCTACAATCGAACGAGCACTGGATACTAAAGTATGGAATATGATGACTATAGGAATGATTGTGAGGTGGGAACTAGCAACGCCAGTGCAGTTCTTCATTGGCCGTAGATTCTACGTCGGAGCCTATAAATCTCTCCGACATGGGTCGGCTAATATGGATGTTTTAGTTGCATTAGGAACAAATGCAGCCTATTTTTATTCAGTCTATATCATAATAAGATCAGTTTCTTCCCCACATTTTGAGGGCACAGATTTTTTTGAAACCAGCACAATGCTGATTTCATTTATTCTTCTGGGGAAATACTTGGAGGTTTTGGCGAAAGGGAAGACGTCGGAAGCCATAGGCAAGCTTATGAACTTAGCTCCAGAAACAGCGACTTTGTTGAGTCTGGATGAGGGGGAAAACGTGGTGAGTGAGAGAGAGATTGATAGCCGTCTGATTCAGAAGAATGATGTGATTAAGGTGCTTGCAGGTGAGAAAGTGGGGTCAGATGGATACGTTGTATGGGGAGAGAGCTGTGTGAACGAGAGTATGATAACAGGAGAAGCAAAGCCAGTGGGGAAGAAGAAAGGTGATGCAGTGATTGGAGGAACAGTCAATGAAAATGGAGTTCTCCATGTTAGGGCCACGAGAGTTGGATCAGATAGTGCTCTTTCTCAGATTGTTAGACTCGTTGAATCGGCCCAGATGGCTAAAGCTCCGGTTCAGAAATTCGCTGATACAATTTCCAAGTTCTTTGTACCTATTGTGAGTAAAGTATTTTTCATATCTCTCTCTCTCTCTCTCTCTCTCTCTAAAAATAATGAAGTTTTTTTGCTTGTGCAGGTTATTGCGCTTTCACTTTTGACATGGGTAACCTGGTATTTAACTGGAAAGTTTAATCTTTATCCAAAACCATGGATACCATCTTCAATGGATAGCTTTGAGCTTGCTCTTCAATTTGGAATATCAGTGATGGTTATAGCCTGCCCCTGTGCATTAGGCCTTGCAACTCCTACGGCCGTCATGGTCGGCACGGGTGTCGGTGCCACTCAAGGAGTGCTCATCAAAGGAGGTCTAGCCTTAGAATCCACCCATAAGGTAAGTAGCTGTGATTGAAAAATTTAGAAGTTGATTGATTTTAGGGTATTTATTTTGTTTAATGGACATTAATTAATCTTTGTTGTAAGGTGAACTGCATAGTGTTCGACAAGACTGGAACTCTAACAGTGGGGAAGCCAATGGTTGTAAGAGAAATGCTCTTCAAAGATATGAAACTTGATCATCTACTTATTCTCGTTGGTGCAACTGAGGTAAGCCTCGAAACTATGTTGTCTCCATTTATTACTGAGTTATAGAAGCTTTTTGTCTAGTAAATGAGGAGAAAACTTGGCAAAATGAATATGCTACAATATAATATGTAGAATTAAACAATAATAGATTAGCCAACCTATCCTATGGTTGTGGGTATCAAGAGTGAAGAGTGTTATATAATCTCCCATCGTTTTAAGAAAATTAGAGGAGATCAATAAATGTCACCACTTGAAATTAAAAAATATCAGAAAGAACGTTGTGACTCTCGAAAAGAGTCTGATCGATTGACCTAAGATATTTTCGGTGGTTTGTAGCAAAAGTCTTATAGAACTATATTCGAATCATCGTTCTCACATAAATCATCAACAATATAGTAGTAGAATTCCCTTATTAAATAAGAAATTTGTGCTTGTATTGACTCGCAAACAATGTCTCATTAGGGGGAGGTGAGCTCTAAAACAATAATTGAAGCCATTATTATTATTATTATTATTATTATTATTATTATTATTATTATTATAGCTTTTATAAATCATTCGTAAGAGATCGTTAAGTAAGACTTCTCTTTAGATTTGTCTAGTACAAGCCTAACATGACACACATATTCTCGAAGTATCCTCACACATCTTGGTCTAAGAGTGTACCGAACCCCACAATCCTGGAAGATTAAGACAATAGCATTCAAATATGGCAATAAAAGTGTTAGAAATTGAACAATAAAACAAAAAAGAAAAATACGATTAAGGACATTAAAATTTATGTTGAAAAAATTTTGTAGAAAAGAATCACAAGCGGATAAGATTTTCACTAATTGAAGACCAAATTACAATGATAAGCTTTATGATTCAAACTAACATGAATTTTTTTTTTAAAAAAAACCTAAATGAGACGAGTAATGTGATTCTGTCACAACTCGAAGGTGAGCTTAATAGAAACGTCAAGTTGAATGCCTATATTCTTGGAGAGGACCCAATCATTCAACTCATCGCTAGAATGTCAGCAGAAGACTTAGAATGAAATAAAGCTCAAAACCAAAATAAATGAGTTAAAGTCCACAGAGTAATCAGCAAGATATACAGATAGCGTAATAATAAACTGAGAGAAAAATATTGCGCAAAAAATGAAATCATTCAACACCATACGATGAATTTTACAAATTAATAAAAAGAAATAAATAATTGCCAAAGGCAACTAAATCTGAAATAACCACACCTCAAACACTACACTTGACCACCATGTTCAGAACTTGGGAAGTTGATGTGATTGGGATGAGTGACTAGCTCAATAAATAGTTTATACTAAATGTAATGAATGTAAAACTGGTTTTATTTTTTCACATCAAAATCATGATGAAACAAAAATATAGTAATTGTACTCATACTAGTGCATGAGTTTATAATAATATAAAATAATTTTTCTATCAAAATAGGCTCCACGAGCCATTGATGCGAGAATCATCAAAATATCGTTGGATACCTAACCAACTATAGTAAAATAAGCCTATACATTTTTTTTTCATAAGTTATAAGTAGGGATCTATGAAAAATGAGGGTCATTCAATGTCGCCTCCGATACAATCACACAGAAAGAGGCAATTCGAAGATGGCAACACCTTGTGAGCCTTGAGGAAGAACTATCAAGCGATCTAAAGATCCAACCACACTTCATGGGCTGTTGGCGAACCATTCAATGACGATGCAACACAAAAAAATACACTCTGATTAGATTTAGGAATTTAAAATCCAAGGAGAATGTCATCACTGCCCTATTATCCATTTTCATGTATCTCACAATCAAAACATCTTCACGCAAAAAAAAGATGTATTAGGAAAGTCTTAGGATATTTTGACACCGTGACTGTCCAAAGTATCATGATGATCTATCCTCCCATGTCAGTAATAGATCAAACAGAAATGCCATGCACATAAAAATAAATGTGTAAAAAAATCACGTATACATATGTAGTATAAAAAATGACATACTATCGAACAGTCTCCTAAAAGTTTTCAAATGTGGCAACTCATAAAATATAGTTTTGAAAACCATAATGCAATATTTTGCATAAAGTATAAAATCCCTACCTTGATTATGACAAAAACCTAGCTAACTAGCCGCACGAGCCATCGAAAACAAACATAGAATCCAGCAACACCATCGAAACCTAAAACCAAACCAATGTTAAACCTCAAGTCAATATTAGGGACAAACATGAGTCCTAAACTGGGATTCAAAATCAGACCAGAAGAACTAACAACAAGATCAGAAGCTGTTGAATCTTCTTAAGGTAAAGGTATAAAGAGGACCAGTAAGTTGGAAGAAGTCCCGACTTAAATCGAGGAATGACAAGAACCCCCGCATCAAACTAAGAGGCAGATAGATTGGAAACAAGGTACAACTGAGGAAGCAGAGTGAAGGCCACTAAACTCAACTCTACAAAAGCACATTGTGCAGTCGACCAAGACATAACAGTGGTCGACCAAGCACATCAACAGTCGACATGAAAGACACACCAGTTGAGAAGGCACAATTATGGTCGATGAAATATAACTGCAGTCAACCGAGGACTAGACAACAATTGACAAGACATAATAGAGATCGATCAAGATCAGATAGCAGTCGAAGAGATACAGCTAGAGTTAACCTAACACGACTATGGTCAACTAGGACCACCAAGTCTTGACAAGACACAACAACGGTCAACCGAGACCACCCAGTGTCGACAATAAACCAGGACCACATAGTGTCGATAGGGAGTGGTTGTAGTCACTCGAGACAAAACAACAGTTGACAAAATCCAATTGTGGATAAACGGAAAACAAGCACTGGACAGAAAACATAGTTGCGGTTGACAAAGCATGACTATTGTCAACTGAGACCACTTGGTGTCAACAAGGCCGAGATCTCCACAACAGTTGACAAGACTAGTCAGGGGCTATTCAAAACTCAACAACGGTCGACAAAACATGATTACGATCAACTGAGTCCAAGAAACAATCAACAAATCATCATGTGGTCAACTACTACCACACTGGAAACAGAACTAGAAGGAGAGAAATCATGGTCCCAAAACTCGCTGAGGAGACAAAATTTGACCAAAAAAAATTGTCGTGATCGTTTAGACCGTACAATGGATTACTGGCATGGTCGCTCGGACCAGAAGCAAAATCTAGTGCGGAAAATCGGCTCAAGAGCGAACTCCTAGCATAGGCACCTCGCGTGGTTGTATAGCACCCCCACAGACTACTGAACTCTAGCAATCTTCATCTTCAAAAGAATTTCAATGCAAAGAAAAAATCTTTAAATGTTCATAAAAATTTCCTCTTCTAGAAAACCCTTAAAGAAGATCAACAATGCAGACTAATTAGCATGTCCTAAAAGAAAACATTTAGATCCACAAACTACAAAAATCCTTAAGAACAAAATTAACAACTAATGTTGATCAAGTTTAAAAAAAATACTTAAACTAAGATAACGACATCTTCCTAGAATCCAACAAAGCATCATCCAACTTTTCATAATAAGCATGCTACGACAAAATATTTTTCAAAACCCTTAATAACTCCACTAATATTGTCTTGTTAGAACGAAAATATCAAAATTTGATCAAAAAGTGAAAGATCATACTTCAAGGAGCACACCCCCCAAACTCATATATTTGTAAACATAGAAAAAAAAAGTCGATTCATAAATATAGAGCGCTTCAATCCCTCTTATTACATAACTAAATATGTAATTATGTCAAATTAAAGAAGAAGAAAAATATTGCGACCCCGTACCATTCTTTCTCTTGTAAAAGTTCCTATAAAAATTAGAAATGTCCTGCATTTGACTACTATTATTGATTTACATAATTGGAATTAATAATTAGTGGAAAATAAAACCCAAATAAGATAATTCTTAAAACCCTTGAACAAAATGAGGGACAATGACTCTTTATGCGATGTTCTTAAAGCCCTAGATGTTGGTTTTTAGGTTTCCTCGCATGACAAAATTACCAATGTTCATAACAATGGTAACGTGTATTACCTATGTATCATGTAAAACAATTTAACATGTACATAAAACAGATTGTTGTTATAATATATTAATAATAATATGAATTAAAATATCTTATTTTAGATCTAATATAAAGGATAAAGAAAATATACCTTTGTAACTAACTTTACACGAGTACAAAATCGGGGAGCTTTGATAATGATTTCCTCAACCTTTGAAACATTCAATTTTCTCTATCAATCCTTCTCATCTCGAATACACACGTGTAGACGTGATGAACGCAGCAAGATCACACTCAATTTATGATAGATCGTATTCTCAACATATGAGATGGTTTATTTAGATTTAGATAACGATTCTCTAAGATCAATATAGAAGACTCACAAATTTTCTCTTAAAATGGATTATACAATGTCAAAGATTTCCACCCCCTATGGCAATGAGGTTGAACCTCTATTTATAGTAGAATAACTTCATAATGACATTTGAAAACTACTACAAATATTAATCTTTAATTTATGTTGAAATTAATTTCATAATGGTATATTCATAACAAAATCGTTATAGAATTAAAAACACATTGTTATCATATCTCAACATTTTGCACTATGACATTAACTCAAATTTGATATAATCCATTTTAAAAATCATTTTCAAAAGTTACTTTATGTTTGTTAATTAATTGGATAATCAATAATTCATTTATTTATTTAATGGAATATAACAAATATATTAACTATGACAATTTTTGTCTTTGTGTCTTAATCAGTTGAATAATCAATAATTCAATTATTTCATCTAATAGAAAATAATAAACTTATTATTGACTGTATTAAATAATTTATTATTTAATCTTCTTTGTTCATTTTTCTATTATTTGAATAATGATAGACGGTGACAAAAGAACCAATTCACCTATAGTTTTAAGCTCCAATAAATTTTTTGTCAATTAATATAAACTCTTTATATAAATTAACATAATTATTAACTCTAAAGTAATTTTACTAAATACTTAGAATTACATTCTCAAAACTATGGAGTCTATTTACTCAAAGTAATATAAATTGATATAGTCATTACATATGTATTAACCCTTCATTCAGATTTGTAATAGAGCTAATTTTGTCATTCGTTAACCTCTCATATTAAATCTTTATCTTTGACTATCATTAGTTCTTGATTGAATAATTGATTCATAATGATTATGAATTGTGTGATAATTATTTGATCCCTAAACTAACAAATAAGAGAATCTATAGAAATAAATTTCATTGCACCGGTATTAACATATTCAGTTATTTATTTTAATTCACTACCAATATACAAGGTATATAAATCGTAACTTATACAAAATTTCACCGAGTAAATCAAAGAATAAATTAAAATAAAATAGGAGTTTGTTAAATACAATGAATTAAGATCATACATGTATGACCATTATCTTGATCAAATTAATTGTTTTATATATAACGGAAATGATCAGAACAATATAATTTTATTTGGTTTAATCCTGTATAATCATATTACATAAATCATATTTATTTTATGACACTACATAAATAGTCGGGATATGACTATACATTTTTAATGAGATAAATTATGTTTATGACTATGAACTATTTGAAGAATTTTTACTTCAAATATAAGTTAGACTTATTTTGGTTATTACTCTTTATATTTTATCTCACATATATACAATATATATGTTAATATAAAATTGGCATAAATAACCAAAAAAATTTCTATGATTTTATAAAATACAATCTAAAATAAAATGTTAACATAATATTAACCAATATAAATTTATTTATATATTATAAAATGGTTCTATTATATTTGCTTGTTGGGCATATTACTCCCAACACTAGAACTACCTAAATAAAATACAAATAAAGAAATATTATACTTTTTCATTTTTGGATTGATTTTTCATTATTCTATTTTCATAAAAAATGTATGGATAGATAGAAGGAGCTAGAACATGACCGAACTATGAAGTTCAGTCCAATTCTTATACTTGTATAAGTAGAGATGGTTTGTAATGAAGGACAATCATAATGTACGGTTTGGTTTTTTGGTTTTGGATGCAAGAACAACTGAGTCTCGATTTGCCCAAACCTGACCAAAACTCATTTTAACGCATAAACCCAAACCTATCAAAACTCGTCTCAAACCCAATCCTAAGGCTATATATTCTAATAAAGTTTATTTTTATTATTATTATTTTTTAATTTTTAACCAAATCGAGACTCAACTAAATCTCACGTTTCGGTTTGGTTCAATAACACTCCATCACACTTTTGGATTACGATTTTATAATCTTTTCAAACCATAGGTTCCTAGTTCGGTTGAATTTGGGTCTAAAATACATATTAATCATGCCCACCCCTCTTAAAAGGTGAAGTTATCACTAGACTTAATCGACGTAGTGTGGCTGAAAAACAAGAAGTAATCGACCAATTAATGTTTCATTACTCCCATGGTTTTTTTTTCTAATCAGGTGAATAGTGAGCACCCTGTGGGCAAAGCCATTGTTCATTATGCAAAGAACTGTAGAGATGGGGAAGAACATAGTTCTTCCTGGCCAGAAGCTAAGAACTTCATCTCCATTGCTGGCCAAGGAGTTAAAGCTACAGTAAAAAACAAGGAAGTTATTGTGGGTAACAAGAGCTTGATGATCAACCACAACATAGCAATTCCAATTGAAGCTCAAAATTTCCTAGCTGAAGCAGAAACTATGGCTCAAACTGGAGTTATCGTAGCCATTGATGGGGAGGTCGAAGGAGCTTTCGCCATTTCTGATACGCTAAAACCAGGTGCAAAAGAAGTCATTTCTATTCTAAACTCCATGAAAGTGAAAAGCATAATGGTGACCGGAGATAACTGGGGTACGGCGAATTCCATCGCCATGGAAGTCGGAATAGAAACAGTCATGGCTGAGGCTAAACCTGAGCAGAAAGCTGATAAAATTAAGAAGTTGCAGGTCCTCTCAATACCATATTTTTTGCTCATTTTATAATGCTTTATGCAAAAAACAATGAATCGACACTTTTGAAAATTAGGGTCAGAGATTGAAAAATTACGTAGTTTTTATATGTATGCTGCATAAAATCATGAGAATAGGATTGAGATTTAACAAGCTTTCTTTAAAAAATTTCAGGCAGCAAGCCACAAAGTAGCAATGGTTGGAGATGGAATAAACGACTCTCCAGCTCTAGCAGCGGCTGACGTCGGAATAGCGATAGGAGCAGGAACAGACGTAGCCATTGAAGCTGCTGACATTGTTCTGATAAAAAGCAACTTAGAAGATGTAATAACAGCCATCGATCTTTCCAGAGAAACCTTCTCTCGAATTCGTTTGAACTACATTTGGGCTCTAGTTTATAACCTCCTCGGCATTCTGATCGCAGCCGGTTGCCTATTTCCGGCGACCAGATTGAGATTACCACCGTGGGTTGCTGGAGCTGCTATGGCTGCTTCTTCAGTCAGCGTCGTTTGTAGCTCTCCCATGTTGAGATTTTACAAGAGACCAAAGAAGCTGGAGATAAACAATCTTCAGATGAATGGAATCACCATTGAATGATTTGTATGGAAGTTTGCCTTTTTTTACTCTGTACATAGAAACCAGTAATAAATGGTGGAGGACGAGGCGAAAAAGAAATGCAATTGAAGAATTTCATTTCTTTTGAATACAAGTCAATTTGTTACATAAATTAAAACGACATGATCTTCTTATACTTCCCCTGATTTCAATGTTAAGAATGTAATTTTCAATTTGCTTAAATTCAGTTTCAACTTTGGTTTTAGATTATATATAATATAGAAAATTTCTTTTTTAATTGGATTTAATTTTGATGATTTCAACATTTTAATGCAATAATCGGACCGAGAGGATTCTCCACTCGGAGAGTGTACAATCACTTGAAAGTCACAATCAATAATCACATTAATATAATTGAGCGACATAAAATATGAAAATCAACCCATAGAAAATTCACAAGTCTTATTTTATACAAGATTTTATCCAAAATTTATTTTTTACAAACATAAGTCATACTAAACAAAATACAAGAAAAGGTAAAACTTGAAATCGCTTCACTGGGCCTATGTTGTGCCGACATCATTAATTCAATTGATGTTTATCTTTCGCTCTTGAGCTGTCACTACCTTTTCCTAAAAAATTGAAGGAAATAATGGAATGTGAGTCTGATTGGATCGCTATTGACTTTTTCTTTAAAACTCGTTATGAAAACCAATTGATAAAATATGCAGAAGCGTTATAAAATAAATCCTTGTAAAACATGGCGGAAGCGTAAATGAATCATTTAAAGAAGAAACTAAATAATGGAGTACAATACAATCGTTTACTCATTCTTTTCTTTGTTTGGCTGGCCCCGAGTCTCGTGCGTGCAAATCATCAATCCCTGCTTCATTATGTGTTTAACGTTTACTTATTATCTGTTTGTCGTTGTACCTACACCACAAATAAGGGCGTGAGCTTACGCCCAGTAAGGAAATGAGGAAAAATAATTATACATGTCTCTCTTTAGTTCCACTTGGAATGGGGGCCACCCAAACCAATCCTTTTATTACGTTCATTTGTTTGTTCGTTTGTTCGTTTGTTACTTGTACTTCGAGCTGGAGATTGGAGGTTGTCTTTTGAAATGGCCTAGTTTGGTCGGCTTCTAACCTCCTGTGTCCATACTAGTCCCTTTCCCGACTAGGTGAGGATGTATCCTAGCTGTCAGGCTAGATCGGAACTACCCATCTACCCTAACTCCTTACCCTTTCCGGCGTATCCTGCCTTCAAGGTTTCTTCCCTTCCAGCGTATCCCGCCTTCAGGGTTTCTTCCAGTGATAGGCGTATCCTGCCCATCCTAAAACATTCTTTTTCCCTTCGGTCATATCCCGCCCCCGAGGCTTTATTCCAGTGATAGACGTATCCCGCCCATCCTGAATGTTTTCTATTTCCTTATTCCTTAACATTTTTCCTCACTCATGCATGTGTGAATACCACCCCAATGTGGCACTCCCTACGAGTTTCTATTAACATGATGCATGACCGTACATTCTTAACCTATCATGATGCATGATGCTTCATAAAATAATATTCATAATAATTGAAGTGCGTATTAAAAGAAGTAACTGAAATTAAAAGCGCATATAATAAGGTAAACAACAGAAATTGAATAACTGGAATCGAAGATGCACATGAAAGCAATTACGATATTGAACGGAACACAACGAAACACATAAGGAAGTCACGAGATGGACATATATAAACTTACATAGCGAATCACAAGGAAATACAGAAATGTCGGGACAATATGCAATGAATCAAAACAAGAGAGACATGCTCAAATATTAACTATTCTAATCAATTATTTTAGTTAAGTAAATTAACATGCTCTTATAACATTCTAAATAATCATATACTCGAGTTAATTAAACATGCTAATTAAGTACTTATTAAACATTCTAATAAATAACTGGCAATTCAAACGGTTTACAGGCTTGGACTACTAAATGAGTTACATGCTCAATTGATTATTATTTAACATGCTCCACTAGTTATTGACATACTTGAACATACTTAGATGAATAAACATACTCGTGCGACAATATTAATTAACGTTAGAAACATGCTAGACCTAGCTAAGTTAACATGATAATTGATTTAACACACTTTGCTAATTGATCTACTTAAATAAGGGTTATCGTGCTTGAAGGAAGATTACAATAAATTAATCTAATAATTATTAGTCGATTTACATGCTCAGACGATTTACATGCTCAATTTCTTATTCTAATTCAGTTACTTACTATGATCAGGTTATCATGCTCAAGTTGTCTAATTTAGTTAAGCTACTTAACATGCTCATACAATACTAATTAACAATTAAACATGCTCTCTAGATGATTAAATATACCTAAATAAATTGGCATGCTCAAGAAGTTATTAGCAACTATTAATTAGTTAGGCAATTTGAGTAACATGCTCGATTTCTATTTGAGTTAATTATGCTAATCATATTGTCATGCTCAGATTAAGTAATTTAGTTAAGCTAATTAACATGCTCATACATCATTAGGTAACATTTAAACATGTTGGACCTAGCTAAGCTAACATGCTGGGGTTAATTAAACATACTTAGCTAATTGATACATTTAAGTAATAATTAACATGCTTGGTTAATGGAGATGGAGTGGGCATTAACAACTACGAAGCTACAGTGAATAACATGGTAAATTATACATGAACTACGGCAATTGAATTTAATAGATTATACAAACTGAAAGTGAATCCTTAATTCATTCATGATCATACGTACGTGATGTGTCATTCTTTACTTCATCATCCTATTCCCAATCTCAACGTTACCGTTTATCATTTATCAGTCACATTTCTATCAAACAAAGAGAAATACAATTCCTAATCAGTACCGAAAGACAATAACATTATAACTAGATTTTGATATATATTACACTAAACTATCTACATATGCTAGACTAAATAAAACAGGAAGTAAACATGCTTATATAACCATATACGGAAATCTACTTAACGAATCACATTTAGAATCATGCTTGACATGTTATTATAACGAGAAACATGCTAAGCAATTTGATATTAATTATCTAGAGCATTTATCGCTCCTAACCAAAACAAAGAATAATAACGCTATAAACTAATTGAACTATTTTCACGGGTCATTGATCTAGTTATAGCACACATACATATTAAGGAAAGCAATTGGTATAAACCACGGCAGGAACAATAAATTACAGCCAACAAAACAAAATCACTATGAACAAAATCGCTAGAAATCTGTTAAGCATTCATTCATGCATTTCGTTCTTTTAGGCATCTCCTTTCAATTTATTCAAGTTCAATCACTAGAGGTTTTCATTCCATAGTAAACATTCTCCACTTCTTTATTAACATGAACATTTCAAGGTAGTAATCGCAACTAAAGCATTTCACAGAGAATATAAACAAGGAAACAGTAAGGAACTATAAGGAAAACTCGACACAACACACACACACTTGTGGTGTAGGGCCTCCAAATGGCAAAGACTCTACCCTATTCTCTTACCAATTTATTGATCCAAAGCAGGGATAGTAGCGCTCCACTCGACGTCCAGTAGCAGCTTACTCTTCTTTAACTTACTAGCAAACCCAACCACACTCACGTAGCTCACCTCACACACAACAACTAACTCTCAACCCCTTACTCTTAGAGCTCTCCCTCTCTCAATCTCTCTCGCTCACTAGACTTCATATGTAGGAGAATGAAGACTGAAGGAAGGGAGGGGATGGCTTAACCCTAAAGGAGGAGGGGACAACTGTACCTGGAAAGGCAGGGGGAGGCAGCTCCAGCAGGGGATGGTTGTCCACGCATGGTTCTGGGTGGGATTTCTTGTCGGGGCACCGTGTTTTAATTGGCTAAAGGTTGTTTTCGTTCTGATTTTACAGTAGTTTTGTCACTGTACAATGAGGATTCCGACGAGAGGATGCGTCCAAATTCTGCCCATACTGTCTGAATTCAAAATTTATACTCGAAATGGCACCCCAAATATCGTCCGCGTCGTCCGAATTCGTCCAGAATTCAGATAGATTCAAACGCACAACTTTTGCCTGCGTCTGCCTCGTCTGAAATCGTTCAAAGTCGTCCGAATTCTCAGGAGTTATTCCATTCATTTTTTCGGATGACACATCACGCCCACAGGGTCGTCCGTATGCGTCCGAAAACGCCCTGGACAGCTTTTTCATGCGTTTTCTCACTTAACTCCTATCCCATAATATTTTTTCCATAATTACATGTCATAAAATAACACGTATAAATACAAAACGTGATATCCTCCGCACTCCATCATTCAATCACATTGCGTACACGGGAAAAATGTTACCGGACATCCTCCTCGACTTAACGCTCCAAGACGGACTGGGAATACTCCAATAGTTGACCTACTTAAAAAAAGTTAGGTTGTTAGAAAATATTTTCTAATCCTTCTAAATTTTGATCCATAAATCTTTGATATATTGAAGGTGCTTGTTTTAGTCCAAAAGGTAATACATTCCATTCATATTGTTTTTGAGGTGGACAACTAAAGGCTGTTAATAGTTTAGTATTTTCTGATAAGCGTAATTGCCAGTATCCTGACTTTGCATCAAGAATGCTAAATAAAGTATTGACTTTAAGTTTTTCTAATATATAATCCTTTCTAGGTAATTTATAACTATCTCCAATAGTTGCATCATTCATTTTTTTATAATTAATTATCATTCATCTTTTTCCTCTTTTGATTTCATTTTTGTTTTCGACATAAAAAGTTTGTGCACTATGTGGACTGTGACTTTCTCTTATAATTCCTAAATCTAATAGTTGTTTACATTCTTGTTTGAATTCTTCAACATTTTTTATACTATAGGAAATTCTGTTTGATACATTTATTTCATCAAGAGGATTTCTGAGTTGAATTATGATTTCTTCTTTATTTGTATTTTTTAATTGATCTAAAGGATTTTCACTACAAACCGTTTGTAATTTATGTTCTAGAATTTGTTGAGTAGTATATAAAAATTGAATAGTGTTGATAGCTTCATGAGCTAAGAGTTTAAAGATTTCAGTTTGAGAAATAATTTTGGTTGTAATTTGTTGATGTCCCTTCCTCCCCAGAAAAGAGAGAGAGATAGTTGTAAGTCGTTGAACAAAAGGTTGATATAATTTTAAGAAGTTATTGCCAAGAATAAGATTGACACCAGAGTCGTAAAGATACAAAGTCTTGGTAATAAAAGGATAACCTTGGATTATAATAGGTACATAATAGCCAACATACCAAATCTGATGAATAGATTTGTCAGCGATTATGATTTTAAGAGGTTTTTCTAATTTAGTCTATGAATTAAGTATGTTTAGTTTGGCAAAACATAAAGTTGAGCCAGTATCTATATAAGCAAAATAAGGTTTATTTTGAATAATTGTTTTAATAAATGTAGCATTAGGATTTCTTAAGGTTAATCGTTTACTCAGAACTAGTGGTTGAGGTTTCAGATTCATATGCATAAATTACATAGGCTAATTTTAAAGTTTGAGTCTTCGCATTAGTATTTAATAGATTTTGGAATTTCTTGTTTGACGATTATTTGTTGATTTTGTTTTTCAGGATTCTTTATAAGTTTATCAATTAATTGTAATATGATAGTTTTTAATTCTATTAGCTCTTTATAAATTTCTTTATATTTCTTAAAGTCTTTTAATGTTTTCTGTATCTCTATATTTTGTTATTTTACTTCATTTAGTTGTTTAACTAAGTCATTTATTTGAATTAACAAATAATGTTCTAGAAGTTTTATATTTTCAATTAAACTATTATTCATCCTAAATTTGTTCGTAAATAATTTTATAAATTTATTATCATTATTTGAGTATTATTAATTTTCTCCTTTAATTCGTTCATATCTTGTTCAATTTTTGTTAATGTATTTTGGTTTTCCATGCTAGTATCTTTTGTTTCTTTAATTTTTGTTTTAAGTTTGTAATAATATTCTATTAGGAATTCATTTGTATTGATTACATTATTTTGTATTTCCTATATATCTTATGTATTATGATGAATTATTAGATAGGATAAAATTTCCATTATATTATTTAAGAGGGCTTTCATTTTATTATTATCTGTTGGATTTTTCGTAGCTCCTATCGGGAGTTTTAGAGACGAAGGCTTTGCGAAGCATGGGGTGGCAGCGTCTTCTCCGGTGTCGGTTTAGGGTAAGTTCCCTGCATTTTAGCTTCTCCGTCTCCATGTCGAGCGCTATGGGTTTGACGGTTTGTTTTGGATTACTACTTGATGGACTGCCCCTGTTTTGGATAAACCAAGTGTGTGTGTGTGGCTGCAATGTTCCAGGGGCATGGGGGTTCAGTTACCGTGACAATTGCTGGCGAAGAATGGCAAAGGCGAGATGGAGGAATTGAAAGGCAAGAGTGGCTAGCATTTTCAGCTTTAGCATAGGAGAACCGGGTTTTGTGTTGACTGGACCGAAGGGGAAATACAAATCTCGATAATTGTATTAAGTTATTTTCTCCATGTTTCCTTCCTTTTGTGTTGGCTGAAGAGGATGAAGGAGTAGGTTATGGGGATTGGTGATATGTGCGATTAAAGCCTTCGTGAGATTGAATTACACAGACACAACTTCTGGAGAAAAGAGAAGAAAAGAGGGGAGAGTGCCCTGGAAAGAAATAGAGTGTAGCGAGAAGTAAAAGAAAAGAAAGAAGAGGAAGAATCCTGGAGTTCTCCTTGCCTTTTGTCCTCGGATTCTTCAGGTAAGAAAGATCATTCTTGATTTTAGGAATTTTCTGTAAGGATTAGGATGTAGTTGGCAGTGGAGGCCCTACATCATGAGTTTGTTTATTGTTTGTTATTTAGCATTGCTTTGGTTCGTTAACTATGAAATGTGAAATTGCCTGATTGATTGAGTTTGTGAATTCTGTTAATGGCCGATGGAAATCTTTACTGACATATTAATAAGGAGAATTAGAGATGATCCTTACGAGTAGGTATGTATGAGAAATAGGAGAACAAGTCAAAGATAGTTGATGAAGGATTTGCATGGGTGGATCTTGTGACTGGCTAGGCTAAATGATGTGAAAGAGAGAGTTGGTAAAGGTTTTGCAAATGTATTTAAATTTAAAAAGAAAAGAGTTCATTCATTGTATTCTAAAATGCTTCGTTTAATTATTTAGTCTTCCGCTGCGTTTAACAAAATGTTTTATGAAAAGAATTTTATTACTGTTTTTAAATATTTTTAAGAATGAAATAATCTTCTGCTACGCAATTGAAAAGAAAATAATTTAAGTAAAAGAAAAGTTTTAAATGTCTCACGATTTTTAAACATAAGAAAAATCGGGTCGTTACAAACATTCATCAATCCTTTAATCTATCCTTGTTTTTCACTCATTCATCCTTACTATCAATCAATCTTTACCCTTAATCATCGTATATTTCCTTTCATGCTCAATTGTTATTTAAGGTTAATCCTATGAAGATTTATACAAAATTTTTTATGATATTACAAAACTCAAGTCCAATTATTCTCTATACAAAACTTTACCCCATGTGTACATATTCCAGGTACTTCATTCTCAAATTTTACATAACTATGAGTAGTATGAATCTCACCACTCATTTTATAGTTTATTTTCAACCAAAATTATTTAAACATTTCTAATTGATGTCTAATTTTAAATTATTTTTTATCATCATCGTCTATATGTAGGACTTTCATGCTACACATATGAATATGCCTAGACATATAATATTATAAATAATTGTCTAGATGTCATGGCTCTCTCTAATTCATATAACAATTCAATATATTTCTCCACTTTCCATTATCTAGACTTCTCTTTATTATTACAATGATATTGACGTGGAACAGATTGCAATGGGTGGCAAGTTGGTTTGAAAAAGGTTGCTAAAGCTACAACCTTTCTATTCCACCAAGGAAATCCCTCTTAAGAAAAAGGGACTCACTCCAATGAGTATAATGAGAGTTTATGTAGAATCTTACGGAAGCAATTCACCAAAGGAATTCGGTGAGAAGATTGCATGAATGGACAAAGCTTGAGTAATACTCACAACACTCAAACTTTCGATTTCTCACAATCACAAGGATTAAACTAATCCAAGGGAAAGAACCACTAGTCACAGCTAAGATGGGTTTAATTAATCAAAAACTAACTTTTATAAGAGTCTTAGTGGGGTATAACTAGCCCACAATTGAAGAAAAACAATAAAACTAGAGATAGAATTCGGTTTATGCAATTCCCTAACCAAATCCTCTAAAAACTAAAATATCCATTCGAAATTTAAAAATAACTAAATAACGAAAAGATCTAGAAAAACTTAAAATAATTCAAAAATAACTAAATAACTAAAAGATCTAGTAAAATTTGAACTTCACTCTAATCTTGTTAGAGTTCAAAATCTGCGGCCATTCCTTATCCTTTTAAATTAATTTGGGCTTCAATTCTAAGTTAGAAAGAATGAACTTCTTTGGCACAAATTTAGCTATCTGTTCGGAGACCTTTTGGCATAGCAAAACAAAATTCAAATTTATGGAAACATCACATTATAGAAAGCTTAAGATGTTAGCTACAATTGTTATGAAAAAATATTTTTTGATATGAGGTCATTAAGATTTCTAAATATACAAAATAGTTCGCAACGGTCAGATCACTGGTTTTGGCTTTCATTACAAGTCTCTTAGTCTTGTGCTTGATTTTTAACTTATGTTTTATCTTGAATAACGCCATGATATATTTAGATGCTTCATTAATGTAATTCATCCTCTTTCCCCTTTGTATAACTACAAAATAAGCATTAAAAATATTATTAGAGAATCTCTGTGCTCAATTGTGAATAGAGAGAATCCATGGCATATCAGATATGCAATATGAATATCACATAATGACTTTCGTTTCACATCTATGCAATGATGATTAAATCAATGAAAATGTTCTATTTAATTTAAATGGTGATGTTACCATATTAACATATATGGAAATGTCAATATGCTTGTTTATAATCTATCATATGTAAAGTTGCACACAACTATGTAACCACATCATACTGAATATTTTTCCAATAGGTGCATACATATCAAGAAATAACTCCAGAGGGTTAGGGATTTACAACCCAAGGGGAACCTCCTATCACTTCTCTTCTATTTCCCACTTTACATATGTCACACAATACATAGTCGGCAACATACATTGGGTTCAAATGTGACCAATCATATCTCTCATGATGTATAATTTGAACATTCATTCTATGCATACATTGAATTCATATAATACATACTAATATAATAATGCATGTGATATGAGTTATGCAATCTTGTTATTTAACAAGCAAAATAATGCATGAATTGGTGTTACACATCTATCTAGATATATACAATCTATGGCTAAAACCATTCTTTAAATAGACATCTTTATTCTATCTAAGTATTTTATTTCATTAATGCTCACCATATAAGCATATTTTTAATTGATCGAGTACCAAATTAACATGTCCATATCTTGCCTTTGATCAATAATCCAAACCTTATTTCCATTCAATAGAACCCATGCTTTTAATCATCCAATTTAACAACAATTTGTCCATAAACAACAATAAATATTAATATTTATCCAAGAATGTTAATTTATCTTATTAAATTCACTTAATTATGAATTCTTTATATTGAATCTTTAACCATCAAAGCACGTCAATTCCATGCTTATATTCAACCACTATTATTAAACTTCAACACACAACAAATTAATATCAATCATTTTAAATCCAATTCATCTAACATCATCAAAGATTATCCATGTACAATTTGATGAATTTCACAAATAATCCAAAAACCCAACTTTCTTCACCTATTCTATGTAATAATCAACATAGTTTAGAAAACACCTAGGTTCAAGATTTTTATCTCTTTATTTTGCACTTCTAAGACTTGATTCTTAGTTCAAAAGAATCTTCTTGAAGAGAGGAATAACTTTACTTAAGGGATTGGAGATCAATTTCACACCTTCCCCTTTAATTTCTCACTTTTCCTCTACTTTTCTCTTTTCTCTTTTCTCTATTCTCTTCTCTTCCTTCCTCTTCTCTCTAGACTAGCACAAAAATGGCTGATACTTAGCCATTTCTACACATTCTAGAGTTCTTCGAGGGTAAAATTACTTCTTTTTTTTTACTTATTTTGTCTTTTAAAATTTATTATGCTAACGTTAAATCCATGAATATTCTAAAAAAATATCATGATTTATCATCTCTTAAATGCACTTAGCTTAAACTAATTAATTTGGTTTAGTCTTAAGCTAATATTCAATATTAAAATAATTAATCATGATTAATAAACATTAATAATCCTATAATTACACCTTAATCACATAATTAGTCACTAATCTCAAAGTGACATGTGACACTATCATATTAGTGACTATATTTTACTACATGACATTGTAGGTATTTGTTTTAAGAAACTTTTATTTTCAAAGATCATCCTTAAATTCTTACTTGATTTGTTTGAATTTAATATTTATCAGAAACTGAATATAAGTGTTACATACACTTAGTCTAACTTCCAAATTACATAACTTTGGCTACAGAACTCCAAATTTCACAGGTTAAGTGTCATTATCTTCCTTAGGATGTCTACTTTATTAAATTTAAATTTTATAATAGTTCACTTACAAATACTTATGTAACATCAAAATATCTAAAATGTTCATAAGAAATAGTTTATATTTTAATCTATTAGTCTACCAGCCCCATTGACTACATATTATTCCTGGTTGACCGTATCATGTAACACAAATATTGGATGCTGTAGAGAGGTTTTTTGGACTACCTTTATTTTGATCAGTCTATCTCATTAGTTGACCTTTGTAAAATCTATTAACCGTTTATATAATATCCAAAAAATTCGTCTACATGTAAAACTTCAATTATGTGTAATGTTGGGTTTGGTGATGATGAAATTGTAATTCAGTGAGTTGTTTATATCATTAAGAATAATGTTATTGTTAATGTTTAAGGATATATTGAAATTATACGGTATTTGCTTTGTTTAGAGGGGTAATTTAGTTACATATTAGGGAGTGAGTTAGGGGGATGTGCATTTAAATAAAGAATAGGATGAGAAAGGAGTGATGGTGGTCGTCCTAATGAATAGCCGGTCGATCACCTTCATGTCAAAATATTAGCGTGGCCATCAAATTTGGAAGCGGTCGATCAGCCAAAGAGGGATGATCGAATGGATCCAAAGGAAAAATATCACGGAGTGTGTCAAATTCGGCAGCGGTCGATGTTCTTCTAAGGCATTGATTGACCGATAATTCTGAAAAGTCAAATTTGCGATTGATCGTTCAGGATTTGTGATAGATCGTGGCTGTGAAAAATATAACTCTGAAGAATCAGAGGTCGATCACAGGAAGGAGTTGATCGACCGAAATGTCAAAGATCCCTCAGAAATTTGTTAACCGACTTCTGGGAAATTGAAAAGAAGTCTAGAATATGGGATGTTGTGATTCATTGACATTCTCTGAAAGTTATAGAATATATAAGAAGGGTTTAGGTAGAAAATAAAGAGGTTCAAATGTTGTTGCGTCACTAAGAGCAATTCTGGCGTTCCTACATTCTTTTTTTTTCTGGAAGTGTTGTATTATTGAGCAAGGGAGAGACTCAACAAGAGAGGTAAGAGATTCACATGTGTTTTTCCAAAGGTTGTTTACATCACAAGAATAGGGTGATTGATATCATTCTTTGATAGAGTTGTCTATTAATGGTTTTTGTCATACTATAGAAACTGCTCGAAGCAAATCTACTAATAAATATGCCTTGTTGATTCAACTGCACTTTGTTGATGGTAGGATAAATAAAATATGTTAATAATAGGTGCTTTGGTAGAGAACCCTTTTGCTGATAAGGTTTTATGAATTGGAATAGTGCTATGATCTTTAGTTATTTTGATGTTTTGGTTAACCATGTTCTATCGTGTGTTGTGTTAAGAAAACATTAAGAAAGAAAACATGAAAAAGAATTAGGTTGTTCTATGTCAATTCATTTACTGCTGGGCAAATACGGTTGAAAGTGGTGCTCTGTTCTGGAAATGGTTCTCTGTGGTTGCCTTGCAATAATTGTTTGTGATAACCTGTAAGAGACAAGATGTTGGTAAATGTTAAATCCTTGTTTCATGTGTATTGATAGAAACTATTGGATAAAGAGTGCAATATATTGATTTTCTACTTATACACGTAGTTACAACATGTATAGGTTGGATTGATTGAAAATATTTTGTTGTTTCATGCTTCCATAGTTTGTTGAATAAGTTGTATTATTTTTTTAAAGTATAGTATGAATTGTTGTGTCACATACATTCATGACATGCACCATGAGTAGACATGTTTGTTAGGATTGCATATTCATGCATTGCACGAGAACTAAATGAATCTAATATATGTAAATAGACATTGGAGATTGGGGAGTTTAGTAACAGATCTACTTGAGAGAACTACGAGACGATGTATTTCTTCTCAAGTGGGGATTGAGTAACAGTTCTGCTTAGATTAGATCCCGAAGATGTATCTATTCTCTTATGTGGAAAATCTTCAATGTTTTGGATTATAGTGAGACTTTGATTAAGGAACAGAAGGGATAAGTCTCTTCTGACATGAAAGACATGTGCATGGAGTCAGCATAAGCATTCTTGCATTTTATTATATCTCTAACTGGGCGTTAGGCTAATTATTTCTCTTGTGATGTAGGTGAAGATTGTGATCCTAATGAAGTGTACGTGGAGGAAGTATGAAGGAACGAGTGCTTGTGTTACCAGGCACATAATGACCATGAGGGCTATGGCTCACTAATGGAATAAAATGTGTTTAAATGTTCTCAAAGACTTTAAGTAGTTTGTTTTAAAAGTTTTAAACAGTTTGATTTTAAAGTATGTTTACAATGTTGTTTTAAAGTATGATTGCATGTTTTAATATTCCGTGTTTATTAACTTTGATTTTCCCTTCATGTGTTTTTGAATAAGTTTAAAAAGAAAAATTTTATTGAAAAGCCAAATGGATAATGCGATGTTACAACTTAAGTAAATTTTTGGAACTTCATTGCTCTGGGGTATGCTTTTGGACAACCTCTCAATAAGGGTCAGCCGACCACTCTATTATATTCGAATTTAATCCAATTTCAAACTTGCATAATATTTGCTGCATATATCCAAATCATTTCCATTCAAAATTATTATCTTCATTTGTGTGTTTACTTTAACACATTAAAATTTCAGAGAGATTAAATCACCACAACAATTGTTAGAGATGTTACACTAACACATGTTCCATTGGAAGAATTTCCACTTTAACATGTCAAGTGTTTCATATTCTTTCTAATCACATTTTATCATTCTAAACTTGATTATTATAGTTAATTTGATTTAATTTTTAATCCAGATCATCACAAAAATAAAATGTGCTCATAAATAATAAAGCCATTCAAAACAGATGAAAATAAAAATAAACCACCAGCTTCACTAATTGGAAATCAATTATTCAAACAAAATAACCACCTTCGGTAAATAGATATTTGAGTATCAACCTTACTCATTATGCCCTTTGTCACTTGGACTATCTCTGAAATATAGTAGTCACTTGGGATGAACTAACTACATTTAGCTAGTGTCACGACTCGTCGTAAACACCACTGGCCCGAGCCGCAGCTTGTGGTTTCCCGAAGTGGGATATGAACGACCACATGTATAATCTTCACAATCTAGCCAAAATGCAATATTCACTCAAGCCTTTTCGCTACCGTGCTTAGAGCCAAACATGCATTCCAAACAAAATAAATTATAAGAATAAATGTGTAATGATCTAAACTAACACTAGCAGCCAATAAACACAAGGCCAACATATACTTAAAAACCAGCACCCACAATAATATAATAAGTCTTATGACATACAAGACTCAAATCTCAAAATAAAATATAGACTCTTCACCGTAACAAACTAAAATACAAAATATGAGTACAATTAAAGACTCTCTAACCCATATTGTGCTCAAACGTTCAAGCCACTGTACCTTTGCCTTTATCTCTAGAGTTGTTGTCACATGGTCATACAAAACAAGGAAAGAACCACATAATGAGTTTTTATTAAATCTAGTAAGTTAAACCTAACTCTAACCATTTATGAACATATATATTTAAGTTTTAGGTTTAGTTATAATCTTTCTTGATCTTTTCTCTTAACATAAGATTTATTATTAATGTTATATCTTTTTTCTTTCTTACATGTACAATTTTATTAGTTACCCCTAATGTTGGACAATAACCACCTAGAAATTTTAACCAATGTCTAACCTGCACGTATCAGTTAGCTCTAGTGTATCCATACCTATCCTGTGCAACTATCCATGCACATCTAGAGTGTTATACATACTTTACACTCTAATATTGTAATATCCCAAATTTTTGTGAAGTTAAACCCAAGGCTTAAGTGATAATTTTGGAATGATAGGAGCTGAGTTGGACAATTTAAGATGTTGGTCAAGTGAAACATATTGGAAGAAGTAAATTATGATACCCCGTGTTATATTAATATTAAGTCTAAGAAGAAGATTAAGGATTTATTGGAATTGACTTGGATAGGTTAAAATATTGGTCATGTGAAACATGTTTGGATAAAAACTTTTACTAAAAGTATTGATAAGAGAAAATATTATTGGATATAGAAAGGTTGAGAATAATAAGGCTTGTTTATGAGATACAACAATAAACTGGAGATTTAGTAGATGATGAGGAATTAATATTAGAAGAAGTTATTAATGAGGTTATTGAAGTTTAGGGATAGTTGGGATATATATTTATATATATATGTAATATCCCAAAATTTTGTTATGCTAAGCATACAACTTAAGTAATAATTCTAGGGTTTTTGGAGCTAAAATGGACAATTAAGGTATTGACCAAGAGAAACATATTTGGAAGAATTGAATTATGATGCCCAGAATTATGTTCATACTAAGCTTTGGAGGATGATTTTGGATTTATGGGAATTAACTTGGGTAATTTAAGATATTAGTCAAGTGAAACATAATTGGGTAAAGTGAACTATGATAATCGAATTATGTCCATACTAGTTTAGTGGAAAGATTAAGGTTATTGGAGAAATGTTTGGTTTCATTTGAAATTAGATAGGATGACAATTGAATTAGAATAGTGACATATAGTAAATGAAATTGGAGGTGACGTATAAAAGCTTTTATTTAAGATATTGATAAGAGAAAATATATTTGGATATATTGGAGAGAATATTTGAAGGAGACATTTTGGATAATTTAGAAATTTTCGTTTGAATTGTTTGGAAAAGGGATTTATTAAGGATATATATATATATAAGAAGAAATAATGTGGCGGATGATAGATTGAAGTGAGGATGATCTAGAGGTCGATCATCCAAAGGATTTTTGATCAACCTGTAATTTATTTGGTGAATGTGGCTGATAATTGATTGGTGTGGAGGTTGACTATCCAAAGGATTTCTGATCAACCTGTAATTTGTTTGGTGAAGAAATAATGTGGTGGATGATAGATTGGTGTGGAGGTTGATCATCCAAAGGATTTCCGATCAACCTGTAATTCACTAAGTTGTAAAATGGGAATGTGGCGGTCGATAACCCACTGGAAGAAACAAGCAACCTGCATTTGTATCAAACAATATTCTGGAGATATTTTCGGTCGATCGTCCAAAGGATTTGATCAACTAGCTTGATCAACCTATAAATTGGAAGAAAGAATTAGCGGCTGATCAACTAGAAAAAGGCGGTTGATCGTCAACTGAAAGAAATGATCAACCCGCGTCTGTGTTTAGCAGTCGATGACTGTGTATGGTGGTCGATCATCCAAAGAGAAAACGATCGACCAACAATCTGAAAAGCCGTATGAAAATATTAAACTGATGCCTGAAGAAGGAATGACTCGTCGTCTAAAGCATCTGGATGATTTGGCATCCCTTCTATGGCCTCTTCACCTTCATTGGATGATGAAGAGACTTTGGTTGTGGCCTATAAATAGTGAAGACGAATTGAGGTTGGGAGTTTTGGAAAGGCAATGGAGAAACTCTGCTGAAATTTTGAGAGATGCTTGTTGTGTTGCTGCGTTTTGTGAAGGATCGTGAGGTGCAGACACTGAGTAAATGATTGGTTGAGGTTTTTGGAGAAAGAAAAGGTTTGAAGGAAGTACATGAGCTTCACTTTCGAGGTTTTATAGAGAGAAGGTGACAGAAAGAGAATCTGTGAGAAACAAGAGTGTGAGGCCAAGTTTTTGAGGAAAAAGGAGGAATGGATTCAGTGAGTAATCGTAAATGAACTATGGAGGTAAGTGTTCTTCTATTTTGGCTATTGCATAACAAACACGAGTTATTGTTTTTCTTCAGTATGGTTTCTGCATGAGAAGTATATAGAATATATTTGGATTATATGATCTCTGAGTTATGGAAGTGGGAATTTACATTATGTTGTTGAGAAACATGAAATATCAGTTAAATTGCTCTCTGCATGATTTAATAGATTGAACTTGTTGGTGATATCAGATGGCATGCTCTCTAATTTATGGTTGCACTCTATAGGGTTGAAATTGGCTGATGAATATATTATGCATGTGATAAAAGAACTGCTTTATTTATGCATGCCACAATGAATACTATATCGGTTTAAATTGTTTATTGTTGGGTTGAGTAGTTGGATGATAGGATTGGAAAACTACACTTTATTGGAGTAGTTGTTGGATATATTGCTGAATGGCTGAGGATAATATTATAATTAAATATTAGTTTTGGAATAATTAGGAAATATTAAGTAATGATTCGTTGGAAGTATTAAGCATATTAGTTGAAGCTAGGGGACTCTACTATTGGAAATTAATATGTATGTGTTAATTATGAATAGGTTTCGTGAAGGACAATTTAAGTGTTAACTCATTAAAGCTAAGGACTCTAGGTAAGTGGTACTGCATGTATTTTGTCCGAAAGGGTCTACATCACGAGAATTAGTGTTTGTTTGTTTAATTGATTTTTCGAATTGTATGTTTATTAGATTTAAGTTCAATTCCTTAGTTAGGAAAGAATCACTTTTGAGGATACGATCGAGGAACACGTAAGATAGGATTGTATGCGCATAACAACGTTAAGACTTGGAATCCTAAAGTATACTAAATTGAATAAACGTAAATAGGTGGTTAGGGATGTGGGTTCTTGATTTGGTCACCTAGGTGCGTGCCATAAGATGTCCGCCTAGTGCATAAACCGCTCTACTGTGTCAAGTTGACATCTCTAACACTTGGATGGGTAACTGGAACTAAATGAAAATGGAATTCTAAAGTATATGTGTAATATCCTAATTTTTCGTAGAGCTAAGCACAAGACTTGAGTGATAATTTTGGGATGTTAGAAGTTGAATTGGACAATTTAAAGATATTTGTAATACCCCGATAATATTTCCCCATGTATGCAACGTAATTAATTTTGGAGTACGTTACGGGGTGATGTGTCATTGGTTAATGTCGTATAAATATGGGAATATATTAAAGAGCAATTAAAGTATAAAGTTTTGTTGGGAAATATGTATTTGAAGTTTTCGGACGCACATGGACTTGGGGTTGGGTACAAAAATGCAGTTCATGTCGTCCCTTGCATTTTGGGACGAGGCGGGGATGATACCTCGCGTCCGGAATCGCTTCTCCACCTGTAATGTAGTTTTAGATGAATGCGGTTGACCTGCAGACGAGGGCGGACGAGGAGAGTTAGAATCTTTCTAAATTATTGGACATTTCGGATGAATGCAGTCGACCTACAGACGATGGTGGACGAAGGGAGTTTGAATCTATCCAATTTATTGGACTTTTCGGACGCATGCGGACGCCTTCCTCCGTCCGAAATCACAATTCTGAAGGGAAGAATAATGGATCGAACCGGGTTGGCTCATCTCGGTCCGAAAATTAAGTGGCTTGGCTTTCTTTTAATTAAAAAATGAAGAAGAAATGAGATTAATAGGATTAATTGGAATTAAAATGGGAGAATAATAAAAAGGGGAGGATTAAATGAAGATTAAGTAAAAGATTAAAATTAAAGGAATTAAAAAGGGAGATGTGGACGGCTGAACCGGTTCAGCTGGACCGGTTCACGCTGGCTACTTGGGTCTGGAATTAAGAGGGGAATTGGGCATTTTGTCTCGTGGCCATTTTGCGATGAATGGAGAGAACGGAGAGGGGAGAAGGTTAATGACGAAGGTGAGGGAGACACGAGGGTGGTTGGCCGAGAGCTCTTTCGCGGTGGGTGACGCTGTCCGACAGGCGTCGCAGGTCGCGACTGCCAGCTCGGGTGGTCGGACTTTGCGGGTCGGATTTGTAATACCCCGATTTCCATTATATATTTAAGTAAGGATAAAATAAATAATCAATTGGGATATAATTGGATTAGTCGGAGAATTTTTATAATGGAATGTAATTCTCTGAAAATATTTCGCTGTTTAGTCGATGTATTCAATTTGGGATAATATATATATATATCATGTTGCGTGACGGTACGCGTTAATTTATGTTAGAAAAATATGGGGTTGATATTGGGGAATAATTGAAGTGTAAAAATTGAATGAAAAGTGTATAACTAGAGAATTCGGATGACACGCGGACGCGATATCGCATCTGAAAACGTGTTGTGCATCATCCATGGTGTTTTGGGAAGATACAAGACGGGGTACCACATCCCAAACTTTCCTTTTGCTTGTAACACGAGATTTCGAACACGTCTAGACAAGCACG
>CM039486.1:20624724-20733980 GCA_022433065.1 Begonia loranthoides | reverse complement strand
AGGAGGATTATAGATATACCGTCAGTGAATCTTTTCACAAACACACAGTAGGCTTAGGAAGTTTTCTTGTATCTTTGATCAACCATAAAGAAATCAAACTTTTTGTACTATTTTCGAGAGGCTTTCTTCAATCCATACAAACTCTTCTTCAATCTACATACTAGATGTTTCTTCCCTTCAATGGCAAATCTTTCTGATTGCTCCATATAGATCTCTTCTTCTAGTTCATCATGCAAGAAGATAGTTTTAACTTTGAGTTGTTTGATCTCTAAATTTAGACTTGAGGCTAATCCAAATACTAGTTGTATGGATGACATGTAACACCCCGACTTTTTTTTAAGTTGGATAATTATCAGTGTGTTACCAATAACGTTTCGGATCGTTAAGTCTAGGGGTATTCCCATTATGGTTTCTCCGTATACACATTGTGATTAGAGGATGGGGTAGTTAGGATATTACATTGCGTATTTATACGTGTTATTTATGACATGTATTTATGGAGTAAGTGTTATGGGATGAGAGTTAAGTAGAAAAAGGTGAAGAAAGGCTGTTATGGGTGTTTTCGGACACTTGTGGACGACATGCAGATGAGTTATATCATCTGCAAGTGCATTACGTGGCGTCCCCGACACTTGGGAGACACCAAGACGGGAGTTTGCTGTAATACCCCAAATTTTTATATCAAAATTTAATAAGGATAATTGGAAAGAAATGAGAGATTTTTAGATTAATTGGAAAGTTATTGGGGTATTACCAAGGGCTTATTCGTAATATTATAAATTATGGAAATTCATTGGATAATAAATAAGGATTAAATTGGAAAGAGTATATAATTGGATATTAAGTGAATGATTGGATTAAATGAAATTAAAGTAGAGATTATGGACTAAACCGGTTTGGTTCGGCTCAATCCGAGAACAATATGTGGTTCGGTTTTTAGTCAAATGAAGAAGAATAAAATGATATTTATTGGATTACTTTGGATTGAATGTTAGAGAGTGATTAATTGAAGAATTAAAGGGATGATAAATTAGTGGGAATTAAAATAAAAGGAAATGTAATAAATGGAGGAGGGATGAGCTGGTTCGATCCGGTTCGAATAATTGGATTTGTTGGTTTAGTTTTGTTTATGAAAAGAAACAAAAGAGGAGGAAGAGATTTAGGGCTGTGTTTTCTGAAGGAGACAAAAGAGAGAGGTGGAGAAATCGGGAGAGGGAGAGAGGTCGTGGCAGAGAGGAGATGACGATGACGGAGCTCGGCCAGAATGCTTCGCGACGGGAGATGATGTGCGACGTGAGGACGAGCGACTGCGAGCGATGAGGAACGGTGACGCGGGTCTCGGCTATGGCTCGGATTCGGGGCTTCGGCAGCGTGGTTTTCTGGCATCGATTGTGGTATGCTTGGTCGATTCCTTTCTTCTCCTTTGTGTTCTGATGGTCGGATGTTGGCAGGGTGCGGATTGGTGTCTGCGTTCGTGGTTTTCGGCGTCAGATCGGATTGGGTCGGGCTGCGATTCGGTGCTCCGACCCGGCTATGTTTGATAGCTGATCTGGCCGGTTTGGGTTGAGCCTAACCTTCCACGTAGCCCTCCTTTCCAGCATGGAATTGTACACCGCGTGGGGGGCAGCCTCTAGAAAGCTGCATAGAGTAAGGGATATTGTCTGGTGTTGATGGCACGGGCTGTCGCCCGTGAGAGAGTTATACCCTCTACCCTCTATTTTGGCAGAGAGTGTCCCCTTGGTGTTAAATTACAGTGAAGGGATAGGGAGTGAGGGCTTGCAGGAGAATGGAGAGCTGAAGGTCAAGAGAGGTTCTAGAAATGTTGTTGCATGCACTCAGGAATGATGATTATGCTTCTTTGGTTTTATTTGTTATGTGATGTTTTCCTGCTTATGGTTGAACATTGAAAAGGATTGAATAATGACTTGGTTATTAAGTGGTCTGTTCTGAGGAAATTTGTCTATGTTGATCGATCTTGTTGCTCTCCATGATTTGTTATTGTTTTGATAGATATTGTAGAGAAAATATGCTCTATTAAATAGGTTGAAAGTGCTCTTTTGTTTGACTGGATTCTATTCTGCATCTTTTGGATTACTACTGGATAGACAATGGAGAATTTATGTCATGTTGGATAAATTTTAGATTATTGGATAATAATTAGATATATGCTTCGTTGTTTATGGCTGATGATTGTGAAAGATAATGATGGAGGTTTGGATTCTATTATATTATTCGGTTAAGTGATCTAAATGACATTTGGATTGTAAAACCTTGTTAAGTAAATGAATAAGAGTAGGTGTAACGACTCGGTTTTTCATACATTTAAAAATACGTGAAATTTAAAACTTTTTATTTTCCTTTTATAAAACAATAGCGGAAACATTTTTAAATAAACATCAGAGTTCTTTTATGAAAACTGAACCGTTAAAATCCCTATTACTTTGACTTGTTATTAAAATCGTTATAACAGCGGAAGACTTATTATAAAATTATTTTTCTCAATTTACAGTAGAAGCATAAATCGTTTATTTGAAAAGACAATAAATGAATAAAATGTTACTTTACATTTGTAAAATTCGTTGTCTCTTTACTTTCGTTTAGGCTGGCCAACTACAAGTCTCGTCCATGCAGATCCTTCATTGACTGCTCCTTAATCTTTTTGCTAGATCTCTCGTACTTGTACCTACATCGCGAGAAATAAACTATGAGCCTAACGTTGAGTAAGTGATAATACCTAATATACTACATGCACATGCTGTGCCATTTTAAAAACGTGTGCAGTTTCTTTTTTCGTTCTCTTTCTTTTTATCTGTTATCTTTTCACATTTATGTACTTTCTTTCTATTTCTGTTTCCATTGTTGTTTCTGTATCCATTTCGGTATCCATGATCGTACGTGTTTTCATATCCGTTCCTGTGTCTATTTCTGTATCCGTATCCGTATCTGTTTCCATTTATGGAAACTCCTTTTCGTTTCCGTTTCAGTATCTGTGCTCATACCATTTTCGTATCCGTTTCTGTTTCTGTTCCCGTATCCGTATCAGTTTCTCTTTTCATATTTTTTTCTTTTCTTTTCTTTTCTTTTGTTCCTGCACTGGGCTTGGCCTACCAGTCCACAAGAATCTTCTTTTTTATCTTTCTTAATCGTTCCTTTGTATTTTCTTTTCATTTTTTGTTCGTTCGTACTTCTTTTCTTTTTCCATCTTTCCTTCTCAAAACCGTGCATAAAAGTCATTTTCGTATTCTTTTGAAAATCTTGATGCGTGATGCTCATGAATGCTTACAACAATTCATATGAAAGCGTAAATAAACAGTCAACGTACGATTCACAAAAACATCCTATAAAAACAGTAAACAATGAAACGTGCATTTAAGTACTGTAAACAACGAAACGTGCTCTTAAAAACTGTAAACAACGAAGTGTGCTTAATCATATACTAATAAAGTGGTCAACAACAAAACGTGCATTTAAAACTGTAAACATCGAAACATGCTGGAAAAGCGGTAAGCAATGAAACATGCATATCCTATTCTTGTGATCTAGGGTTCGAAGACCAAAACACATGCATATCACTTACCTCGATGCATTGCGTTCTCACATAATTGCTACATTTCTTCTTTTTAGTACCTTCACAATTTAACAACATTTAATTATTAGTCTACTGATTAATCAACTTATTAATCTCGTCGTCTTTTCTTATTTTAAATTCTTATTCATTACTTAGTTTCATAATCTAATTTTAACTAACCGCGTAATAATTCTAAGAACCTATGAATACCCCAAAAGACCAACGCTCAATATTAATACTCAAACAGGGCATGCAACAACAACATTTATCAACCTAGAGAACATATAACGACTTAATCCAATTATCATAATATATTTATCTATTAAGGGACAAAATTCAAACCAACATAATACGATCCATGAACACATCCAATAGTAGCTGACATGAATAGCTAGACACATTTATCAGAACAATATAAACTCAACAGTGTCTGACAAGCCATAACCAAAGCTGCAGATTAACAACTCATTTCATAGAACAATTCACGAGTCACCACAGTCTATTATCTTCAATAATTCAATATCATTAATTCTCAATTATTATATTATAGAATTGCTTAATCCACATTAATACTCAATCTCTAAATAGTTAATATAATCCAAAGTTGAATAATCACAGTGGAGCTTCCCCAAGCCTAACCAAACACAACATAACCAAATCCAAAACATGTCCCAAACAACAGCAGATTTCATGACGTAACAGAGTTTACCAACAGTGCCAAAATTGAAGAATATAACACATTAAACCAAGTATAACCTTCCATAATATCTTGTAACAGTGAACAAAACGCAGCATATAATCATGCTTCACAATCGAACACTAAGGTTGTCAACAATAGAGGATAAATCATAGCTCCATCACAGGCCATAATCTCTAACAATAACACTTACAGAACATATCCTCAAATCATTTTAACAAGGCAATAGTTAATCAGAGAGTTATTCCCAACACTGCCATAGAAGCATCCAAACCAACATATTATTGTTTTCCAACAATTCATCCAAACAATACTAAAAAATGATATCCAGACAATACTCAAAAATAGAATACCCACATCTAGAATCCAGAATACAGAAAAGAAATCCTTCTCACCGTGAAGACCTGAGGCAGCAACTCTTCTTTCTCCTGCTTCTTCTTCTTCCTCAATTCTGTCACTAGGAGTCCCTCAATTTCCTTCAGATTTTCTCCCGCTGTGGAGCCCTCTCTCACACAGTATATATACTCAAACGACTGAATTTGAAACGCTGTAACAGGTTATCCCATGATTTATGCGATGGTGCAGATTCTTCGGCCACATCTTGAGCTACAAGCTGTCGTCCTTCACAGGCAAGAACTAGCCAGTGAACTAGCTCTGTCCAACGTGTAGTGTAGACTGAACCAGTACCTGCCCAATCGAACAGAATCCCTGTCCAAACTGTTCCTTTGTGTTGATTGCAACTCGCCTTCGTCGTCGCCATCCCTTTCTACCAGTCACTGCTAAACATCACTAGATAATCAAAATCGACAGAACACTCCCCACTGCAACTCACCTTGACTTGGAGCTTCATCGATCTATCCCACGATGCCAAGCCCTAACCACAACCTGCACCATCGATAGCCTCCGGCACGCTTGCCAGATTGCGCCAGCCCACCGCGACGAAGTATGCTCGTCGGATCGTTGTCGTCGTCACCCGATCTCGCCGTCCGAGCTCCCTCTCCTTCTTGGTCTCCTTCTCTTTCTCTCATTGTCCCGGTCCCTCTCTCTCTCTCTCTCTCTCTCTCTATTTTCATCCTTTAATAGACCACAAGCCAAAGAAGTCTCTCCTTTTCTTCTAATTTAAACCGGACCGATCACAAACCACACAAACCGAACTGGTTATACATCTCCAATCTCCATTAATTTCTAATTCCACAATAAATCATCACTTAATCTCTAATTATTCCCTCTCTTAATCCTTAATTCAAAAAATCCATTAAATCTCCATTTATTCTTCAACAATTAACTAAAAATCGAACCACTTAATTACTTTCGGACCTAGCTAGACCAAAATGATTCAATCTGTATTTCTCCCCTTAAGTTAATAATTATCACCTAATAATTTCTTCTTTAATAATTTAATTAAATCCTTCATTTAATTAAATTATTCTCAACCCAATTTCAATTTTTGATTTAATTCGAATATCGCTTGATGATAATTGACGATTACGTCCTTGGTAATACCCCTATAATTATCCAATTAATCCAAATAGCCTCAATTACTTTTCAATTATCTTTAATAAATTCTAATACAAAAATTTGGGGTATTACAGTAGGGTTCCCTATGTATTTACAATTCTAATGGGTATACTCATGTATTGGAAGATGCTCTTACCGCTTGATGGAATGTGATGGAAACTAATTCTCTATTAATGGACATAAGTGTTTGACTTCACGCGCCTTGATGTAGGGTGAAATTGGAATCTTTGTTAAGTTATGAAATCTGTAACGACCCGATTTTTATTTATTTCAAAATCACGTGAAATTTAAAACTTTCTTTCTTTATAAAACCCAAGAGTTAAAACTCTTTATTTAAGACATTTATCAATTGCAGCAGAAGTAATAAAATCCTTTTATGAAACGCAGCAGAATTAAAACAAAATGTTAAAGAATATTAAGTAATTTACAAACCCTTTGTCAAATAATTTCCTTTTAAATTCTTTAACCCACCTAGCCACAAGATCCACTCGTGCAAATCCTTCATCAACTGTCTTTGACTTGTTCTCCTGTTGCTCGTACATACCTATATCACAAGACCTAACTAATTATCCTAATGCTTAGTAATTGATAAAAAGAAATGAAATGCAAATAATATGCATGATCATACAATGCATTACAGAAGAGAACTGTATCTCTTCTAGAAGTCAGGGTGGAATACTCCATAGGGTCACGTGGCTAAACCATTTCACTCCGACGAGGAGGTATATCCATCGGGGGTATTCCACAAGCCAGTATCCTCACTTTTGTTAAAAACGTTGGGGGTTTCAAAACGGGTAGAGGTGAACCCTAGATTTCACGTAGCTAACTCACACCTCACCAAAATCTTCAGAAACTCAAACACAATTCCTACCACCGACATCTATCATTAATCCAAAAACAGAACTTCAACATAGCTGGACCACCCACATTTTCATTCATTTCAATTGGTCATCACAAAAAGTATACCAAGGAACAGAGAAGGCCATTGCCTGAAGAAGCCAAAGAGGACCCGAGAGAAGGAGCAGGGGAAATCCAACGGACATCCTCCTCCATCCCCTTCCACTAAAACTCACCAGAGAGGAGTTCTGCCAATTTTTTCTCCACTTCAGTACAACTCTAAACACTCGAAGTGTCTCTCCCCTGCCAACAACATTTCTGCCACTCCTTTATAGCCGAGGAGAAGACTTGCATAGAGGCAAGGCTGGTGAATTGCACACTTCAAGGTGGGTGGTCCAACCCAAAACTGCCGCGTAGAAAGCTAGCCAGAGGATCAGCTGAAGGAACCAGCTCTGGTCTGGCCCAACGTGAACACACGGTTCACGGCTCACCCTAGCCATCGTCAATTCGCCACAGCCTTCATGTTTGTCCCTACCACTTCCGCCACAGAACGCTAGGGAAGAACAAAAACATAACGAAATAGTCGACTTACCATAGCCGAAGATTCGCGGCTCCGAATCATCCCCGTAAATTGTGGCACATCGAGCCCTAGCTCGCCATCACCCGCAGCCTCATCGTCGCTGCCATGCACCAGAAAATGGGCACCCAAGCCCTCATCTCCCTCTCTTTGCGTCGCTCCCCCTCTCTGTTCTTCTTCGATCTCTCTCTCGCTCTCTCATCTGCTCTCTCTCTCTCTCTTTCTCTCAAATGGCCGAAGGCCAATTTTACTCCAATTCAAACCGGTTCAAGAGGAACCGGTTCACTCCCCCTTTTTATGAATTCTTCTTTTCCTTTTAATGTAATCCATTTCCTTTAATCTAATTAATTCACTTAATCCCTCATTTAATCTTCACCTAATATTCATTAAATCTGTAATTAATTACTCTCCTACATTTTAATCCCACTTTATTTATTTTCTTCATTTTTAATTAAAACCAAGTCACCTAATTATTTCAGACTAAGCTGAACCAAAACCGGTTCAGTCCATATCGAACAATTACATCGCTGGTAATACCTCGATAATTATCCAATTAATCTAAATACCTCTAATTACTTTCCAATTGATCCTTATTAAATTTTGATATAAAAAGTCGGGGTATTACAAAATCTGCTGTTTGTTAGGGTAAAAGATAATGAAATGTGTTGGTTGTTGTTGGATATCTTTTTGACATGTTGTTTTTGTTAGTGTTGGCTGAATTTTATTGGACATTAAAAATATGGATAACATTCTCTGTTAGATGGCATATCTCGTTGACTTGAATTTGGTTCATTAGTGGACGAATATATTCTATCATTTGGTTTGGGTTTCTATATTCTGTTATTGGATGCATCGAGGAGATTAATTGTCTACTGCTAAATTTTTATGCGAATGATAATGTTAAGGATAGTGTATATTGTGGTCATATACTCTGTTGGTTTAGATTTGTGTCATTAATTAGATTGATATATTTTGAAAATTGGATGAAGTTATTGTACGCTACTTGGTTGATAATGTGATCCCATGCCTTGATTTGGTGTTATTAATTAGGCACTAAAATATGGGTCTGTAATCTACGAATAGAATTACTTGGTAGTTGTCATGTGTTAAACTTAGTTTTTTTTACGCTACCGATTGAGATTAATTTATTAGACTGAGTTATAATCAATGAATCAGTTTTTTTTATAAATCACTAATAAGTAATGAATAAGAATTTAAGATAAGAAAAGATGACGAGATTAATAAGTTGATTAATCAGTAGATTATTGATTAAATGTTATTAAATTGTGAAGGTACTAAAGAGGAAGAAAAGGATAACGAATAAGCATTGAACGCTTTAAGCAATTGAGGTAAGTGATATGCATGTGTCTTGGTCTTCGAACCCTACATCGTAAGAATAGGATATGCATGTTTTGTTGCTTACCATGTTTACAGTTTTTAATAGCACGCTTCATTGTTTACTGCTTTATAGCATGTTTACAGCTTTTAATAGCACGCTTCATTGTTTACTGCTTTATAGCATGTCTACAGTCATTAAAAGTATGTTTCGTTGTTTACCGCTTTCCCAGCATGTCTACAATTTTTAATATAGCATGTTTCGTTGTTTACCATTTTCATAGCATGTCTCTAGTTTATATTACTTGCTGTGAATCACATGTTTGAATGTTTATTTATGCTTTCATATTACTGTTAGAAATTGTATGCATTCACGAGTATCATGCATCACGATTTTCAAAAGCGCATATGAAAACGGATTTTGTGCATGATTTTTAAAGAATGGTTTAAGGGATGCTCACATAGGCTAAGTGTACGGTATTGTCAAGGGCTGATCACCCGAAGCGAACTACCATCATTTGGGTTGGAGGACTATCCAGTTTACGATGAAAAGCGAAACAGATAATAAATGAGTAACAAGTAAAATAAAGAAAAGAAAAAGGCAACGATATGACGCGAGGCCATTTAGGCCTTTGTGGCACGGCCGCTAGCGAGCTTTCGGATTATGCCATCATCGCTAGCAACCTTTCGGATTATGTCATTGCTGTTCGTATCTATTACAAGGTCCCTGGATTATGCCGGGACAGTCCCTAGATTATTCAGGGACATAACGACCAATGATTAACAGGCTTTCGAATTATGCCATTGCTGTTATATCAGAGGTAAAAGATGAAAATGATGAATAAAATGTAAAAGACTGACGAAAATGATGATTAAAACGTAAAAGATAAGAAGATAAGAAAAAGAAGAGAAACTTAAATTGTATACGATTTTAAATATGCACAGCATGAGCATATAGTAGCATGATAGGTATTATCACTTACTTAGCCTTAGGCTCATAGGTTACTACTTGCAATGTAGGTACAAGTATGAGAGAACAACGATGAATCGATGTAGGAGCAGCTGATGAAGGATTTGTACGGACGAGACTTGCGGCTGGTTAGGCTAATTAAAGTAAAGATAAACAAGCTGTAAATATAAAGTAACATTTTATTAATTATTTTAAATGCATTAATTACGTTTCCACTACGTTTTCAAAGAAAAATTAATTTACGCTTCCACTATGGTTTAAATAAAAGATTTTATAACGCTTCCGCATTTTATTAATTGGATTTTCATAACAAGTTTAACAAAGGGCTAGTAGCAGTAATGTTAGACGCACTCTGATATTTCTTTAAAAGAGTTTTAAATAAAGAGGGTTTTAGTAGTTAAATAAAAGTTTTAAATTTTTGCGTATTTTTAAAAGGTTACGAAAAATTGGGTCGTTACATATCCGTCCCGATGTGTTTGGAAGTAAACTACTGGACTCATGCGGACGACTTACGGATGACTTGTTGATGAGACGTGTCATCCGTAAGTGCATTGCATGTCACCCTTAGCTTGAGGATGACTCAGGTCGCGATTTTACGTCTAGACTTCACTGTGTCGCGCACTTTTGGACGAGTCCGGACAAATGCGGACGTGGTGAAGCCTCGTACCATTTGAATCTGTCCAATTTATGGACAGATCCAAACATGTCTGGATGTTTCATGTGGATGCCAAATCACATCCGGATGGCCTGTGCGGACGACTCCGGACAGGAATAGCCTCGGGTTGCGGACGCCAAAATGTGTCCGAATGCGAGTTTTGAACGATACGGCCTGGATGAGGATGCCAGTTCTCGTTTGAAGACATGATTTAGCCTTATGATTTTTACACTTGCGGATGAATGTGGACGAGACCAATGCGTCTGCACTCGTCCGAAATAGTCCAGTTCTGTGTAATTTTACGAATTTAATATCCAAATCCTTGTCCTGTAGTCTATTAATTCGCAGCCTAAGGAGACCAGATGCGACTCTCCCCTACCCTCCAGCGTAGGACGCCACCTCCTTCATGCCTTGGCCACCTTCCTCTCTACCTCCCTTATATGTACGATGTCCCCTCCCCTCACCAGGTATAGATTTCAATTTTAGCCACTTGCTCTCCCATTCCTTTCGGTCCAGTTTCCCACGTGAGAGGAGTGTTCCTGTGTGAAGAGAGTTCCATTGAGTGAGGGAAATTGTGGATTGGCCATTGTGGGTGAAGTGTGAACATGAGTGAGTTGAGAGCTTGGAGAGTTGGAGCTGTTGTCCTTGCTGAAGCTGTTGGAGTGACTGCCTGAGCTATGGAGGTTTGCTATCCCTATTATTATGGCATCGTTAGTGGTAAGGATTGGGTGTGTCTGGCTGTCTAAGCCCTACCCACAAGTAGTGTGCATGAGTTGTGATATGGTTGATAATTTCCTGAAATGCTCACTGATTAGTTGTTGTTAGATGGCTTTTAGATGATAATTCCTTGAATGTTATTCTGTTGCTAGTGTAGTGTTGGTTTCCTTTAACGTTATTATGTTGTTAGAGTAGTGTCATTTTCCTTGAATGTCATTTGGTTGTTAGTAAATTGTTGTGTCATTTTCTTGTTGATATCCATGTTTAAGTGACTAGCATGTTAATTCAACTAAGTTGAGCATGTTTAAAATGTTAACCAATGAAAATCCTAAATTGCAATGATAGACTTGAGCATGTTCTAGCCTAAATTTTTGTTTATCAAATGTTTAGTTTCCCAAGCATGTTTAGTTAATTAAATTCTATTTTTCATTGCTAACCCTTTCCTTACTAAGCCATTAGGCTTATAGTATACTTGTCGTGTAAGTACTTGTAGGTGAAGATAGTGTACAGATTAGAAACAGGGATGAGGGACTTGCATGCGCGAAGCTTGTGGTTGGTCAGTTTATGAGAAGTAAGAGACAATTGAGTTGTAATTAATTTGTATTCACTTATTTAGTATTTATAAAGCAAAACAAAGGATTTTATACTAAACCATTTAAGTTTGCAAATCAGATATGTTTCCGCAAAAGATTTATAAGTACTTCCGCAATGTTTTAAATAAATGATTTCATAACGCTTCCGCTATGTTTTAATAAATCAGCTATATTTTCATACAATAGCTTCCGCAAAGTTTTAATGAAGGAAATTGTTTCCTAACAGCCCAGCTCGCACTCTGATATTCTTCTAAAAAGGGTTTTTAACGAAAGTTTTGAATTTCAGCGAACATTTTAAAGGATTTATGAGAAACCGGGTCATTACAGATGGTATCAAAGTAGTGGTTTAGAAAAAGATTTTGTAAACTGCTCTAATAATCATTTTAAAACTAAGTTTGTAACTCGTCTGTAAGTCAAACTAATAACGTAGCCTGCCTGCCAGCACAAGTCTCGACGTGGAAAATCCTTCATCCACTGTAAGTATACTTCCTAATTCTTTACTAATACATGATTCCTTATTCTAATCCGATAAATGAATTGTTAGAAAATAATAAGTAGGGTGTAACGACCCAGTTTTTCATAACCTTTTTAAAATACACGAAATTTAAAATTTTTGTAAGATAATTAAAATTCTATATAATCAGAGTGCAAGCTGGGCCGTTAGAAACCATTTTCTTCGTTAAAACATAGAGGAAGCGTAAATTGTTTACAAAGAAAATCTTTTGTTTTGCTATACTGAAACAAAATTAAATATATTTTAATTACAAACTATTTTATTTCTTAGTCACTTTGCCTGGCCAATCATAAGCTCATTCACGTGCAAATCCTTTATCAACTGCTTTGTGTTTTGTTCATCGTTCTTCTCATCATTCACGTATACCTACACCACAAGTAAATTGTAAGTCTAAAAGACTTAGTAAGGAAAAGGGAAAAATGCATATGCAATGCCTCTCTTTAGTTCACTTGGAATGAGTCCGCCCCAAGTCAATCTTTCATTACGTTTCATTCATTCGTTCATTCATAACTCGTACATCGAGCAGGAAGTTGAACGAACACGTACTAGATGGAATAGTTGACCGGTCTCTAACCTTGTATAGGCTAGATCCAGACTTCTCATCCGCCATTCAACTTCCCATCATCATTATCATCATCATCATCATCATCATTCTTTAATTTTATTTAACATTTTTCCTCACTCAGGCATGTGAGTACCAACCGAAATGGCACTCCCTACTTGTTTCTATTATCATGATGCATGAAACATACTAATATAATGAAATAAAAGCAATAGAAATGAATAGCAATATAATTAAATGACAATGATTTAAAACAATTAACTAAACATACAGCACATATAACGAACAATTACAATCAGGGTATACAAAGAAAGCAATAATAATTATGATGTAACACAGTGAACAACATGTTTGAATATACGATCTACTATTATAAGAGTCAACAACAAAAGCTGGAATTAATGACGTCGAGTTATATCAATCTACTAAGCATGCTTTTAATACCTTCTAACAATTCATCTGAAACATATATTTTCGGTTTGAGATGATTACTTGAACAAGCATGCTTAATAATTAGGGAAACAATAGGATGACTAATTTCAATAATTAAGCACAACTAGAAACGTACAAACAGTTTGAAATCAAACTAATATTAAAACATGCTTAAGATATTCATGACAGTTTGATAGATTATTAAACATACGAGTAGGTACACAATACGGATTATGGAAAATGATCAATAGTTAGTAAAACATGCTTGAAGTAATCTTTCTAATTTACATGCTGTTATTATAACATGAATAGTAATTACAAACAACATACTTTAGATTATCATACTTGAATGTATTTTAAGAATTAATCATCTACATAAGCTGAACAATACGTATGCAAATCTGATTAACGAATAAAAATTGTAATTTGAAAACTAATTAATTAAACATGCAAAGAGTCCTATTTAATTTGATATGTTCTGTTTAGTTAATTACGCTAAACATGCTCTTATAATTATCATCCGAATTAATATACGCATGCTTGAATTACGAAAATGAAACAAGTATAAACAGCTACGAAGCTACCGCTATTAATATAATGAATTGTTCAGGAAATTGTAGCAGTGAATATAAATAATTATACAAACAGGAATTAAAGTCTCTATTCATTAATAATCATACGTGCATATCATGTCATCCTTCATTTCGTCATTCTATCATACGAATTAACGTCATCATTCATCACATTTCTCTATGATAACCATTAGCAATAAGAGATACCAATTCTATTTCCTAACCATAACCAGGGAAAACAATAAGCATTACAATGAATTCAAACAATGAACATTAAAGAAAGTCAATACAATTCACACAACTACTTGTGGTGTAGGGCCTCCACATGGCCACGACTCAATCCAATTCCTTACTTCAAAACTTTATCGCATAATGTGCTTAAACATTATCCTTCCTCTTCCTCTTCTAATACCTTTACAATTAAATATGTTTCCTTATTAATAACAACTCTTTAACAATAGTTTTAATATAACCAAAGCATATTTCTCAAATTCCTAACTCACTCATACTACCACATCTATCTCAACTTAATAGCTTAATCCACTTGCAATAATTATTAGGAACTTAACCCAACATCAACAGAGTAGTTCATACACAATTTCTATCAATCATCTAACAATTTGATGCATCGGCTTATCATTCCTACGTCCAACAATTTAGTCACAAAATAAATCCTCATGATGCTTCAGATTAGAAACTGACAGGGAAGGTTGGGTTACCTAGCGGGGAAATCTGAGACATCCAAGAGCACCTCCTCTAGAGAGCTCTTCAGCTCGGTCTCCATCTTTTACCGATCACCTAGGATAGAACCAAACAAAGGAGAGAACCAAAGAAGCATGACATTATTTCTCACCAGTTCCTCTCAGGCAGGGACCAAACAAATTAACAGGGCAAACATTCTCCAGAAATTTAAACATAAATCATCGGCTTGAGATTCGCTAGAACTTAAACGAGGAGAAGTATTAACCGAGCCAAAACTAGGGGAGTGGCGGAAGGAGATATCATGGTCAACTCACCTTGGAATGTCTCCAGACGGATCAGGACAGAACCTAACCGGACAAACGGCGGAAGAAAACATCCAAGCTAATAGGGTGCCCAAACTCTCAAGGTCTCACTTCCTCTCGAACTGACTACGAAATCACACGTGGTCAGAAATCGTCGACCTTTGCAGCTATCGTCGGCTCCCACTCGAAACGAACCACAACTCTCGTCACCAGAGTTGGAACTAACCTGAGACGCCTGAGCTCGAGCTCGAGCTCATCGTCGCCGCTCGCCTGACCCGATCTCTCTCTCGACTCTTTCATTCACTCTCTTTCTCTCATCCCTGTCTCCCTTCTCCTTCGGATCTCCCTCACTCTCTTTCTCTCATTTCTCTTTTGTTCTAGCATTGAAATCATAAAAATGGCCGAAGGCCACAGCGAAAATCTCTCCGTCTCAACTGCTTCTTGAACTGGATCCTCACACAACATTGAACCGGTTCTTTCTTGAGCCGGTTTAGCTCTCCAAATTTTCAAATAATTTTTCTTTTATTCTAATTTATTTAATTATACATTTAAGTCTAAATTTAATTGTAGCTCTACATTTTGATTTTAATTAATCTTCTACAAAGTTAATCCCTAGTGATAGAATTTATCCCACATAATGATTTATTTCATAAATTAATATTTATTCTAATTACCTTAATTTCCCATAATTTAAAAGGTTACGAATATGTCATTGGTAATACCCCGATAATTATTCAACTTAATCCATAATCCCCAAATTATACTCCAATTATACTTATTAAATTCCAATAAAAAGTTAGGGTATTATATACCTCCCTTCTTATATAAATTTCGTCTTCAAAATTTGCCCTACGTCATACTCTCACTAACGTTAGCCTATGCATCGAATCTCTTCTTAGCTACCTCATTTGATGAGGTAGTTTTCCTTTAGCGGTCCTAATACTTCATTGTATCTTAAACTATCTACTCCTCTCACCGCTAACTGCTCCACTACCGCTACTTGATCAACTGGACTTTATCAAAAATACATCCTCTTGTACCCAAAAGTCGATCAACTCTCGCACTCACTCACCACACTTCCGCTGCGCCACTCTGATTACATCGATTCTAGAGAAAAAGCACCTTAATCGCTACCATTCATCAATATCAAGAGTCAAAAGACAACCTCCTTATATTCAAATACTACCTTAATCCAATAAACACTTCACCGTTGCCACTCAACTCCTAAATCTACAACACCTTCTTCTTTTCTCCACGACTTTGGCATGCTCAAAAGTATTCTCTACCATCAAAGCTTTTCCGAGTTATGAAGTACACTACTCCATGGCTATGTTAGATGCGTTCTGTCTTGCTTCTCTTTTTGTGTCTATAACCATTCTCGTTTCTGTATCTGTATCTGTTTCTATTTATGTCTGTATCTGTATCCATATCTGTATCCGTATCTATATCCGTATCCGTATCTATTCCTAGAAATTCATTTCCAGAAATTTATGTCTAGAATTTCACTTCTACAAATTTGTTTCTAGGAATTTGTTTCCGTTTCCGTTTCTGTTTCCGTATCTGTGTTTGTGTTCGTAACTGTTCTAGTTTCTGTTTCTATTTCAATTTCTGTTTCGGTTCCTATTACTCGTTCCTGGAGAAGTTTGACTGATTGCTTCCATCGTTGTCGTGCAGTTGTGTAATCATGTTCTTGGTTACCTTGAGTGAGTTTGAATCGAGATGGAGAACATAGTCGAAGTCTGACATAAGTCCTATTATCTATTTGACTTCTCCCAGTCCAATACTTCATCCAATACTTAAGTCTAATGCTACGGACATGGAGCACTTCATGTCGAAAAAATGTCGTCAAATCCTAGTTGGTCGTACCAATAGAGTAGACATCCACAAAACTTCTCAAATCTAGTATGTGTAGGAAATCAGCTTCACTCAGAATCCAATAAGTTTCTCTTTCAACTACTCTTCATAATAGTCCAAGCCTTAGTCTCCTATTCTCCTTCAAAGGTCAATACTAAGTGGGTAATTACTTAGTTAGTGAAATCCTATTCTCCTACTTCGTATTAGTCCTTAATGTTTTTTTTACTACTCTATTATCTATCTAGCCTGTTGTAACCTAGGGAACCTCATTAACCTATCCAGTTGATCTACCTCGTTGTCACCTAGGCAATCTTGTTTACCTATCTAGTTGATCTAATTTATGCAGGATTATCTTTTCCATTTATTTCCCTTTTTTATTTTCAAAAATTTGGGCAGAATCTCCTCTGTTTCTACACTTCCCCAAAGCTATAAATCCTGCATAGAATCCCAAACAGTTCCAGAATATTCACTTATATCATCCAAATCCAAAATCCAAAATCTAAGGTCCAAATTATATCAGGTACGATCACGAATTTACAAACCCAATACAAACAAAATACTCGTCATCACTAAGTCCACTAGTCCATACATATTATTTCCTAACAATTTATTATCAAAATAAAATAAGGGAATCATGTATTAGTAGAGTATTAGGAAGTTACTTATAGTGGATGAAGGATTTTCCACGTCGAGGCTTGTGCTGGTAGGCAGACTATAGTACTAGCTAGACTTTTATAAAAATCGTTTTACTTAGCAAACGTAGTAGACTTAGTTTTAAAAATGATTATCAGAGCAGCTTACAAAAATCATTTTTAAAACCACTGGCTCTGATACCAACTATAATGACCCAGTTTTTCATAACCTTTTTAAAATACACGAAATTTAAAATTTTTGTAAGATAATTAAAATTCTTCATAATCAGAGTGCAAGCTGGGCCATTAGAAACCATTTTCTTCGTTAAAACATAGCGGAAACGTAAATCGTTTACAAAAAAAATCTTTTGTTTTACTCTACTGCTACTAAATTAAATATATTTTAATTCCAAACTATTTTATTTCTTACTCACTTAGCCTGGCCAATCACAAGCTCCTTCACGCGCAAATCCTATATCAACTACTTTGTGTTTTGTTCATCGTTCTTCTTGTCATTCACATATACCTACACTACAAGTAAACTGTAAGTCTAAAAGACTTAGTAAGGAAAAGGGGAAAATGCATATGCAATGCCTCTCTTTAGTTCACTTGGAATGGGTCCACCCCAAGTCAATCTTTTATTACGTTTCATTCATTCGTTCATTCACAACTCGTACATCGAGCGGGAAGTTGAAGAAACACGTACTAGATGGAATAGTTGACCGGTCTCTAAACTTATGTAGGCTAGATCCGGACTACCCATCCGCCCTTCAACTTCCCATCATCGTTATCATCATCATCATCATCATTCATTCATTTCATTTAACATTTTTTCTCACTCATGCATGTGAGTACCAACCGAAATGGCACTCCCCACTTGTTTCTATTATCATGATGCATGAAACATACTAATATAATGAAATAAAAGCAACAGAAATGAATAGCAATATAATTAAATGACAATGATTTAAAACAATTAACTAAACATACAACACATCTAATGAACGACTACAATCAGGGTATACAAAGAAAGCAATAATAATTATGATGTAACACAGTGAACAACATGATTGAATATACGATCTACTATTATAAGAGTCAACAAAAAAAATCAGGAATTAATGACGTCGAGTTATATCAATCTACTAAGCATGCTTTTAATACCTTCTAACAATTCATCGAAAACATATATTTTCGGTTTGAGATGATTACTTGAACATGCATGCTTAATAATTAGTGAAACAATAAGATGACTAATTTCAATAATTAAGCCCAACTAGAAACGTACAAATATTTTGAAATCAAACTAATATTAAAACATGCTTAAGATATTCATGACAGTTTGATAGATTATTAAACATACGAGTAGGTACACAATACGGATTATGGAAAATGATCAATAGTTAGTAAAACATGCTTGAAGTAATCTATCTAATTTACATGCTTTTATTATAACATGAATAGTAATTACAAACAACATAGTTTAGGTTATCATACTTTAATATATTTTATGAATTAATCATCTACATATGCTAAACAATACATATGGAAATCAGATTGATGAATAAAAATTGTAATTTGAAAACTAATTAATTAAACATGCAAAGAGTCCTATTTAATTTGACATGTTCAGTTTAGTTAATTACGCAAAACATGCTCCTATAATTATCATCTGAATTAATCTACGCATGCTTAAATTACGAAAATGAAACAAGTATAAACAACTACGAAGCTACCGTGATTAATATAATGAATTGTTCAGGAAATTGTAGCAGTGAATATAAATAATTATACAAATAGGATTTAAAGTCTCTATTCATTAATAATCGTACGTGCATATCATGTCATCCTTCATTTCGTCATTCTATCATACGACTTAACGTCATCATTCATCACATTTCTCTATGATAACCATTAGCAATAAGAGATACCAATTCTATTTCCTAACCATAACCAAGGAAAGCAATAAGCATTACAATGAATTCGAACAATGAACATTAAAGAAAGTCAATACAATTCACACAACTACTTGTGGTGTAGGGCCTCCACATGGCCACGACTCAATCCAATTCCTTACCTCGAAACTTGATCGCATAATGTGCTTAAACGTTATCTTTCCTCTTCCTCTTCCAATACCTTCACAATTAAAGATTTTTACTTATTAATAACAACCCTTTAACAATCATTTTAATCTAACCAAAGCATATTTCTCGAATTCCTAAATCATCAGCTCGAGATTCGATAGAACATCAACTCGAGATTCTACAGAACATGAACGAGGAGAAGAATTAACCGGGCCAAAACCAGGGGAGTGGCGGAAGGAGATATCACGGTCAGCTCGCCTCGGAATGCCTCCAGACGGATCAGGACAAAACCTAACCGGAGAAACGGAGGACGAAAATGACCAAGCTAATAGGGTGCCCAAACTCTCGAGGTCTCACTTCCTCTTGAATTGACAACGAAATCACACGCGGTCAAAAATCGTCGACCTTTGTAGCTATCGTCAACTCCCACCGTAGCTCCCGTCGCCAGAGTCGGAATGAACCCGAGATGCCTGAGCTCGAGCTCGCATCGCCACTTGCCTGACCCGATCTCTCTCTCGACTCTCTCATTCGCTCTCTTTCTCTCGTCCCTATCTCCCTTCTCGTTCGGATCTCCCTCACTCTCTTTCTCTCATTTCTCTTTTGTTCCAGCATTGAAATCGCGAAATGGCCGAAGGCCACAGTGAAAATCTCTCCCTCTCAACTGCTTCTTTAACCAAACCCTCACACAACATTGAACTGGTTCTTTGTTGAGCCGGTTTAGCTCTCCAAATTTTCAAATGATTTTCCTTTTATTCTTATTTATTTAATTCCACATATAAGTCTAAATTTAGTTGTAACTCTACATTTCGATTTTAATTTATCTCCCACATAGTTAATCCCTAGTAATAGAATTTATTCCATAATGATTTATTTCATAAATTAATATTTATTATAATTACCTTAATTTCCCATAATTTAGAAGGTTATGAATATGTCATTGGTAATTCCTCGATAATTACTCAACTTAATCCATAATTCTCAAATTATACTCCAATTATACTTATTAAATTCCAATAAAAAGTCGAGGTGTTACATAGAGACCAGTGGACTAGCGGACTAGGTAGACGTGACTAGTATTTGGTTTGTAATTGGGACTGTAGATTTGTGAGTTTAGCCGATGTCTTTTGGATGTCACATGTTTGATTTCAGATTTTTGTATTTTGAATGAATGATGAATATTCTGGAACTGTTTGAGATTTTTATGGAGGATATATAGCTTTGAGGGAGTGTAGAAACAGGGAAGACTTTGCCCAAATTTTTTGAAAATAAGTGAAAAGAGAATCCTAAGAAAATTTAAATCAACTAGATAGCTAACCAAAATCGCCTAGGTAATGACGGAGTAAACCAACTAGATAAATGAATGTGGTCGCCTAGATTAGTATGGGAAGTGGAAACCTTAAGGACGAATTCAAAGGACGAGAAGGGTGATGAAGAGTAGTTGACTAAAGACGCGCTAGGTTAGATTTACTACAAGGACGAGAAGTTCAAGGTCTAGTCTGGTAGTTGAAAGTGGGAATCTATTGGATAATTGGATAAGCTGATTCCTACGTAGGTTAGATTAGAGAAACTTTGGGAAAGTCTAGTAGTACGACCAACTTAGACGTGATGGCAGTTTCCGACATAAGTGGAGTAATGTTAGATTAGTAGTCGGTGGATGGTAAGACTTATGTCGGACTTGGATTATATTCTCCATCTCGGTTCAAACTCAATCAAGGTAACAAAGAACATGACTGAACAACTATACGGCAAGAGCAGATTCAACCGGTTGAGATTCTCCTAGAATGAGTAGAGAAACAGAGACAGGAGCAGGAACTGGAAGAGAAACAGAAACAGAAACGTGAACATGAATGGGAATAGAGACAGAAACGGGAACAGATACGAGAATGGAAACTGAAATTGAATCAGAAACGGGTACGGATACAAAAGAGAAGCAAGACGGAACACGTCCAACTCAGCTATGGAGCGGTGTGGTTCATAACTCAGAAAAGCATCGATGGACGGATTTGATGGTGGAGAGTACATTCAAGCATACTGAAGTCGTGGAGTGTGAGAGAAAAGTATAAGTGCTAGGTCTTAAGTCGGAGAGTGCAAAGGGTCTAAGAGGTAGAATCATATAGGAGAAGTGAGTTCGACGTCAGGTTGTGAGTCTTTTGAAGGTTGAAAGTCGTGAAGACTCTCCTTTAGTGTTGAATCACTTGGGAATCGGGGGAAAAATTTGATGTTGAACGTCAAATTTAGGAGAGAAATTCTGTAGATTCAGGAGCTGAGCGGCAATGCTAACATATTTATTGGATTGAGGCGATAATTGGATATAAGAGAGTTGTCATTTTGATCTTGATGTTGAAGAATGGCCGTGATTGGGGCATTTTTATCTCTCTGGGATCGATATAATCAGAGTAGCACAACGGAAGTGTGGTGAGTGAGTACGAGGGCTTGATCGACTTTTCGGTACAAGAGACGTGATTGGATGAGGTCAAGCTGATAGTTAAGGAATGAAGGGGGTAGAAAGTCTAGATAAAACGAAATGTTAGGACCGCTAGAGGAACTACATCATCAAATGAGGTAGTTAAGAAGAGATTTGATACGTAGGTTATTGTTAGTGAGAGTGTTACGCTAGACAAATTTCAAGGGTGAAATTTATATAAGGATGAAGTTATGTAACACCCTGACTTTTTTTTTTAAGTTGGAAAATTATCAGGGTATTACCAAGAATGTTTCAAATCGTTAATTCTAGGGGTATTCTCGTTACGTTTTTCCCGTATACGCGATGTGATTAGAGGATGTGGTAGTTAGGATATTACATTGTGTATTTATACGTGTTATTTATGACATGTATTTATGGGGTAAGTGTTATGCAATGAGAGTAAAGTAGAAAAAGGTGAAGAAAGGCTGTTCTGAGTGTTTTTGGACGTTTGCGGACGACATGCAGAGGAGTTATATCGTCCGTAAATGCATTGCGTGGCATCCCCGATGGTTGGGACGCACTAGGAGGGAAGTTTTGTGTTCTGATGTGCCTGGAAGTTGTTCCAGACGCATGCGGACGACTTACGGATGAGACGTGTCGTTCGCAAGTGCATTGCACGTTACCCTTAGCCTGGGGACGACTCAGTACGCGATTTCGCGTCCAGACTTCACTGTGTTGCGGACTTTCGAACGAGTCTAGACTAATGCGGACATGGTGAAGCCTCGTCCGATTTGAATCTATCCAATTTATGGACCGATCCGGATGCGTGCAGACGCTTCATGAGGACACCAAATCGAGTCCAGATGGCCTGTGCGGACGACTCCAGACAGGAATAGCCTTAGGTTGCGGACGCCAAAATGCGTTCGAATGCGAGTTTCAAAAGATACGGCTTGGACAAGAACGCCAGTTCTCGTCCGAAGACACGATTAGACTTAGGAATTTTACATTTGCGGACAAATGTGGACTAGACCAATGTGTCCATACTTGTCCGAAATATCCCAGTTCTCCATAATTTTAGGGATTTAATATTCAAATACTTGTCTTGTAGTCCATTAATTCACAGCCTAAGGAGACCAGATGCGACTCTCCCCCACCCTCCAGCGTAGGACGTAGCCTCCCTCATGCCTTGGCCACCTTCCTCTCTATCTCCCCTATACGTACGATGTCCCCTCCCCTCACCAGGTATAGATTTCAATTTTAGCCACTTCCTCTCCCATTCGTTTCGGTCCAGTTTCCTGCGTGAGAGGAGTGTTCCTGTAAAAGCCGTGAAATTTTAAATAAGAAATTCCACGTGTAAATTTTTCGCGATGGAATCGGTCAAAGTGTTGCGTAATGGCCACGTATGAATTTTTGGTCAATTAGTTAAATTGGTAGAATTGAAATTTTTCAAAACAGAAAATTTATTTAAGTCGCGAAATTGAGGATTTAATTGGATTGATAAACAACATTAGACGATATTCGAAATAAGTCAGGATAAAAAGTAAATGTTTGATGTATGGTATGTGTCGTGAATTGGATAAAAGAAATTTATTTGAATCTATGGATAAGGGATAAGAATGTAATTAAGAAAAATAAAAGGAGTTAAAGAGAAAAAGAATAGAATTAATAAAAGAGATTATGGATTTAAAAAGAGAAGAAAGAATCGTAAAAATGAAAGGTAAAGAAATGTTTAAATTAAAAGGAACCCTTGGCGGCAAATGGTGAAAAGGAGAGGGGGAAAGAAATAAGAAAATAGAAAAAAGTGGGGAGGAAGATGTGTTCGTGCAGGATATGAAGGCATGAAAGATTTAAAATATTGGGAGATTTTAAGTGAATAAAATAAAGGCAAAAAAAAAAAAGAAAAAAGGAAGAAAGAGGGATTATGTTAAAAAAAAAGGAGCAGCAGCCGTAGAAGAGAAACAAAAGGGGTTTGTCTCTCTTTCCCCAATCAGCCGAGTTTTGCAACAAGGGAGGCGACTGGGAGTGAAACGGGATTCGGCATTCTGGCATGAAAGCGAGGCGACGACCGGCGAGCTCCGTGCAGGGGTGAGCGGCGAGTGACCCTGTCGAGCGCTCTCGAGCTGCGAACAACGACGCAGGGACAAGCAGAGCGACGACAAGCGACTGTCGATCGCGGAGGGCAGGCCGACGAGGCTTCTGGACGGCGAGGATGGAGCTGAGGAGCTCCATTTCGCCGATTCTCCGACCTCCGGAGAAAGAACAGCTCTGAAACCGAGCCCATTTTCCGATCTTCGGCGAGTTGAAATAGAACATACGATTCTGTTATGTTGGTGAGGACACCTCTTCTCATTTTTAGTCTTGAATGTGAATTCGTTGCTTATTTGAAGTGATTGACTGCTTAGTTGGATTTTTTTGTTGAGGATATGTCATGTTGCTACGGTTATAACAATAGGCATTTGGAATCTATTTTGATATTGGATTAAGATCTACCCTATTGTTTTATTTGGGTTCTTTATTGAATTGATCTTCACATAAAGATGTTGAGCATATTAAACCACTTATAGTCCTGTTAATTGCCTTCATTGGTGGACTGGATGTTGTTTAAGCTTCAAGTTTCCACATTGCGTTGTTTTAAATTGGAATTGTTTGTTTATAGTTCACTTGAGGGATTGGTTTTGGTTTGGGTTTGGTCTTCGGTTGTTATTTGGACACTCGGGTCTTTGGTTGACTTGAGGGATTTAATTGGTTAGTTCCTCAATGGTTGAGGACTTGGAATTTTAATTTTGGTTTATTGCCCTTTTTTTTTTAAGGAATGAGAATTGAGGAATTGTTATTGTATTGGCTGACATTCAACTTTGTACACTGTTATTAAGAGTTTGGGGTTTGAGTTCATAATTGGTTGGTTATAATGGGAATATCACTCTAGAGTCTGTTTTGCTAATTGCTTGCATGTTGCACAATATATTTTAGGCTCGGATGAGTTCGAGGACTTCGAGCCGGTGCCTGAGGTTGCTGCTCCTTCGTATATGAGGAAGGACCACCAACCAGGTAGGGGCTTTATACTTAGTTGCTTGCATCGCATTGCATAGTTTTCAAAATAAAACCCTATTTTGTGGAATACCACACATGAAAAACCTGACGGGGACTGTTCGACAGCACGTCAGCTTTTTATACTATATATGTCCGAAAGTTTTACACGTTTACTTTAGTGCATTGGATTTCATGTTTTTATATGATGATTATAACCTGTTTGGGCTTAATCCTCCTGGCACTTTGGACGGTTTCGGCGTCAAAGTATCAAGGGGACACCCTCGATACATCTCCTGCTACGTGGAGATGTTTTGTTTGCGCGCTGTGTGAAAATAGGAGACATTGGGAAGGTGTTGACGCTTCCATGGGTTGCAAATCCCTAAACCTGATCATGGTGTATCACAGGTGTGTCGTTGACAGAATTTGCTCATGACACCCCCGAAGACGGGCCTGGTCTACGGACCGCCATCATTTTTCTTCCTCCTGCCTCATGAGGTGTTGCTTGCGTTAAAGGCCGCCTTTCTATGTGTTTGTTCGGAGGATTCGATGAGTGACCCTCATTTTTCACGGACTACGATTTCCGGTATAAAGCACAACGAGGGTATTTAAACGTATAGTTGTCTATATATACAACCATGTTTTCTTAAACCTTTCCTTCAGACGAAAAAGATTTAAACGTTTTATTAAAATGTGCATGTTTCCCCGAAACTCATGACTTTCAAGAAAAGGTAAAATAAGTTTTACACATGCATAGTAGTTAGTATAAATTTCATATTGAGCTAGTCACTCACCCCACGACTCCCACCACTCCAGGTAAAGGAAAGAGTAGCAGAGCTTGGACGGATTAGTTGTAGACCTTGTTCCATTTCTTCCCATATTCTTTAGTTGAACCTTTATCTATTGGTAAGCGTAACATTAGATGACTTTAACTTTTAATTTGGATGACTGTAAAAATGCTTAACTTGGTTGTTGAATCTTTTGGATTAGATTCACAGTATCATTTGGACTTTAAAGTTTATTAATTTCGCATTATTAATTATTCTCGCAATCACTGTATGGACCGTGACTCATCACAAATGGGTTAAGACTGGGTATTTATACAAGTCTTCCGCAACAATTTAACTAGCCTTGGGCTTGGCGATCAGGTCTTCTACGAAGATCGGGTTGTTTGGCCTGGCGTTTCTGTCCGGCCCCCTTCCGGGTCGTGACAGTTCCTATGTGAAGAGAGTTCCAGTTAGTGAGAGAAATTGTGGGTTGGCCATTGTGGGTGAAGTGTGATCGTGAGTGAGCTAAGAGCTTGGAGAGCTGAAGCTGCTGTCCTCGCTGAAGCTACTGGAGTGAGTGCGTGAGTTGTGGAAGTTTGTTGTCCCTGTTATTATGTCATCGTTAGTGGTAAGGATTGAGTGTGACTGGCTATCTAAGCCCTACCCACAAGTAGTGTGCATGAGTTGTGATATGGTTGATAATTTCCTGAAATGCTCACTGATTAGTTGTTGTTAGATGGCTTTTAGATGATAATTCCTTGAACGTTATTATGTTGTTAGAGTATTGTCATTTTCCTTGAATGTCATTTGGTTGTTAGTAAATTGTTGTGACATTTCCTTATTGATATCCTTGTTTAAGTAACTAGCATGTTAATTCAACTAAGCTGAGCATGTTTAAAATGTTAACCAATGAAAATCCTAAACTTCAATAATAGACTTGAGCATGTTCTAGCATAAATTCTTGTTTATCAAATGTTAGTTTCCCGAGCATGTTTAGTTAATTAAATTCTACTTTTTATTGTTAACTCTTTTCCTTACTAAGTCATTAGGCTTACAATATACTTGTGGTGTAGGTACTCGCAGGTGAAGATAGTGTACAGATTAGAAACAGGGATGAAGGATTTGCACACGCGAAGCTTGTGGTTGGCCAGACTATGAGAAGTAAGAGGCAATTGGGTTGTAATCAATTTGTATTCACTTATTTAGCATTTATAAAGGAAAACAAAGGATTTTGTACTAAACAATTTAAGTTTGCAAATTAGATATGTTTCCACAAAAGATTTATAAGCGCTTCCGCAATGTTTTAAATGAATGATTTCATAACGCTTCCGCTTTGTTTTAATGAATCAGTTATATTTTCACACAACAGCTTCCGCTAAGTTTTAACAAAGAAAAATGTTTCCTAACGGCCTAGCTTGCACTCTGATATTCTTCCAAAAAGTGGTTTAATGAAAGTTTTGAATTTTGGCGAACATTTTAAAAGATTTACAAGAAACCGGGTCGTTACATGACATTTTTCACAAGTGAAATATTTCCTCATATTCAACGTCTTTCTTCTAGTCAAAGTCTTTGATGACTATTCATGCTTTATACATTAGTTGTGAACTTTTGTCTTCAACTTTGAGCCTGTATACCCATTTGTTCATGAGTGCCTTTAACTCATTTGATAGCTGAACCAATTTGTATGTGTGGTTCTCATGCAATGATCTTATCTCATCTCATCTTGCATCACATCCAACCAGTTCTTCTTATGTGGATACTTCATAACTTCCTCATAAAACTTGTGTTCATCACCATCAGTGATCATAACATGCTCGTTTACAGAGTATCTATTTTATGGTGTACAATCTTTTGTCGACCTTCTTGGTTCAAGTTCTGCAGCTGATTTAGGGGAAGTCTCTACTTCTCCTTAGTCAATGTTATTAGTTATTTGATCACTAGATTCTTCAACATTTCCACCATCAAAAGTTGATTTCTCCATATCAGCTCTTATTAAATGCTCATATGTGACCTCGACATCTTTTTTAATATCTTCAATGGTTCGATCTTCCAAGAAGACAACATCTTAACTTTTGAAAATTTTTTTGTTAATTAGATCACAAAGCCTATATCTGAATGCATCATTTCTATATCCAAGGAATATGCATTCTTTACCTTTGTATTCTCGCTTGGACCTTTCATCTTTAGGAATATAGATGAATGCACTTAATCTAAACACAATTCTATGCTTATAGGAGATGTTTTTTCATGTATATAGTCTGTTTAGGTGCTTATGGAGACAAGTTGATGATATGTACTGCAACCTTCATTGCTTCTCTCCAAAATATTTTGGGAAGACTTAAATGTGATAATATGAACCTTATCTTCTCCACAATTGTTCTGTTCATTCTTTCTACAATACCATTTTGTCGAGGAGTCTTTGGAACAAATCATTTTTGTTTGATTCCGTGCATCTTGCATTATTCATTGAATGAACTCATGTATTCACCACCATTGTCTTTGCATACGCATTTTAATTTCTTTTGAGTTTCTCGATCTGTGACAACATGAAACTGTTTGAAAACATTAAACATCTTATCTTTTTACTTAAGTGCATAAGCCCAAACTTTCTTTGAATGATCGTCAATGAATGTGACTATGGAATGGGCACTGCCTAATGTTTTTATTAACATGGGACCTTAGATATATGAACAGATGAGTTCTAAAACATCTGGTTTCCTTGATGCAAAATTCTTCTAAAAGGAAACTCTGGGTTGTTTTTCTGCCAAACAATGAATACAACTTGGCAAAGTTTCATTTCTAAGATTTGACAGAATTTCTCTCTTGCCAAGTAGTTGAAGTTCTTTCTCGCTTATGTGACCAAGTCGTTTGTGTCATAACTCAATAAATGAGTTATCTTGAGCAATATTTATTGATGCTTCTTTCACAATCGCTTGGGTCACATACAAGCTACATTCTTTGATTCCCCTAAATGTAACTAGCAAATCTTTATTGAGCTTCCATATACCGTCAACAAATTTTCTCTCATATTCAGCATTAACTAGAACACCAATTGATATTAAATTTAGTCTAATATCTAGAACATGTCACACATCTTAGAGCACCAATTCACAACCTATGTTGGTGTGGATACAAATCTTGTCTTTCCCAATTATTTTGGAATCGTGACTAATCTCCATTTTAGCAATGTCAATCATTATGGGTGTAAGATGTAAAATATTATGTCTTTAAGGTAACCAGATAAGATGCACCAGAATCATACACCTAACATGATTCATGAGTCATGAGATTGATAGTGTAATATCCCAGATTTTCATTATTCTAAATATAGACATAAGTGATGATTTTGGGGTATTAGGAGCTGAATTAGATGATTAAGTTGTTGGTTAAGAAAAATATATTTGGATAAAGTGAATAATATTATCCAAATTATTGATAAGGTTGTTGATGTTTAGGGGTATATTGGACTTAGTGTTACTTTTGATGTAGAGCTTGTTTATGTGATAGAAGAATAAATTGGAGGAATTGTTAGTTATATAGCCTAAGTCTAGAAAAATAAGTTGAATTTTTTGATAATTATATGAAGAAATAAGGATAGTGATGGAGGTCGATTATTAGGAAGGATCAATCGTCAACTATGCAAAATATTCTAGTGGCAAGCCAAAATCGAATTGGTCGATCGTCCAAAGGGGGTTGATCGACTGGCTCCAAAGGGAATTTAGTCCAGAGGGCAGCATTTCTCGAAGCGGTCAATTGCCTAGGTTAGGTTCAAAGCAGACTTGAAAATATTAAGTCATGGTCGATCATCCACTAAGGCGATGATCGACTAATAATTCTCAGAATAGTGAAAATCATGGATTTGCGATCGATCACATGAAGGAAGGCGATCGACTGACATTGAAGAAAATTCTTGACTCTGGAAGTTTTACAATCGATCATGGGAACAGGTTGATCGACTGACAAACTAGAAAGTCGCTAGAAAATGATAATCGTCAATTGGAAAAATGAAAGGAACATCGTTTGATGCTTCATGATGCTTGAAGTGTCCCTCCTTTGTCCTTTCATCTTCAGTAGTACACTGAAGAGGTTGAACTCAGGGTCTATAAATAGAGATAGAAAGAGAACTTGTATTAGTTTAAAGAAAGAATGCGAGAAACAGACATAGAGAGAGAATGTTAGAGAGAAGGTCTAAGAGAGTCCAAAAGTGGGAGAGAGAGAGAGAAAGGAATAAGAAGAGAGGAATTCTGGGAAGAGAACTGTGAGGAGGGAGTTTCTACTTTTGTTCTGGAGAGTTTTTGTAAAATCTGAGATTTTAAAATAATTTTAAAATGACACGTGTAAATTTTTTGCGAATTTTCAGCCATAACATTGAAAAGTTTACCCAAAGTCACGTAGCAGCCACGTATGCAAATTTGGTAAATTGGTCAAGTTGGTGGAATTAGAAAATTTCTAGATGGAAAGTTAAATTAAGAAATGGAATTAAAGAGAAAAATTGGAGTAATAACCTTGTCGGACGAAGTTCGGAATAAGACGGAATTAAAACCTAATAATTCAATCTGTAGTATGTACATTTATACGTGAGGGCATTTGTCTAATTAAATGAACAAATTAAAGTGTTAGGAATAAGAAAATAAATGAGAAATTGAGCAAAATGTTTAGGGGCAAATTTGAAATGAAAAAAGATATGGGAATTTGGAGAAGGGGGAAATCATATTAGGGCTTCCACTTCTCCCCCCAGCAAGGGATTGATCCCTGCGATGAGCTTTGAGCTGGGTGACGACGGAACCGCAGCTCGCAAGCGTTGTTTGAAAGAGAAAAAAATCTCAACATTTCGGGTGGGTACCGGCCGAGGAGCTCAGCGAACTGAGGATGAACTTAGGCGATAGTGGCTGCTGCTTCATCTGAGGAATTCCAGATGACAACGCTCTGGCGACGACAGCAGCTCCAAACCATGTCTGTCTTCCTATTCTGGTTCTGGTGGTGTTAGACAATTCGACCTTTCGCTTACGACTGCGTGTGGGGCTGGTTTTTGGTAAGCTTGTTGTGGTCACCAACGAGGTAGAGATTTTTATACTTTCTGCATTGCATTGCATCATGGTTTTCAAAACTGCTATTTTGTGGACTACCACACCTAAAAACCCAATAGGAACTGTTTGACAACATGTGAGTTTTTATTAGTAGTATGTTTTCTCATGTTTATATTTCGTACATGGTTTACTACTGATAATTTTATATATATATTGATGATGTGATTTTGTGCTTGTATTTGGGGGATGAATCCTTGATGCTTTAGGCATTCTCGCGCTAAAGCATCATGAGGCTATTCTGTCAACCTTCGACTACCAGAAGGTTTGAAATTTGTTACGTACATTGGGAGGATGAATCATTTTGATGCTTTACGCACTCTAGCGCTAAAGCATCACGAGCCTATCCTGAAACCTTCTACTGCATCAAGGTTTAATATGTACATCAGGCGGATGAATCCTCTTGATGCTTTAGGCACTCTAGCGCTAAAGCATCACGGGGCTATCCTCGTGCAATCTTTTGTTGCATGAAGATTGGTCGTTTACGTGCGAAATGGTGATGGGGCGTTCATGACATGTCCTCAGGTTGAAAGTCCTAAAAGTGGAAAAATATGGGTGGGGCATTGTTGAGGTGTCCTCAGGTAGAAACTCTTGAAATTGTAAATTCAGCTGGGAGGGTGATGACGTATAATTTCCCGAAAATATATTTCCTTTTTGATGATGTATTAAATCTGGATAATTTTAATATATGCATAGTGCATCGTAATATGCAATGGTACGTGTTGAGTTGTGCTTGAAAGTATATAGTTAACGTTGAAAAATAATCTATGTATGAAAAACTTAAGAAAAATGTGCACTGTTGAGTTTCGGACGCATGCGGATGCCGTACGGACGTAAATTGGCGTCCGCAGAACTGTTGTGTTGCGCCCCTGTACTTTGGAACAACAGAGGGATGAGGATTTGGCATCCTGGAGTCATGCGGATGCCTATGCGGATGCTGCGGACGAAGAGGCCCGCGTCCGCATTGAATCTGTACAATTCTGGGACACATTCGGACGACTTGCAGACGATGCAGACGAAGAAGGCCTCGTCCGATTTGAATCTGTAACAATTCCTGGACAATTCGAATGACTTTCGAACGAAGCGGACGAGGATGGATCGCGTCCGATTTGACTCTGGACAACTTTTGGGCACATTCGGACGTTACGTGCGGACAAGAAATCTCGTCTGAATGTCACTTGCGGATGGTACGGACGAAGGTTGGGGAAACATTTTCTCATCCCAAATCGAGTTTCGGACGGATGCGGACGATGCTGCGAACGATTTTACTCGTCCAAATTATCAGGAAAATCCGAGAAACCCATTTATATCTTTTTCTCTTTCTTCCGATTTCATAAACAACTCTACAAAATCTCTCTCCCCAGCCTCCCACTGCAGCGTCCAGCTTTTCCCCTGGGTTGTGGAAGCTTTTCCACGTGGTGTTAGATCATTGGACCTCTCCTCCTTGGATTGGGCAATTGGCAGCCCCCTTTCTGTAGCTTGCAGCTTATCCTCTGCAGATGGAGTTTACTCTCTTCCTTTGTCTATATAGGTAAGTCTCTCCTCTGTGTTCCTCTTTGGAAAACGTGAGTGAAGTGTTGTGTTGTGAGTGTGAAGTAAATTGTGAATTAAGTGAAGTGTAGTGACTTGTGGAGTGACATTGGGGTGTTAGTCTGGCCGGAAGGTTACTGTCCATCTGTGAAGTGAAGAAAAGGTAAGGATTGATTTTGGGAATTATTGATTTGGATTATGCATCTCCTGTTTAAGTCAAGTTGGATGATTTGGAAATGAATTAACCGTTCATACTATTTTGATTTGGAATAAAAGCTCCCTGTGGCTGTTGTTCTAGTTGTGATTGGCTGCGGTTTAGCTACTAGATATCGAACTGGAAACTAAGGTAAGAATTGGAATTTATTGTTGGCCAAAGGTGGCCCTACATTACGGGTTTTGAATGGTTGATTTGCTTTTGGATTTCTAGGTCCTGCTTAGGTTGCTAGAAATGGTGACTGTCATGTTTTTACTTGGTTGTTAAATGCTTAGAATGTGAAATTGAATATTGAAAGCCATGAAGAATAGGGATAAGGTTCTGCTTAAGTTGCTGGAAACTATGACTGCCATGTTTTTACTTGATCGATAAATGCTGGAATATTGAGAAGCATGAAGGATAGGTGTAAGTGTATTAAAAATTCTTGCAAATGTGACTGTCTGAGCACTGACCTAATTTGGAAATGTTGTGAAGTATGGATTCAGGGTATTGTAGACTGATCTTTTGCTTATGTCAGTAGTATTAAGTTGAAAGCATGCTTAGCAACTTAGTTATGTGAATTAAATTGGGAGACCTGCATGGGGTAATTGGAATATAGTTGGAGATGAGCCTGTGACTGGATTTAAACGCTATGATTCTTGCTCATAACTGTCTCTAAATGAACTAATAACTGACATTTCCTTTACAATGCATGAATGTGAAACTGTTCATGTTAGTTTAAATTGTTTGCCAATAGTAATGATGGGAATGACTATGACAAATGCAAGTTCCTTCTGAAACTGTAATTCAATTGATTTTGTTTCTATTGGGTGTCGTTTCTATGATTTATTTCGTGGCATTCATGCATCATCCTAGGAATTATGAAATTGTTTACGGGTTGTGTGTCATACCTAATATACGTAAATAGGCATGTGGGGGTTCGGGTGAATTATGACTTTCCATACGGTAGATTCCTCCCACGTAGGGAGTGGTAGGTTTAGAAGTTAGCTACGTGGATTCTAGGGTTCACAATTACCCCGTTCTGAAACCCCCAACGTCTTCAACAAAAGTGAGGATACCACCTTGTGGATACACCCCCGATGGATATATCTCCTCGTCGGAGTGACCGGTTAGGCCACAAGGTACTAGGGAGTATTCCACCTTGACTTCCAGAAGAGATACGGTTCTCTTCTGTAATGCTTTGTGTGGTCACGCATCATTTGCATTGCATTTAAATTCTGATTCTTGCTGGGCGTTAGGCTAATTGTTTTCCCCGTAATGTAGGTGATTATTTTGATGATGACATTCCAGTTGTGGAGGAGGCGTTCCAGGATGACCCCTCGTGTTATTTGCCAATTTGACCTGCTGGGTGTGGCTCCTATGGGATGTGAGATGATAGTATTTTGAGAGAAGGGTATTTTGATGTCCCAAATTTTGAGAGAAGGGTATTTTCCCCTAAACCTGGCCAGGATATTGTCACACGGAGTTGGCAGTGTTGTCAATCACGAAGATTGCCTACCACAATACCGTTCCATTTGGTGGGTGGGCTGGATGACTTGAGTTTGATCGTCGACAACTCTCATCAATTTGGGACACCAAGGTCCTAGTGAGTAGGGGTCTATGGTGGGGCAACCTCATCCATTACTATGGTTATACGAGTTGGATCGACGCAGAGTTCTCGCAAAAACTCAAATAATGCGCTGGACCTTCAGATAGTATCAGCGATGGCTATGACCCATCGATACATTTGGGCGGTTACATGAGTTATGTCATCACCAAGTTCTTGCTGACAACTAGGGTGACATTCTGTATCATTGGATCGCCATCATTGGTATTCTTTCCTGCCTCATGAGGTGTTGCTCTTAGCGGATAGCCATCTTTCTTCAACTTGTGCTGGGCGGTGGTTACGGCCCATCGACACATCCAAGAGATTATACCATCTTTCGATGATGAGTGACGGATGGGTCATTGTGTGACCATCCTTTTTCATTGATGACGTTTTCATATGGAAAATAATGTTGGCATAATTTGCGATTATAGTCGTCTATGTATATAGTAAGTTTTGATAAAGCCACATTGAGGGCCATGTGTAATGTCCCAAAATGTAACATTACCGTGCAATCCATGTAGTACGTTGTAATAAGATTATATTATGTCATAATATAGTTTAGTATATGTGGCAAATGAAATGTAGCGTAAAAAGTTACAGAAAATACATAAATGGGAGTATAGGATGACTTGGGACAGTAATGGGCGTCCCAAAACTCCAGGCTGTCGAAGTACGGACGCTGCGGATGACAGCAGAACTGTCCGCTTTGAATCTGTACAAATTCTGGGAACATTCGGACGCTTGCGGATGCTAGCGGACGAGGATGGACAACGTCCGCAATGACTCTGTCCAATTTTGGGACAATTCAGCCAACTACAAATGCATCATGCAGACGCCTCACATCGTCTGAATTGGTTTTGCGAACGGTACGGATGAATGATTAAGGACACATTTTCTCATCCCAAATTGATTTCGGACTACTGCGGACCATACACCGCATCCGGAAGGGCAAAATTGGCCGAAAAATCCATTTAAATCTTATGCTTCTCTCTTCCGTATCCCATTTTATTTTTGATTCCTTCAGCTAGTGACACATTCTTGACGAGGTGGAGGTGTCCACCTACCTCTAGAAGGTTTTCCACGTGGTATGCTCCTCTGTGAATTTGTGTATCTCCATTGGTGTATGTCTATCGGTTATAAATGGATGGCAACAAGCAGGGGATCTGTTTTTGGTAACAATTCAATGGGATGAGGAAATCGGGAGAGGGATGAGGAAATCGGGAGAATTGTGAGCTGGGTTCTCTGGAAAGTGCTACAAAACTAGAGAAATGAGAAGAAGCTGTTGGCTTTAGTGAGAAATGAGAAAGCAGAAGAAGAAGGAGAAGAGGACAGATGCTCTCGGGTCTGCATGTTTTCAGGCTCAGGTAATTTCTTGTTTCCTTCATGGATTTATGCAAGTGGTTGTTAAAAAGACATGGATACTAGTTGTTGGGTTGAGATCAGTATGTTGTTCTGTTTGCTAGAAATTGTTGTTTCTTTTCTTGGTTCCTGCCGAACACTATATAGGGGAGTAATAAATTGCAGGCTGTTGCTTGATGGATATTTTCGAAAGTTGTGCTTAAAATAGAAGGAAGTTTTATGTTTTATGGCTTTATGTTATGCAAGGACTTGAATTCCCTGTTCTTTGGTTTAAGTGAAGGTTGTCTGTATAAAGTGAAGGGTGGGTAGCCTCCGTTAAATTTGAATAATCTGTTGTTATGTTGGTTGGTTTTGGATTGTGACGAATTGTCTTGTTCTTCTGTTGGTGACTTGCTGCAAATTATATAATGAACGAAGCGCATGCTGGTGAATGACCAAACTGATGACAACTTTTGGAGGTTTTATTGAGATGTGTTGCTGCTTTTGGGCGTGTTTCAAGTATACAGGTATTACAAAGTCATTTATATAGTCTTTTTATGTGGTGTTATGGATATGTACACTAGGGGTGTTATGGATATGTACACTAAGGGTTGGACTTTGTTAGTTTCTGTGGATGGTTGTTCTGTCAATTATGGTTATGATCTACTCTTTGTGATGCTTTATTGTTGATTATTGATCTATTGGAATGTATTCTGTTGCCACTGAAAAGTTGGAGATGACTAGTATCTTAACTTGCTTAGGCGTAATTGTTATTGTTGGGTAACGTTGATTATTTCTATATGTGGTTGTGAAATAACTGTTTGTGCAAAGACAAAGGATTAAGAGGGTCGTTGTTAGCTGTAAGTCTTGAATGATTAAGGATATATGAAGATGACTTTATAAAGTATTCACTCAGTAGTTTTATGTTAAAGTAGGCATTAAATGGTTCTCTACTCGACTATGGAAAATATGGTTTTATTATAAATTACTATTCGGTTTTATAAAGTTAATGTATCCTGTCACATTGATGGAATGAGCAACATTGTGGGTTAATGCTATTCCGTTATATATAAGGTCTACGTGATGGAATGAGCAACATTGTGGGTTAATGCTATTTCGTTATATATAAGGTCCACGTGATGGAATGAGCAACATTGTGGGTTAATGCTATTTCGTTATATATAAGGTCGTGGAATTGGTATTGTGAGGTTACTAGGAAATGAAGTTGATTAATGAGATTTATTAAGTGTTAAAGTTTAGGAGATTGTTATTAATGAATAGTTATTATGGTTTTGAAGGTACGAAGAAGAGAAAAGAAACAAAAACGCTCTATGGACGCCAGGTAAGTTGATATTGATTGTGCTTTTGTCTTCGGACCCTACATCGCTAGAATTAGGATTGTATGCTGTGTGTTTACTAGATTTAGGTTCTTTTAATGATATGTTTATTAGACATTTATATCATATAGGATTGTATGAGTACATGTGCATATCGTATAACATAATAATCTATATAAATAGGCATGTGGAGGTTCGGGAGATCAATGACATCCCATTGTTCATAGGTCCATGTTGGATGGATTAGAAGGGAGATAGGTTAGTTACATGGGATACAAGGGTTCATTGCCTCCTGTTCTGAAATCCCAAACGTTCTCGTAACAAAAGGGTGCATACGGCATGAGGAAGACCATGATGATTATGCCTTCTTTGTGGTGTGACTTATTCTTCCTCATGGCCCGGTGTTTGTCATGTATGTCACCCCTGGCTTAAATTGCATTGTATGGTCACGCATTGCATTTCATTTCATTTAATCACCTACTAAGCATTAGGCTCAATAGTTTAGGTCTTGTGATGTAGGTATGAACGAGTAACAGAAGAACAGGTTAAAGACAGTTGATGAAGGATTTGCACAGGTGGATCTTGTGGCTGGCTGGGCTAAAGTGTTAAATGGAAAGTATTTGAAAAAGAGTTTTGTAACTTATTTCTTATTCTTTAGTGTTTTATTTTTATTTCGCTGCATTTCCTACAAAGAATGTTATGATTTCTAAAAGGAAACTGAGAAAGATGAAAGTAAATGGATAAAAGTGAAAGTAAAAGGTTTTGACTATCAGATTTTACAAGAAAAAAGACTCTGATGTTTTTACGAAAAGAAAGTTTTAAATTTTACGGATTTAAAAAAATAGAAAAATACGGGATGTTACACCATGGGCCGGATTTATAAAATGATGAAGATGTTTTAAATGTTTAAAATCCATGTACGGTGAATGAGAAGCATAAAAGGGTTTTCAAATAAGAAAGAAAATAGTTTTAGCATGCATTTTGTGTAATATAGATTTTCCTACTGAGTTAGCCACTCACACCCTTAGACTATATTTTCCCCCAGGTTAAGGTGTAGGCTTGGCGTATTAGTTTTGCACGAGTGATAGCTGGGCAAAGGTGATGTTCTTGCTAGGTGCTTCTGTAATATCCCAAATCTTCGTTGTGCTGAAAGCATAGCTTAAGTGATCATTTTGGGATATTATGAGCTAAGTTGGACAAGTAAAAATATTGGTCAAACATTTGGAATAAGTGAATTATGATACCCCATTAGAGAAGGATTGAAGTCAATTGGAGAATTGTGTGATGATACGTGAAGTTATTTTGGACGATATCAATTGGATTGATAGTCAGTAGTGGTAGTAAGAGGAAACATATTTAGATGAATTTGGATATTGTAAAGATTGAGAGCTAGTTAAAAATATAAGATTTATAATACTTTAGGACATATTGTATTTAATGAAGGATAATGTGAAGATGAAGTGGTATGAAAGATATTTCAAATACATGAAAGACATTAGATTAGGGTAATATATAGGAGACATGCATATATTACGTTAAAGGAAATAACGTAAATAAAGATAATCTGGATAAAATGCGTATATCATTCATTGTAATCTATGGCCGTTCGGGGTGGTTGATTGATGGAGTGTCGATCGACCGGAGTACTAAATTTCAGTTTTCTGAAGGCAAACCTGTGGTCAATCATCTTTGAGGAAATCTGCCGGCTTGATCGACCGCCATTTATGATGAATATTCTAGAGAGTTTTAACTGCTTGGAAGACAAAATGGTTTCGTCATTTGAACTACTGGAACGTCTGAAATGTATGGATGTTGAAGTGTTGTGTCTCATGGCCTTCTGCCTATGGAATGTTAATGTTGAGACGTTGAAAGAATTAATGGACTACAGCCTTTGATGGTTTCCGTGAAGGTGTGAGTTTTTATGTGGAAGACTTAACGGGAATAATATCAAGCCCAAGCCCAATAACATGGGTTGGGCCCACAGAGTGATCAACTAGAGACATAATAGTATAAGTAAGGAAAATATTGTGCAGGAATGAAATTAAACAACACCAAAACTTTTTCCATAACTTGAAGCTGTAACATTCCATAACTTTTTTCGTATAAAATTTTTTTTTTCTTTAAATCATTTGCATAATTGAAAACCAAAGTTATAAATATACAGCAAAAGTTTTAATCTTATCTTCGAACAACAACCGTAGGCATCTTAAAATAACATCATATTTCTACTTTACCCTGGAATTCTTAGTAGAGTCTGACCATTCCTAACACTACCCATAGGTTGTCTTTTCCTTTAAATAAACAAAGAGTTAACAAAAACAATAACTCTAAACATTGCTCACTATCAAATGTAACTTTAGAAACTAAATAGTGAAGAACATACCTAGAAAAACCTGGAAGAAGGTTTCACTCGAGAGCTTGAGAGAATGGCTCTCTCGTCCATAGGGTTCTTAGGTGATTAAGGTTTAAACTCAAACCTTAATATTTATAGAACTAAAATCAGAAACCTTCGCTTGATAAAATCTCACAAAATCACGTCTATTTTATCTTTTCTTAAACTGTCTAAAGATCAAAACGTATGTCGCAAGAATCTAGAAAAATTACCTTTACTTAAACATGCCCAAGCTATTGCAGATGAGCGAACAACCACTAGGGACGTCTGCAACATCCCGTTTGACCAATGGCCAATAGCCATGTCAATTCTAAAACTTATATTTGCAGTCGCCAAAATAACTATAGATGCAAACACTTCCACAAAAAGCTAATAGTCCCGCAAAAACTCCAATGTTACTATGAATTCCTTAAATCAAATTACGATGTTTCACTTCATACAATAACCAGCCACGGATGGCAGCCAATCTGCAGAAGCAAATGCTTCCGCTCTAACACCACTAACCAAAACTTACTAATCCAAATGACACTGTTCCATTACCTAAATTCGTTACTGCAGACATCAACGTGGCCGCAAAATTATGCTATAACCTAAAACGATGACGTTCATAACTTACTTAACTCCCCAAACGACATCTTTCTCTTCCGTGAAAGAATCTTTTCCTAATTCAACGGTTCACACTCCTTCTGTTAAACCAGTTCTGTATTGTCCCAAAATGTAAAATTATCATGTAATCCATGTAGTACATTGTAATAAGCTTATATTATGTCATAATATGGTTTAGTATATATGGCAAATGAAATGTAGTGTAAAAATTTAAAGAAAAATACATAATTTGGAGTTTAGGACGAGTTGGGATGGTATTTGGCGTCCCAAAACTTCAGGCTGTCGAAGTGCGGACTCCTACAGACGCTGCGGACGACACCAGAACCGTCTGCTTTGAATCTGTACAAATTCTGGGAACATTCGGACGACTGCGGATGAGGATGGACAGTGTCCGAAATGAATCTGTCCAAGTCATAGACACATTCGGACGACTGTGGACGCGACATGTGGACGCCTCACATCGTCCGAATATGGCTTGCGAATGGTACGGACGAGTAGCTGAGGACGTGTTTTCTCGTCCTAAAAGAGACTTTGGACGATTGCGGACGCTGAACTGCATCTGCTAGGTCGAAATTGTCCAAAAAACCCATTTACATCTGATGCTTCTCTCTTTGGTATCCCATTTTGTTTTCGATTCCTTCAGCTGGCGACACGTCTAGACGGTGAGGGAGTGTTTTGGTTTCAGATGAGTGGACCCCTTCCCCTTGGAATGGGAATCGACTCTCCTTCTTTATATGCCGTTGAAGTTGTCATCTTGGGAGCATCCATCAACTGAGTGGGGTAGGCATCCAGTTTACGTATCTGTTCTTCACTGCTCTGAGAGATTTCGTTTGGTCCTTTGCAATTTGGATAGTGTATTGCTGTGACGTGCTGTGAAGGAGGAGGGCAGTTTGAGAGTTGGAATTATTCAGCAGCAAAGAGGTAAGAAATTTGAATGATGTAGTTGGCCAGTAGAGGCCCTACATCACAGGGTTTGTTTGCAATTGACTTATTGGATTCTGTTTTGTGAAATATTAAGTTCTGGACAAGACCTTAATTTTCTTTAAGATTGGAGTTCATATGAGTAAAGGACTATTGAATTTATTATGTTATTGAACTTAAAGGAAATCAAAGTGGTTCATGTACAAAGTGAATTGTTGTAAGAGGTATGTTGTAAGAAATATGATAGCAATGTTAATTCTCTGAAGAGGTGGTACTTCCCGTTACAAATTACTCTCTATAGAGGTCAAGTGCCTAACCAATAAACCTGTTATGTTAGATAGCTCATTGTTGGTTCTGTTTTACTTGTGTGACAAATAGGATTAATAACTAGCTCCGTTATTGTCTTTTTCTCACAAGAGTTATGTTGTTTAGTCAAGTTATCTCTCTTGAAATTAGTTATGTTCAATGTTGGAAGTATGAGTTCTGAATAACCAATTATGATGTAAATTCTTCATATTAAGTTTAGTGTTGAAAGAATATGTAATAGTGATGAACATGTATATTAGGTCATTGTCTTTCAACTGTGCTTTCTTTTCAATTATATTGATGACATCCATGCATCATTTTAGGATTTATAAAATTGTATTCATATTGCATGACATAATAAATCTATGTAAATAGACATGTGGTGGTTCGGGAAAACAATGACGTCTCATTGTTCATATAAGTCCATGATGGATGGATTAGAGGAAATAGGTTAGTTACATGGGATACTAAGGTTCATTGTCTCCTGTTCTAAAATCCCCAACGTTCTTGTAACAAAAGAGTGAATACGGCATGGAGAAACCCCAGTTGTTCGATTCTCTCTCATGGCCCCATGGTGTTTGTCATGTATGTCACTCCTGGTTTAAATTACATTGTATGGTCATGCATTGCACTACATTACATTTCATTCTAATTCTTGTTGAGCATTAGGCTAATTGTTTTCCCCCGTGATGTAGGTAATGATTTTGCTGATGATAATCAAATCGTGGAGGAGGTATTCCAGGACGATGCTTTGGGTTATCAGCCATTTTGACCTGTTGGTTGTGGGTCATCATAGGTGTATGTTGGTACTTTGAAAACTGATATTTTGGTAATGTATTAGTTAGACTATCTTTTTGGTTTGAAAAATGTAAACGGACTGTTTTATAAACTTTTATAACTATCTATCAGGATTTTGAAAATTGTTTTATGTTAATTCGCTCGTTTTTACTCTGATGATTTATTTTAATTGTGGAAAGAAAACGCAAAAATTTTATGACAATTTTGAAAGTTAAATAAATAAAGTGGAAAAAGTACGGGATGTTACAAGTTCAATGATCCAACACTCTTCCTCGTCCAAGCAGCATCCAACTCCTTCACAAAAGAATCTTTCAAAAATCTAACAGTCTACATCTCTCCCGCTAATCTAATCCTACAATCCAGCATCCTCTCATACCCAAGCAACATCCAACAATCCCGCTAAAGAAACTTTCTTAAATCCAATGATTACACGTTTATTCTGCTGAATCAATCCAATGGTCCAACGACCTCCTGCATCAAACACCTTCGTGGAGCATTTTTGTAAAATCTGTCAAAATTTTTAACAACAAATTTCACGTGTAAATTTTTCACGTTATAATCGGTCATGACGTTGAATAATTGACGTGAATTGCCACGTAGTGGCCATGTGTGAAATTTTGGTCAATTAGTAAAATTGGTGAAATTTGAAACTTTTGAACGAAAAATTAATTTAATAAATAAAATTAAAGAATTAAATTTAACCAAAAATCATTGTTAAGCGATACTTAAAATAAGTTAGTATTAGAAATAAGTTATATAGTATGTAATATATATATTTGATATATATTATTATATAGATAAATGAATTAAGAAATTAAATAAAAGAAAGGAGTTAAGAAATAAAGGAAATGTAGGGAAAGAATTAAGTTGCAGGAAAGGAGGGAGAAAGGACAGTGGCAGACAATTTGAGAGGGAAAGAAGTAAAATGAAATAAAAGAAAGAGATTAAAAATAAAGAAAAGAAGATTAAAATAAAGGGTAGAATTCAAATGAAGAAGGGGGGGAGAAAGAAGACCGCAGAGAGTCTGAAGGAAAAGAAAAAAAAAAGGGGGATTCAAAAATAGGGAAAGGGAGAGAAGACCTCATCTCTTCCTTCGGCAGATTAGAACTTAGAAGGGAAAAGGGCATAGTTGAAGAAAAGAAGAAAAAAGGGGATTTCTTGTCCTCATTCCATTCGGCCGAGCGACTTCGCGAGGGAGGCCCATTCCGGGCGATTGGGCAACGGCAACCAGTGAGGTCCGTCCAAGGACATTGCACGAGAGAGGATCGGCCGACGGCAGAGGCGAGGAAACTCGGGATTGTTGAACGCAGGCGACGGTAGTAGCTTCAAACCGAGATGCTGCAATCTTCCACTCCTTCGATTAAGGCGAGGATACCGTTCCCTGGATTGAATGATTTTTGTATTGTTGCTGTTTTGATGAAATGCTGATAACTTGCTCTATTCTGTGCAAATTTTACCAAATTGGTTCTGTTTTGATTTCTAGATTGGGTGGTGGATTTTTGAAGTGTTGTTCTTTTGGTTGGGTATAGTTCTACTCATTGTTTTGTTACTACCGTTGATGATAAAAGAAACCGAGAATGAGTTGTCATTGGTGATTTGTTCCCTGTTCCTGCTACGGATTTACTGATGATTTACTCATAGTGTAATGTGCAATATTTGATAGATTGTGCACTGTTGTTTGGTGGTTTAGCCCACGGTTAATTTGTTGAGTTTTGGGATTTGTAGTTTGGTCATTTGTTTAGCTACTGTTTTACTGTGTGGTATTTATTTAGGTTAAAATACTGTTTGATGTAATCAAACAGAGAAGTTGGTTCTGTTTTGGACTTCTGCTTTTGGAGGATGGATTTGTGAAGCGATTTTGTGCTTATTTTATGCTTCGACTATAATAATGAAGGATATGTGCCTATTGGGTTATGGTTGCTTTTAAGCTCACTGGTTGGTTGTTGAGAGTTGAGAATAATGGCTTTGGTCCTGGTGGGTGGATTAAATTGAAAAAGGTTGAATTGTAACCTTGAGGCAGTAGGAAATACTCATTCTTTACTTTGTTTTATTTGATGGCATATGCACCCAAAGACTTATACACTGTGATTTTGTTATGGGTAATCAGACTAAGGATATGATGCTATACTTAGATTGGTATTGTTATGTCTATTGGATCTAATGGATATAGTTGGTACACTTTGGATGTTTACTAAATGATGAAGTTTAAGAATTTTGTTGGAGATTCTTAGATGAGTCATTTATACGTCGGTTGGGTTCCTAGACCAATATAGGACCCTTCCACATGTGTCTTGAGAGTCATTGACAAGAGTGTTTGTCCTCTAACATATTGTAGGTTCAAACGAGTTTGTGGACTTCGAGCCAGTGCCTAAAGTTGTTGCTCCTTCGGATAAAAGAAGAGATTGCTGTCAAGGTAGGGGTTTTATACTTACGTGTTTTACATTCGCATATTATCGTTTGTAAAATTGATATTTTGTAGATTACCACATAAGCAAAAACTGATGGAGACTGTTCTCCAACACGTTTGATTTTATTATACTTATATATACGAGTTTTACACATTTAAATTTCATGCATATAGTTTTTATGAAATGCGATATCCATTTTAGGGGTGATGAACCCTCTTGATGCATTGGACGGTCTCGATACCAAAGTATCACGAGGCTATTCCCGGTACGTCTCCTACTGCGTGGAGATGGATGTTTGTATGTTGTGTGTGAAAAATGGAATTAGGAAGGTCATGACGCTTCCTTGGGTTTCGAACCCCTAAACTTGATCACGGAGTATTTTGAAACAAGTTTGTCAGCGTTGAGATTTGGCTCGTCGACAAACTCAAGAGGTAATTTGAGTTATGTTGGCGTTGAGCTTTGGCTCCTCGGCAGAACTTTGGTGTACTTTGATACGACTTTTTTGGTGCTGAGCTTTGCCTCGTCGGCAAACTTAGGGTGACGAGCTAGGTCTACGGACCGTTGTTGCTTTATTTTAGATGTATGAGGTGTTGCCTGCAATGGTGGCCACCCTTTCGTGTGATTGACCAGAAGAGTTTATGAGTGACCTACTTTTTCACCTGTGATGATTTTCAATGTAAAATCAACGATTGTATTTTTAAGTATAGTTGTCTATGTAAACAGTTATGTTTTTTACGATATCTCACCAGGGCCCTTCGAGGCCGGTTTTCCTTTAAAAAGGGTGAAAGTGCTTTTTAAAATGTTTTGATAAAAGTGTATAACCACTCTTTTTACTGTAAGTATAAGTTTTCTACTGAGTTAGTCATTCACCCCAACGACACATTCTCTCCAAGTAGAGACAGGAATACCTAGGGCATGGACATTAAACTCGAGGAGTCCACTTGACTATTTTTATTAGTTATTTGTTATTTTTCCTTGGTATGGACGATTGCTTAGTTGAAATATACTTTGATTAAAAATTTTAGATATATGGATTGTATGCACAGTTTAATTTAGATTTAGTATATATTTTTGCAATTTAACTCTTGTGTTCATTATGTTGATCGTGACCCATTGCAAGTGGGTTGCGGCTGGAAAATTTTACGTAAGTCTTTTGCTTAATTTTAACAAGTCTTGGGCTAGGTGATTAGGTCCTCTACAAGGATCGAGTCGTTTGGGATGGCGTTGTTTCTGTCATACATGCTTCTAGGTCGTGACAATCTTTCTCTATCCTAATTGATCTTAGTCGTTCCCAAATTTCATCCAACGGTTCCTATTGCATTCGGTCATTCTACATCTTATTTTCTTAATTCTAAAACATAAAATATTAAAACAACACTTGAATCTTTTTCTATTCTATGAATTATTACACATTATTTCTGTACTAATTCAAATATACTCCATTCTCTTAATTCATTGAAAATTCTTATTTTATTTTATTATTTATAAAATAAAATTATTTATTTTAATTTTCTTAATTTCATAGTTTATTCAGTAATTTTAATTTTTTTATTCCTTTATTAAAATTCTCCAATTGACAATTATTAATCTATTAAATTTTAAATTTTCATATTTATATAATTAAAACTATTTGTTCAAAAAATCCGAGTATTACATTCCTTCTCATTTAAATAAATTTTGTCTTCAAAATTTGTTTAAAGAGACTCTAGATATCATCTTATTTCTAGAATGGTAAAACTTAAAAATATAACACTTTTTCCTCAAATTTTTTGTATCATTTGCCTAGAGTGATCATTTTCCTTTAACTTGTCAATTTCCCAAGTACTTATTATTATTTTATTGCGTATAAAACCTTTATTTCTAATAAGCATGAGAGGTGTATAACATTCATAATTCTTTCTAAGGGTACTTAGGAATGTAACATATAGGATTAGGAAAATTATTATTCTAAATCATGGTATGGTTATCTAAGAATTCATAGTCTCCCAAAACAATTTCTAAAGTTCAAACTTAAATCCTTCCACTTATACACAAGTTCCAACCTTTTAACATCCTTAAATTGATACTCTTGGTTACATCATTGGATACTAAGTAGCTTATATTCTCTTACTGATCTTTCTAAGTTTTGAGTTAACGTATCTAATCAACTCAACTTGTTACATTTTAATGATTTATCAGTCTTTAATTTCTTGAGATGTCACAAAAATCCTAAATCTTTACTTTTACCTAATAAGGTGACTTTCTTACTTAATGCTTTGTATTAAACCTAACACAAAATTTTAGGAACAACTTCTGGGAATTATTAATTTTTACTACCTTCAAACATTTCCGAACTACTTGTTTCATAATATAAACAAGTTTATTTCTTTTTTGTTTTGTCCCTAATATGCTTTCACTCGGTACAGTATTATTATTCTCTCAAGTTATCTTATTACATCAGCTATCTTGTTACCTACAACTATACCATGATCCTATCACCTTGATGTTGTAACAAAATTCATCCCATAAATATTCTAAACATCTAGCCTACTTGTATAAAACCACTATTTTTATTCTAATATTTTATTTCTTAGAAAAATACCAACACCAACAAAACAAAATTCAACAATAAAAAATAACTATGATTTAAATTAAACATATTTATAGTTGAGGAAGTATTCTCATGTGTGAGGTTTGCGTTGTAAAGCAGTCTGCAGAAACAACTTTCACTCTGGTACTCTGATAGCATTCTGTAATGCCTCGAGACGTTAAAGTCTTTTTATTGATATTTTTTTTAAATACATCATACAAAAAATTTGTGCCTTTAAAATATATATAGCGGAAGTCTTTAAAATAAATCTATATTGAAATCTAAGTTTAGTAAAACTCAACATTAATTAAATATATTTTTTTTCCTTTTTAAAACCATACAGCAAAAGTCTAAACAAAAACTCATTTAAAATCAAACTTAGTAAAACCCATAATTTAAATACACGTAAGCATTTATAAAATGTTTTTACTTAAATCGTAACAATAATTAATATAACTTTGAATAAAAAGCTTTACATCACGTTATTAAAATCCATCATTCCTTTAATTCTCACTCGTGGGTTAACTTCGCTTTGACAACGCTTTAGATTCACCCATGAGAATTCCTCTTCAACCGTGCTATCAATTGTTTTTTTCTTCTTGCTTCTCTATAACTTTATCATTACCAACATCACAAAGTTCACTTATGAGCCTAACGCTCAATAAGAGATGTATAATATAAAACATGACTATGAGATGCAGCATATAAAAATTGTATATTTTTAGTCAACATTCTTTTTCTTTTTTCTTTCACATTACAGTCTAATCGTTATGGGGAATTTAGTCTATGGGAGAGAGAGACACCATCAGGTCCGCTTCATGTGAGACAGCCAACTAGAACCTTACCCATAATGACTATTTACGTTTATTCAATCTATCTTTCATTCTTTCTGATCTTTTTTAAAGAAAACATTTTTCACGAATGCGTGGAGCATACACGTAACATAATGACAATCTAATATGCATGAACATAATAGTAAACATATCATCGATCAACGTCTCTATATGAATAGTAAGTAAGCAATAAACATATTATCGATCAATGTTTCAATAAGAACACTAACTAAGCAATAAGCATATCCTCGATCAACAACCTATAGAAAACATATTATCAAATAATCTCACAACATGAACTACAAAGAGTAGACAAATCAATAGTAAACAATCATCAAGCATCATATCCGCGAACAACACCCCGTAAGCGTCTTAGAATAACATTATATTTTTACATTACCCTAACACTTTGTGATGCAACCAAAAGTAAAAAAAAAACATCACATACTTGGAATTTTTAGTAGTCTAACTATTCCTAACAACTCACATATGATGACATTTTCTTTAAATAGACAAAGAGTTAGCTAAAGGAATAACCCTAAACATCGCTCACTGTCTGTAATACCCAAGAAAAAAATGTATTTTTAGTTGGAAAATTTGGAATATTAAAGAATAACATAAAACAATTCTTTAACATAAAATGAAAAAGATTTAAAAGTTTGCCATAATTTTTCTGTGAAGGGAAATGTCTGTGACAGTATGAGGAGAAACAACGTCACATAATGGACAACCGTCGGGAAAGAAGTGATGCCGTTTTGAAGAGATGCATGACTATGCGATTGCGGATATTCAAAGTGCACAGTAGGTGGAAGTGTGTAATGATTTGAAATTTTGCATACTTATGAATAACATGTAAGTGATATGTAAAATTAAAAATTAAAGAATTATGTATAATTAAAATTTGGAGAAAAACTGTTTTTCTGAACAGTTTAGATATATTAACATAGCTGACTATGCAAATGTGTATGGAATTGGATGAAATTTTAAGGTGATAAACTAGACATCTTCAGTAAGATATGCAAATTGCACTTATATAGGAAAATTTATATCATTTTGAAATCAGACTAAGTATATGTGACATATTGTATGATTTCCATTAAATATTTAATTTGAACAAATCGAGTGAGAATTTGAAGATATTATCCAGGGATGAAAGTTTCCTAAGACATTTATCTACAATGTCATGTAATAAAATGAGGTCACCAATAGGATCATGCCACATGTCAATCTAAACCAAACAACTTAAATCATAATTAATGGAAGTTTAAGGGAAAATTGGTCTTTTCACTTCAAAAAGGGAGGCCAAAATGGTAAATGGTCATGGAATTCTCTGGGTAAATTCCTTCTAATTTGAAGGAAAAGGAGAGTTGTAGGCTGAAGAGAGAGGAGGGAAGAAATAGGGTTATGGGAAGAAGAGGAAAAAAAATAAGATTTATGTTTGTGTCTCAAGAGGAAGTTGTAAAAGACGTGAAGGGGATTCTAAAGCACCTAAGAGAAAAAGGAAAAGTGAAACTTTGAAGCTAAATTTGGAGTTGTAAGTGTTAGAAATCAAGGTAAGTAACTCTAATCTTTAAAGAGTTGTAATTTTGTGTAATTGCATAATATAGGTGTTGATTTTAGATTATAATTGCTAAATTATGTGTATTGGATGTTATAGTATATTTATATTTTGGATTAGTTTAGTTATATTGTTGATTAATAGAAGGGAAATCAAGAATGTCGAAGGGACTTTGACATTCTTTCTCCAGTGAGGTTAACCGGTGTTGGAGAGCAGTCGACTAGATGCTATAAATCAAAAAGGGTGGATGAGTAGAATTGATCAACCACGATGTTATGAGTGAATTTGTAAGATTTGCAGACGACAGAAACATGATGATTTGCCTAGAAAAAGGCGGATGGGTAGACATCAGTGGAAGAGTGGATAGCCATGAATGAGTGTGAATATCCATAGATATTTAAGGGCGGTCAGCTGGTATAGGAGTAATTGACTGAAAAAAGGACAGAGTCTTGGGTTTTAAAAACTGTAAATGGGAGTGGTCGACCACTGTTGACGGGTGGACGACCAGGACCCTATAATTTTAGGAAATTTTCTTAAATTTTTATTAAATTGTTTATCCATTTCATTAGTCTTTTGGGTGGTTATTTAGACATAGATAGAATATGCCTAGAAAGAGTAATAATGCAAAAAATATGCATCATTTATGTACGCTTAATAAAAGATTTGCATGATTCATAATTCATGCATTATTAGTATGTACTATATGCATTCAATATATGCATCATGAGAGGATGTGAAACCATGTATTATGAACTTATTTATATTTATAAAAATATTATTTGGGTAGTAATATTAGTCATAGAGGTACCCAATTTGATGCATCAAAGTATGTATTGTGTGACGTATGTAAAGTGAGAAAATAGAAGAGGAGTAACTGAGAGTCCCTTGAGTTGAAAGTCTCTAGCCTATTGGACACAGTGGTTAGTATGGTGGGGTTTCATGATTGTGTGCGACTTTACATACTATGATATATGATCTCCATATTGACATTAAGAATATGCTATAACAGTACTTGTTAAATAACTTCTTTGTATAAATTAAATGAATATTGCATTAGTTTATACCATCATTGCATTATGGATAGTAGAATAGAAATGATGTGATGTAACGACCCGGATTTTTCATAAATCATTTAAAAGTGTAAAAATTTGAAATTTCTTTTTGAAATAAATCAGAGTGCGTAAATCCGAATCGCTACCAACTCTTTCTTAAAAACTCGTAGTGAAACTAACTTATTAAATATGCAGAAGCATAAACACTATAATGAAGATCATCTGTTTAAAGTCTTGCGGAAGCATTATAAAACAACCCTTTGTAAATCATGGCGGAAGCGTAAGAAATCTTTCAAAGGAAGTACTAAGCCATTCAACATTACGTTTATCAAATAGAACTTGACAATTAACTTCGTTGATTCACAACCGTTTACTTTCCTTTGTCTTTGCCTTGCTAGCTCGAATCCCATGTATGTGAAATCATCCACCCCTGCTTCATTATGTGTTTCTCATCTATGTCTTATCCGTTTACTATCTGTTTGTCGTTGTACCTACACCACAAGTAAGGACGTGAGCTTACGCCCAGTAAGGAGATGGGGGAAAAAAATTTATGCATTTCTCTCTTTTGTTCTTCTTGGAATGGGGCCACCCAAACCAACTCTTTCATTACGTTCGTTTTCTTTGTTTGTTCTTTAACTCGTATATCTAGCTGGAGATTGGGGGTGGTCCTTTGAGATGGCCTAGCTGTACAGCTTTAACCTCCTGTACGCATGCTAGTCCCTTCATCGACTAGGTGAGGGTGTATCCTAGCTGCTAGGCTAGATCCGGACTACCCGTCTACCCCAACTCCTTATTCGTTCCCTTTTTCAGGCGTATCCCGCCTTCTGGGTTCTTTCTCTTTCTGGCGTATCCTGCCTTTAGAGTTCTTTCTTCTTCCGGCTTATCTCGCCTTTAGAATTCTTCCTCTTTTCAGCGTATCCTGCCTTTAGAGTTTCTTCCTTTTCGGCGTATCTCGCCGTTAGGGTTTCTTCGGTGACAGACGTTTTCCGCTCGTCCCGAACATACTTGTTCTTAGCATTTTCCTCACTTGTGCGTGTGAGTACCACCCTGAAGGTTACCCCCTACTTGGTTTCTATTAACATGAACTCGTTCTAACTTCTTCCTAACAAACAAAGCACATATGAGAAATAATATCAACACTTTAGAAAATCCACAGTAAACAATGAACGAAACTAACATACTTCACATAACGAAAGTAATGACAGCATTTAACTATCTGTGCTATTAACGTTCATTATCACAAAACAGAATATGCTTTCACATGTAAGGAAAGTATTCGTCAACGTAAAACACTAGCTAAGAACAACGGACATGCTTCGTAACTTAAGGTGAACAACGGTAAATCACACAATATAAGATATCTAATTAACTATGCAGCAGTAAATACAAATCATCGAAAGGTGTTTCTATTCGACTAATCAACAGAAATACATTTAAATAATCATACTTTTAATTGAACTCATGACAATGTTCATGCATCTTAACTCCTTAACCCTTTTTCCTTCGTTTGTTCAGTTAACTAAATATTTTTCGTTCGTTTGTTTAGTTAACTAAACCTTTTTCCTTCGTTACTCAGTTAACAGTTCATATCATAGTAATTCATACCTCATTCCATAGGCATCAAATCTATCACTTAGAAATTAAAACAATAAAAGGAATATCAATAGGGAAATCAAAGTTCATTCATGCTCATCATACATCCTCTTTTTCAGTTCATTATTCTCTACCTTTCCACAACTACTTCATGCTTCACAAACCTCATTCGTTAACTAATAGCATCTACATGAATGTTCAGCAGTATTTTGTTCAACTAAATCATACTCTAAATCAATCTTAACAATGGGAAACTATACAACCAATCATGCTCACATTACTTAATCAAGAAGAAGTTAACTACTAAACATGCTAAAGAAGTTAACTATTAAACATGCCCTTTGATTGACAACTTATAGCGAATGAACTATGTCAGATTATGATCCATTATCTCACCAGACTACGCATGCTTTTTAACAACCAAACCAACAGTGAATCTATAACACCTAGCATGCTTCTAAATCGAGTATACAAGGGAAATTATCATGCTTTGCCTACACGAAATAGCGGAAAAACATACACAATTAACACATAACAATGGAGGAGAATGTACTTTGATAATCCTGCTTACATACACTTAAAGGAAATATAACTTCTAAGTACGATTACGGTAGGCAAAGGGAATAACATTTAGTATAGATTGTATGCTTAAACATCACACTATAGACTATAATCAACAAGGTCTCTGAAAACCAAACAGGAAGCATTTGAACATTTATCTAACATTATAAGTTCTTTAACATCACTAGAAATCTATAGAAATCTGTAAAGGAAACATGGAATCGTTACATCATATCTTCTTTGTCATCACTTAGAACAATCTGTAAAGAACTCATTCATGCTTTTCTTCTGTTCTAAACGTTTCTTCTCTGTTTTATTCAAGCTCAGTAACATACGTTTCTCCTCTGTTTTATTCAAGCTCAGTAACATACCAAAAGAAAACAAAACATTCATATCATATAGAAAGTGAGGAAACTATAGAAACAATCAAAACTAGACAACGAAATAACTCACACACACGACCATACTTGGGTGTAAGGCCTCCAAATGGCCAAGACTGCCCATATCCTTACCCTTGAAGTTGAGACTCCTCAGGTACAGCAGCTCCTTGACTTCCCTTCCTAGCAGAGTTTCCTCCCAGCACAAAAATGGTGGAGAAAAAAGTGGGGAAGAGTTAGGTTAAGTAAAGACTCACCAGAGAACACTTTACATGCGTAGAGGGGACAAAATCCCTATCTTTTGGCCTACTTTCGGCTTGGGTGTGCAATTTTTGTGTCGTTGGTCACATTTCCATGGATCTACATCCTTTTCATTCTGATTTAAATCCTATTTTGTCCCTGATCTAGTGCGATTCGGATTGGTGCGGACGCTGATCTGTCTTCTGCATCGTCCGCAAGACCTAAAACTACATAGCGAAATTGGGCATTCGGATGGAAATTGGCGTCCCAAACATATGTCCGTACCGTCTGAAATCCATTTTCGGACGCCGTCTAGCATCCACAGCTTCCGAATAAGTTGTCCAAATTGTCCCAAAGTTTGGACAGATTCATTCAGACGCTGCCTCGAGTCATCTGCATCGTCCGCTGGAGTCCGCAAAGCTCCAGTTTTTAAATAGATTCATTCGGACGCTGCCTCGAGTCATCCGCATCATCCGCACCTTCCATAGCCAGCATCCACAACCCTTTTTCTCCACTTTTCACTATCTTTTCGCATTCAACGTGATCCGCACGATGTTTCCTTCATAAATACATGTCACAAATTGCACGTATAAACACGTAATGAAATATCCTCGTAATCCCAACACTTCAATTTTATCACATATACGGGAAAAATGTTACTGAAATATTTATTGATTTAGCGCTCCGAATGTCTTTGGTAATATTCCGATAATTATCCATCTTAAAAATATCGAGATGTTACATGTGATATTTATATTACATATCTTTTTGGTTTATAAAATGATCTAGATATAGACCTAGGTGGAAGGTGTTTGTCCTATACTTATGAATTGCTTAAGATTTTAATTATTGAGTATTAGATTTACTTGCTGAGCTTTATAGCTCATTCCCTTATGTTTTCTTCTTTTCAAATTCAAAGAGTAACTAGAAAGACAAAACCAAGGCAGATCAAAGGTCAGAGGCTAGGCACTCAGGGTAGGAGTAGAAATCTAATATTTGGATCCTATGCATTTCCGCTGCATATAGTTTTGTGTGGGGGTCACATTTAGTGGCCCAAATATTGTAATAAAATAAAAATTGTATAATTTTAAATAATCCATGTTAATATGTGTTAAAATAAAAGCAATGTGGTTGTCATTAAATAAAATCACATGGATGGTTTTATTGTACATATTAAATAAAAAGGAAAAAAATTGGACTAAAATATGATAAATGATGTTGTGGTTACTTGCATTATTATCCTTTGTGTGGATATTGAGATGGTGTAATGAAATGTGACGTGCCAAAAAAAATGGCAAGTTTGACAAATCCAATGGTAACCCGGATATCTTGACAGATTTTGGGGCTGATTTGGAAATGCTATATATCGGGCCAGATAACTCCTTTCCTTGTGAAACTTGGATACAAACAACTCCACAATGTAAGTAAGAATTCCACAAAATATCTCGGCCAACAATTAGGGGAATCAGGAGATATTGCAAAAATGGCAGGGATGGTTGGAGGCGAAATCGCACCTTTTGGTCAAAATTAGGACCCAATTGGGAAATTGAGATCTTGGTCAAAAATAGATCCTCTTGAAGTGAAATTTGGACAGTTTCTCTCTCTGTTAGTATTGAAGCCTTCCTCCAAAAATTGTAACTAGAAACAATGTGGAAGTAAAGTTATGGATGAAAGGACACAAGTTGGTCCAACAAGGCACTACAAAGCACCTCTTGACTTCTTTGGCTTCCTTGCAAGAGGAAGCTCTCCAACTTGAATGTTCCACCTATATGTGAAGAGGATGGAGAAGGCAATAATATAACCTATACTCACAAAAAGGGGAAACAAGAACACACACAATCACTTGGATATTACTCACCAAGGAGAGGTGGCAACTTGAAGAAAACTCCAAGCTTTGGAGAAGAAAACTTCACATGATTTCTTATTCCAAAAAATTCCATGTTTACAATAGCATAAAGGGGTTATATAAACCCTAAAATTAGGGCAAGAGCACTTAAAAGAAAAGAATAAAATGACCCTTATGAAGGAGCACACAATCAGCTAGGCAAGCTCTCGCCGAATACCTAAAAAAAGTTCCACTTACACAAAATTCAATTAATATAAATGGAATGACTATCCTTCTTATTTATTAGTTAGCACCAAGGGCAACAAGGGAATGACTTGGAGCACATGTCACGCTTCATCGTCAATTTCGGGAAAGATTAACTCCGAGCATAGGCAAGATTAGGCCTCTACTTATTTGAATACTTGGACTCCTATTTGTGTATTGAACTAATATTCTCCTCCAAACTACCTAGGAAAAAGACACCTACAAAATAAATAAAGAGGTTAGAAAACTCCTTGGCTCAAAACTTTGTGAAGGGTCCTCGTGGCGCATCAAAATGTTATCATACTTCAATCTAGGTAATCATGTACACATGTTTTCCAGGTGGAGAATCCTTATCATAACTCTATATTCAAGGGGGTTCGAGGTCGGGGTAGTGATATAGTGTGATTTTCCACAATGGACAATAGAACTACTTAAAGGAAAGAATTAAGTGAAGTAAATGTCATCATTTCATTAACTAACCTTGGAAGAAAATGCATCCAATGTGGAAAAATATCAGGAAGAATGATGTAGATTGGTTGGATAAAAGAGTGGATGAAAGATGAGTCGTAGGATTGAAAAGATGCTTCCCCGAAAAGATGCTTTGTAGGAGAGAAAGATGCTTTGTGGGAGAAAGGATTCCCATAGAAATAAATAAGGACTGTAAGATTAGGAGAAAGATGCTCCCATGGATGAAAAAGATTCTTTTCTGGAGGGAATGTGATGCACCAGCGGAAAGGGGTAAAATATAACTTGTGAATGATGACTTGAAAAGAGGTGGTGAGAAATTTGTGAGTGGTCGCTTGTTGATGAGGTGTTGATTGACCAGAAGCTCTAGACAGATGAAGAAGCGAGTGATTGACCTATAAGGATTTTGACCACAAATTCACAATCTTGATCGTCTACAAATGTCGCGGTCGCAGGGGAGGTCGGTCACAAATGGGGACAAATATTACAGAGACAAGCGATTTGGCAAGCGGTTGGTAGACTGTTTAGAAAGCAATCGACCGATGCTTCAGAATTTCTAAATTTTGCCGCAAACCTCCTTTATGAAAACTTCAACTTTGGAATCCTATATTTCCCTCAACTTGGAAGCTTTCTTTATGAAATTTAGAACACAACTACTTGGATGAATTAAGAAAGAATCTCTTCAATAATAATGGAGATAGGAGCCATGGATTTGGAAATATGCTTGAGAGAATTCAAGTAGTCGAAAATAGCAAGTATTTGCGCTTAGCACCCCCGTATTAATGTCTTTGCCAATGAAATTCTTCTTGGAAGTTAGACACCTATTCACACTCTTCCTTCAAGAAGTAAGAGTATGGATGTCAATAAGAGAACTCACTCAACTCACAAAGTAAGTTCAATCTTGTGATGTAATGCAAACAATGAAACTTTAGATGTAACTCACCAAAGGTTTGAAAGAGGAATCACTCTAATTTCGAAAATAAAGCAAAGACTTTTTCTATTCAAATTCACTTGTCTTAAACATTTACATAAGGTGGCTATTAATAGCCAATTACAAACTAAAGAATAGTAAATAACTAAATAAGCAACAACATCACTAAATCGGCTATAATACAATCTTGGCCAATACTTTACTTAATATTTACTAGGTCAATTAACTTATAGATTATTTAATTAATTCATCTGTTCTTCTCCTCCAAGTCTTGAGGTCTTTTGACAACTTTTCCTTCTTGAATTTAGTAACTTGGATGGTTTCCATGTATTGACTTTCTTTGGTCTCTAAGCTTGGCCACTTGGGCTTTTACACAATATTTACTCTCTGTTTCGTGGGCTTTTGACTAGGTAAAAGAAAATCCAATTTTAATGATCTAGCCCATTCTAGAAAGCTTAGGAAGTTAACTATAATCTTCATAAAGCACACTTTTTGATATGATGTCGTTCTGAATGCCAAAACCATCAAATACGCATCAAAGGTAAGAAAGTAGGCAGATTTGTGAAGTTCATCAAACATTCTACAATTGTTCTTGAACTTCCACGTGTTTAATCTTGATACTTCTATAGTGTTGTTGGAAGCTTGATTGTTGATAGAGTGGACCTGTAGTCCACCAGAAAGTGGCTGGGCTTAATGGAAAGCATTTTCATTTTAGGTATTGAACATTTTTGTGGTAGCAAACATAGTTGCAACAACATTTTGTTAAGATAAAATGTCGTTGTTTTGTATAAGTGCAACAAATTGAATAGTGGCACTGTGGGAGTGTAGGCATTTGCAGAAGGAATAAGAGCCCACTATGGATGTGACATGTGTGTCCATGGTAGCAAACGCTTCTGCAAAAGGAGATTAAAGTGTAAAACGTTGCCATTTTGGATAAGTGAAATACGTTAAACAGTGGAACCGTGGTAGTGTAAGTGTCCGCGTATGCGAATGCTTCCACAGTGAACAATGAAATGGGTTAGTGCGACAATTAACGATTGGTGGATGAAGGGAATATTCGTTGAAAAGATGCTCAACATCAGCAAATGTGTCCGCAACGGACGGACGTGCGCGCATCCGCAAATGTTCAAAATCTGCAACAAAGAATTTCTTAAGAATCTGCTTTTGAGACTAATTAGGAATTTAATAGATAAATCCAATCCACCTAACTACATTAAATTAAGATAACAAAATTACTTACGATTTTAGCTTAAGTAAATAGTTTTGGAGGCTGATTTTGATTGGTGGAAAGGGTGACCCTTAGGTAAATAGTTATGGTGGTCAATCTTGATTGGTGGAGAGGATGATTCACAAAGTTAAATTACCAACTTAACGATTAAATGAATTTTATCTGATTAATTAAAACTAAGGTAATGATTATACCTAGAACTCTATTTATAGATAGATTATGTTGTACCAATAGGAAACTAAACATGTAAAGATTGATGATAAGTATGAATAATATTTTGATATTTATTCTCTCTCTCTCTTTGTTTACGACTATTTAAGAGAGAGAATGTTGTTGAATATGAAGGTGGTAAGTAAAAAGAAGAAATTATCTCCCTTTCACAACAGATTTATCTTGTTGCTAGAATACTCATAAAATTATCAAGTAGGTAATAACCTCAGGTGTTTGGTCTAATGGCCTACATCACAAAATGCTAGGATTTAAGTAATTGTAATTGTTTTGTTGATCAAGGATTTAATATATTATGTTTTGTTGATTGTAATTATGATGATATGTTGTTCGAGGATGTGATGTTTTATTATGTTACTATTATACATGCACATGTTTTTTTTTAGAAAGACAAAAATTAAAGTGAAAATATGTAAAGAAAACAAGAAGTATTTCAGTTGGTTGAAGTTCACCACTCATCTCTAATAAGAATGGTTAGAGTTGGGCAAAGTTCACCACTCATTTCTAATGATTGAGTTGGTTGAAGTTCACCACTCTTCCTGAAACGATAAAAATAATAAGAATCGTTGAGTTGGCTGAAGTTTCCCACTCTTCCTTAAACGATGAAAATAATATGAACGGTTTGAGTTGGCCGAAGTTCACCACTCATTCGTCATGGTCGAGTTGGCTGAAGTTCACCACTCTTCCTCAAACGATAAAAATGATAATAAAAAAATAAAGAAAAACATAAATCAAATGTTTTATGAGAAATGCATATTATGTTTGTTCATATAAATATTGTGCTCTTAATTATAGTTATAAATTCTCCCACAAAGCATCTTTCTCTCCCACAATGCCTTGTTATGGTTATGGATGTTTGGGACCTTGAATAGAGGACATTTGTACATTGGATGTAACATATTAGGTATGGATAATTAACCAGAGTAGAGTACTATGGATAAAAGAAGAAATGCCAATTTTTTAGGACAAAATTTGCCTAAGAAGGGGAGAAGGTAATACCTAAGAAAAATAACTATTTTTAGTTGGAAAAGTTGAAATATTAAAGCATAAATAAAATAAAAAATTATAAAGATTTAAAAGTTTGCCATGATTTAGTGAGAAGGAAACTTTGTGCGGCAGTATGAGGAGAAACAATGTCACTTAATGGACATCCATCGAGAAAGAAGTGACGTTGTTTTGAGGAAATGCGTAATTACACGGCTGCAAATATCTAAAGTGCACAATAGGTGGAAGTGTGAGTGTCTGCAATGAACAGTAGAACTACTGAAAGATAAGAATTAAGTGAAGTAAACATCATTGTTTCGTTAGGAAGAACAGCGTAGATTGGATGGATAAAAGTGTGGATGAAAGAGAAGCCGTAGACTTGAAAAGATGCTTCTGTCGATAGATGTTATGTGGGTGAGAAAGATGATTTACGGGAGAAAGCATTGTCATAGTATTAAATAAGGACTATTAGATTAGGAGAGAGATGTTTTTGTAGAAGGGAAAGATTCCTTGTGGGAGGAAGCGTAGCTGCATTTAATAGAAAACATTGTCTTTTTAGGAAACGAACGTATTCGCAATAACAAACATAGTTGTGGTATCATTTTATTAAGATAAAATGTCACTGTTTTGGATAAATAGCGTAAATTGAACAGTGGCACCGTGGAGTGTAGGAGTCCGCAGAAGAAATAAGAGCCTACTAGGGTGCAACATGTGTCTCTGGGGTAGAAAATGCATCGGCAGAAGGAGATTAAAGGATAAAGCGTCGCCATTTTGGATAAGTGAAATGTTAAACAGCAAAACCATAGGAGCGTAGGTGTCTACAGATGTGAATGCTTCTGCAGTGAATAATGAAATGAGATGATGTGTAACATTTTGTATATCTAACTTTTTGAAACTCACAATTTAGAAGAAATTTTCTTTTATAAAGCTTATGACATTTAAAACTTTTACATAAAAAAACAGAAAACTTTATATTTTTAAACCAAAACAAATATCATAAATAAAATTCTTATCTTTGTAAACATTATTACAAAATCTTTTTACATTTTTCTTTCTTCCATTAGCATAGCCAGCCACAAGATCTGCGACGCGCAAATTCTCCATCAACTGCTCTTTTTCTCGTTATCACGCATACCTACATTACAAGAGAAATAATGAGTATAACACCCAGTAAGAGATATAATGAAATGCAAGAATGCTTATAATCCAGAACAATGGAGTGTTTCCACAGAAGAGAATACATACATCCTTGGAATCCAACCTGCGCAGAACAAGTGGGAAGAGATACATCATTTTGCAGTTCTCTCAAGCAGATCTGATACTAAACTCCCCAATCTCCAATGTCTATTTGCATATATTAGATTCATTATTATCCTGTGCATTGCGAGATTATGCAATCCTAATAAACATTTCTACTCGTGATTCGTGATTATGCAATCTTAATAAACATTTCTACTCGTGATGCATATCATGAATGTATGTCATAAAACAATTCATACTATACTTTATGAAAGCAAAACAATTCCATACATATTGTAAACCAATATCTCAATAATGCAGAAATCAACATGTTACATTCTATATCCAACAGTTTCTACAAGTTATCATCAACAACAACAAAGAACCGTATCCAGAACAAAATACCATTATCAACACACATCAAGCAAGAATTATCATTTATCAATATCTTGTCTTTTACAAGTTATCATCAACAACAACAGAGAACCATATCCAGAACAGAGTACCATTATAAACCTTATTTGTCCTAAGTGACATAGAACAACTTAATTCATTTTCATGTTTTCTTTTCTAATATTTTCTTAGCGCAATACACAACATAACATGGTTAACAAAACCTCAAAAGAACTACAAGTTAGAGCACTATTCTAAATCACAAAAACATTATCAGCAAAAGGTTCACTATCAAAGCATCTATTATTGGCAGACTTTATTTATCCTACTATCAAACAAAGAGTGGATCAACCAACAAGGCATATTCATCAACAAATTTATTTCACGTGATCAATTGAAGTAAGAACAATCTAACAACAGAATAAGATGTATCGATTAGTAGATTATCATGTTGTACAGTCTTTGATAACAAACTCAAACCAATGATCTATAGTATATCATCAGAAAATAACACAAAATCACCCTACTCTTGTGATGTAAGCTTTTTCAGGCAAAACACATGCAAATCTCTTACCTCTTTTTGCAATCCCCTCTCCTATGGAAGATTCACCTTGCACCAATTGTCTAGTAATGTTTGCCAAAAGATTACGCCCTGCATAAAACCAAGAATACCATAGGAGCCTTGTGAGAAGAACCATGAAGTCTCTCTGTTCTTTTCTAAATTTTCTTTTGTCATTTCTTCTATCTAATCCTCCATATATAAGCATCTAATGTTACAAGGATGGTCGAGGGTCACGAACATTCATTCACCTGAGCATTCCTTTGATTTCCAAATGCTGGTTTGTAATTTTTCAAAATATCCTTGATATTTTGGTCGATCACCTTCTCCTTGTGATCAACCGCGAATCATCACACTCACAATTTCCATTATTGTGATCAAACTCTATTCCTTGATGATCAAACGCAAAGCCTGATTTTTCAGAAATACCAATTGATCACCTTCTAAGTGGACGATCGTCCGCTTAAAAAATTGTCGCTCTCTGTATACATTTCGCTTTGGAGCCGATCGATCAATCTCCCGTTGACGATCGACCACTTCAAAAATTGCTACCCACTGCATTATTTTCTCTTTGGAGTTGGTCGATCAACCTTTCAGGTGATCGACCACTCCAAATACTGCTACAATCTGTAATATTTGCAACACTTATGATCTACCGTATTCTACTTGATTGATCGCCCAACTATATTTACACTCAGTTGTCAATCAACCAAAGCCATGATTGACCACCACCATTTGATATCCCTTTTAAACGTAGAAAATCACCTTTCTAATAAACACAACCATAAGTTACTTCCCTAAACTACAATCATCCCATAAATCTCAAATACTCATCACTTAGATTGTATGATTAGTATTGAGAAAAATCTAAGATATTACATACTCTCCTCCTTAATAAAATTTTGTCCTCAAAATTCAGCTTAGCCTACAATATAGGCAACCTCACCTAATTATCTATTCGATTCTGTTTATGCAAGACTTATTTTCTTCAATTGTTTCTACCAAACTTATAAAAATTTTGGCAAAGTTTTCCCTGTTTCTTTACTCCCCCAATGCTATTTTCCATACATCCTGTACTCAAAACCCAAGCTGTTCCAGAATTTCTACCTTCTATCACATGCGTAATTTAAATTTAATCCAAAAGGAAAAAAAATGTGCACATCAAAATTGTAATACCAAGATTTTTGTAATACTAAGCGTAAGGTCTAAGTGGTGATCATTAGATGATTAAGGTGTTGATCATAGTGAAATTTGTTTATGTCATTGAGAATGATGAAGTTATGGACGTTTAAAGATAAGTGGGATCATAGTGGTATTAGTATACACACATATATATTGAAGGAATTAATAAATTAAGGAGATAAGGAAATGAAGGAATAAATAAATGAAGAAAATAGGGAAGGCTGACATCTTTTGGGCGAGATGTATATCCTTTATGGCTTATAGAAACGAACTTTGAAGATGAAGAGGAAGCGGTGTCATTTGAAGCTATGACGAACGTCCTTTAAAGAAGGACAGACGTCCCTTGTTGTAGGCGAGTGTTTAACGTAATAATGTGAATGGTGTCGTTTGGAGGGGAAATAGACGTCTCTTGTTGAAGGCGAATGTTTAGCGTAATAATGTGAACAACATAGTTTGGGGAAAAACGGGCGTCCCTCATGAAAGAACGGACGTCCCTCATGACGAAGAAAATGACGGACGTCTCTTAGAAATGACGGACGTCTAAAATGTGAAGGGAACAGATGCCCTTTATTGTGGAACTAACTTATGTTACAATGATGGGGTTGACAGGCATTAAAAATGGAATATGGGATGCTGCATGAACATGTGAGGAATGGACGTCCCTAATGGAAAATAGACATTCCAGCATAGAGGAATTAATAGAATACGGCGTCATCAACCGATAATTCTCTGCATTGTAAAATATGTATTGGTGGTCGGTCGTCCAATGAGGAATCAATCGACTAGCGATCTAGAAAGTCGCTAGAAATGGAAATGTTATCACCTAGAAGCTTCTAAGTTGGACATTGGATATGTTTGGATGATGAAGCATCCATCCCCATGGCATTCCATCTTCATCTGGATGATGAAGAGTTAAAATGGTGGCATATAAATAGAGGAGAACGAGAACGAGAATATCATAGTGAGGGAAAAGCATTGGGAAATTCTAGAGAAATTTTTAGAGAATGGCAGTGAGGGTTTTGGAGTTGGTGAAAGGAAACCTGCTATGTGTTTTTAAGAAAGAAAGAAGGTCTCAAGGAAGGATATGGTGAGAGAGAATTTATAGAGAAGAAAACCGTGAGAAACTAAGGAGTGTGATTGTGAAGTTTTGGAATTGTGAGGGTGAAAGCAATGAGGTTCTGGAATTTTGGAGAGCAGGAGAACTGTTGGCTGAGGTTTTTGAAACTGTGGAGGGAAGTCTTTGGAGTTCAAGTTTCAAGTTCTCGGATGCTTCAAGTAAGTTGAATTTCCTTTTGTTATTATGGTTCTGTCATTTGTGTTTTATATTGGTTGATGATAGAGTTGGTTCTATCAATAGAGAATGCCTTATTGGTTTGTGATACTGCCAAGATTGGTGAGTGTATAATGGACTCTGATTATTATTTTGTTGGTTGGTCACTACTTCTGAATGCTATGTATATTATTGATTGGCGGATAAGTTGGATTTTAATGAAGAAAGTGTTATTTTGGTTACTGCCTGAATATATTACTCTATTAATATGATATGTTTTGAATATAAGGTAAGGACTATTGTTCTACAAATTATTGGATTTCTGTTATTGATTGGTCATTGTTATCTGTTGGGTTATATTGGTAAGAACTGTCAAGTGGATATACTATTTATGGAAGCTTACGTTGTTAGATAATAGGGTTGGAACTCATTGTTAGGATAGTTGGGGTTGAGGTTTTGTTCTTTAAGGTATTATTGGAAATATCCATTTGATGCAAAGTTTGATAAGCTATTGTTTATTAATGAATAGGTATTGAAGAGAAGAAACTTTGAGTGGCAACTCTTTAAAGCTAAGAATCTAAGTAAGTGGGACTACATGTGTTTTGTTCAAAAGAACCTACATAACGGGAATTAGGGTTTGTTTGATGCCAACATTTATTAGATATAAAGGTTATGATAATTGTTATTTGGAGATGTACTGTTGATTGATTGCTTTGTTTGAATTGTATGTTTATTAGATTTAAGTTCAGTTCCTTTGTTAGGAATGAATCATGTTTAAAGATACGGTAGAGACATATTAGATAGAATTGTATGCTCGTATCAATGTTTTCCTTAAGTATACGAAAATGAATAAACGTACACGAAAATGAATAAACGTAAATAGGTGTTTAGAGATGTGGGTCCTTGACTTGTTAGTTTAGGTGTGTGCCACGGGGCCGGTCTACCATGTCAAATTGACTTCTTTATCTTTTCGATGGGTAACTGGAACTAACTGAAAATGAAACTGTAACATAATTAAACAAAATAAATGTAAATAGTTGTTTTTGTGGTCTGATAGGTTAAGTCCAGCACAGAAACCAAATATAAGTAAATAGATGTTTTTTTGGTCCAGTTGGTTACGCTCGGCACAGAAACAAAAGAAATTACAGTAAGAGATAAAAGACATTAATATGTAAAAGACATACAAAAATAAAAAGGGAAAACAGAAACTTTATACAAACTTTAAAAAGTTCCATGTGTATGTCTTATTTTATGTTTATATCGATTACTGAGCTCTAGGCTCATAGTTAGATCCTGTGATGTAAGTAAGGAGCCAATGGTTGGATAAAGCATATAAAGAACGCAGCTGATGGAGTATTGCTAGGTTGGGCGTTTGTGCTGTTGGTGGATTGACCTTGGGGGTTATGGTTCACGGGAATGGAATAAATGTATTTAAATGTTTTCAAGTGTTTATTGGCTGCAAACCATTTTAAGTTAATGTTTTACTTGTGTTTATTTAAATAGCTTTTAAACTGCTAGTTTGTGGTATTTAAATGTAAGAGACTTTTGCATTTCATTTACTTTGAGTTTTATATGGTTAAGACTTTAGCTTTTTTTACTCTGGTATTCCGTCACGTAAGTGTTTTAAAAGATTGAAAACATTTATACAGTAAAACTTATGGGATGTTACAAAATATCAACTAAGAGCAAATTCTCTACATTCCGTGACCATTACAAATTTAAACAGCATAAGAAGTTTTTCATTCATCCGATGGTGGTGTTGCCTCTAGTTGAGGAGGAACTTCTTCATCCGGAGGAGGGAGTGCCGATGGTCTTCTTTGCCGGATTTCGTATTGACCTCTTTGTTCTTAGACACACTCTCTTTAGCATACTCGTACTCTTCGATCCACTTTCAGATAGAATAAATTTTCCTCCTCATCAATCCACTAGACCTGTCTAGCCTAGAAAATGCGTCCTTCATTCCCCCATCTCTACCTTCATTCTCCTCATCTCTGTAGTCACATTCACCATACCGGCTAAAAGAGAATGATAATCTTCTTCTAGCATGGAGATCCTACGTCCCGAAGAACATCCCGTAGAGAGTCGAGATGAAGCTTGCAGATCAGTGTCCATTGGATCCTCAGCCATCGACATCATAGGCTGGATAAATGCTGGAGGAGGAACTTCTTCAAGGAATGCTATAGCCCTAGCAACTTGGACTCTATATTTGAAATACCACAAACCTCCCATCATCTTAATCCCCATCCTGGCTAGTGTGTTGTGATCATAAATATGTATGCCTTTTTCTTTTCACATTGTCTCGTCAGTCGGGATCTTAATCCTAAAATGTCGGAGGATCACAATAATCAGGGTATTGTATGAGAGACTTTTTGCAAAGAATGAGTGGACCTCGCACATGTGATTCAAAATAATAAAGCCAGGATCAAAGTATCCATGACCTATTGGCTTTTCTATAGCATATAAATGCATGCAGCTAACGTGCTCCATATGCCCATCTCTCAGCCATAAACTGTAAGTCAAAATGTGATGGAGCACTCTCCCCTGTTGATGGACTACGAGTCCATTATATTATTAATCAAGTTTACAAGATTAGTATGAAGAGATTCAAGGTCAAGAATATGTGGAAGTCCAAAGACAATTGTTGAATATTTGATGGGCATTCCAAAATCTATCTTCCTTTTGACCTTTGATGAGCATTTGACTATTTTGGCATTGACAATGACATCATTTCAAAAAGAGTGCTTCATGAAGATTGTAGCTTACTTTCTAAGCTTTCTAGAACAAGTTAGATTGTTAAATGTAGAGTTTATTTGCTATGTCAAAATCCCATGGAACAGAGAGCAAATAATAAGGAAAGTCCAAGTGTCCAAACATGGAGAGTAAGGAAGATCAAGATATGGAAACCATCCAAGTGGACGATTTCAATGTGGAATAGCTGCCAAAATACATCTAGACTTGGAAAAGAAGAAAGAAAGATATTAATTAAATATTCTTTAAGTTAATTAACCTAGTTTCTATTAAGTAGAAAATTAGACAACTTATTCTATGAGCCGATTAGGGTTATTGTTGCTTATTTAGTTTATTATTATTTTATACTGTGTATTTGGCTACATAAAGCCACCTAATGCTTATATTTTAGAAAATTGAAGTTTGAATACAAAATAGCTTTTGTTAATTTTGAAATTGGAGAGATTCTTTTTTTCAAACCTTTGGTGAGTTATATCCAAAGTTCTCCCTCGTGTGCTTTATCACATGATTAATGTTACTTGTAAGTTGGGTAGCCTTTCTCATTGGCATCCGCATTCTTCATCCTTGGAGGAAGAAGGTGTGGAATGATGTCCAACTTTTCAAAGGCACGTCACCGACAAATCATCCATACAGGAGCGTTCATCACATTACTTTTTATTTATGGCGACTTTTTTTGTATCACATATGATTCCTAATATGTGGCTGATAATTATGTGATTCTAGAAGATTTCTTTTTGTATTTTATTCAAGAAGATGTGGTCAAATTTCAGCTCAAAAACTTCTAAAATGAAGAAGTAACAAGCCTCAAAAGTTGGAGTTTCCATAATTGAAGTTGCAGAAAAATAAGGAAACTAAGGATTAGGTCGACTAGCTCAACCGATTCTGTGACCGAATCATCTACCAAATTCTAAAGTTGAATCTGTCCTAATTTTAGGTTGAATAACTCAACCGCGACCTTCAACCACCATGCGACCAATATTTCAAAAAGAAGCATCCGAGGGTTGAGCAAAACATACCAACAATTCAACACTTTAACATCATATTTTCAGGTTATATTCTAACTCCATTCCGTTGGTGCATCATTTGGTAGCAAAGCTAAAACATCCTACTAATTCATGATAATTTTTTTACACAATGACAAGGAGACAAAACTACTCATGAAGTTACTTTTTGGACGAGGAAAACTCACCACTATCTATTCCAATGGTATCCATCATGCCGTTCAACGGCTCAAGTAATGATTATAATGAGTGGGTGGAAAAAGTTAAAAGAATATTTGAGTGTTAAGAATTTTTGGAACTAAGGAAGATGCAGTTAATAACACTTAGGTTCACGGGGTATGCAAGCACATGGTGGAGCAACATTAGTGCAAAGTGGAGACAAGGACACAAAGAGATTCAGACTTGGATACTATTAAAGAGACTCATGAGTAAGAAGTTCATTCCAATCCATTACGAGCAAGAATTATACTATCAATTGAAACACCTCAAGCTAGGTTCCACCACCATCGAAAAATATGTTGCCAAGTTCAAAACCCTAAAAACAAGATGTGATTTGCAAAAGCCAGAAAACAAAACAATATTAAGGTTCATCCAAGTACTTCACAATGACATTGGAAGCATGATTGAACTACGACCTTACAACACATTTGAAGATGTGATTAAGATTGCTCTAATAATTGAGAGACAAAAGAGAAGGAATTTCTTGAGGCAAAAATTTGCTCCGTTGTCACTACCACTCCCAAGGAATGAAAATTCTTCCGAAAGTCAACAAGTTCAACTTGCTAAAATTAGTGTATTGTTACAAAAACTTGAAGCGTGCATATCAAGCACTTCAGCCTTACAAGCGCAAGACCATGAGGTATTATAAGATACTCTTAAGCAAATTGAAGAAGAATGTCAAGAAGAGCAAGTACCCAAAATGATAGATGACCAAGTCGACTCATTGGCAACAACTACACAAAAGGAGCAATCTTTCCATATTTCATGCTCCCACGTGAACAAGGTTTGCTCTTTGGATATTAATGATAGAATTTATGCTAATATATCTCCTATGATTTTGGTTAAAGGAAATTACTTGGATTTATTCATGCATGGCGTCCCTCACAAATTTGGGTGGTACATCGACAAGGAACAAAGTTCTCAAGACCATTATATAATCAAGAAAAAGGTTTGTTCGTCCATTAGTGATTGCACAAATATGCCTTCCATGGATTTTAAGGAAAGTTTAAGTTCGTTAAGTGACAAAGACGATATTAAGGTAAAACCAACTTTGGTCAATTTTTCTTATGGAGTTTTTATAAATATATTGATATGTGATATGGCAAGTACAAGTGATCCTTTTTGGAAAATACCATGGCATGCGCATGAAGAGTATTTAAATTGCCATTTTTCATTCAAAGATGATGAGAGGATAGTCAATCTATCTCCAATTCAACCAAAGAAAATTCATATGGATTATGACGCATTAAAAGGAAATTGGATGAAAACTACTATACTTATGACAAAGAGGTACGTGCCGATGGATAAATTGATTGCTTGGATTTTCAGAGTTGGATGGAATAAAGTAATATTTGGTTATGTTTATGGCAATATGAAAAAAGTTGATTTGGTCGAATAGAATTACTATTTTTGGATTATGGAAACTTATTGCATCTCATGGACAACCTTACTATTGGATGAAGGCATCAAATTGGTTCTATGGAAAAACTTTTATGGCAATAGGATTAAGAAAAAATCTACTCGTTGTTTATTTGGTGATTTCAAAAACTACTTACCTATTTGCGCATCATTGTCCAAGAATAAGTTGTTGGATTATTTTCCTTATATGATCAATTGCAAAAATGGAAAGAAGAAGCTTGTGGTCAATGCTTCAATGCAAAGAATTTGTTTCCAAATATGGCAAGATTGGTATGACAACTCATGGAATTTGAAAATCACTCCTAAGAAAGGTATTTATGGGACTCCTAATAAGGCAAGTCAAGGAAAAGCCAACATAAGATTTTATGAAGATATTATTCTTTGCCCTCACATACTCAAAGGTATTCTCAAAACTATTTTTATAGAAATCATTGAATTACAAAGGGGTATCCACAACATTCCTAAACTATTGTTCAATTATGGAAAGTGGTTTATGAATATCATACTATTATTGGCCAACCACATCATACAAGAATTATTTCCTTATTCATTCATGGAGATTTTATTGCCGGTGTAACTCTCAAGGCCCACGACACATCTCCTTATTTGACTAAGGGATATTATGAAGAAATTATTCTTTGGCCACACATACTAAAATGGGTTATCAAGAGTAAGTTTATGACAATCCTTATTGTGGCCTACATTGTTTTTAACTTAAGGGCCAAGAATGGAAATCGTATATTCGAGTTATTATTCAAGCATAGAAAAAGGTTTATAGAAATATTGTTAGTTTACTACAACAATCATTATTTGAAGATATTGCTAAGTTGATGGCCCAAGATGACTCTTGTTTTTATGGTAATAAAGAATATGGCAACGCAAGACATGATTTGAGGTCGAATCTGTAACGACCCGGTTTTTATTTACTTTAAAATCGCATGAAATTTAAAACTTTTCCTTTTCATATAAACATCAGAGTATTGTTCTTTTATAAAACCTGGTCGTTAATATTTTTTACTTAAAACACTTATCAATTTCAGCAAAAGTAATAAAATCCTTTTTATGAAACGTAGAGGAATTAAAACAAAATGTTAAAGAATATTAAGAATTTACAACTCTTTTTCAAATAATTTCCTTTTTAAACTCTTTAGCCTAGCTAGCCACAAGATCCACCCGTGCAAATCCTTCATCAATTTTCTTTGACCTGTTCACCTGTTTCGTACGTACTTACATCACAAGACCTAAACTAATGAGCCTAACGCTCAGTAAGTGATAGAATAAAATACAATGCAGATGATATGCATGATCATACAATGCATTACAAAAGAGAACCGTATCTCTTCTTGAAGTCAGGGGAATACTCCCTAGGGTCATGTGGCCTAACCAGTCACTCCAACAAGGAGATATATCCATCAGCGGTGTTTCACATGCCGGTATCCTCACTTTTGTTAAAGACGTTGGTGGATTCAGAACAAGAGAAAGTGTGAACCCCATATTTCACGTAGCTAACTCTCACCTCACTGTTCCCTATGTGGGAGTATCCTACCGTATAGAATGTCACCAATCACCCGAACCCCCACACACCTATTTACATATATTAATTGTGTCATGCAATATGCTTGTGAATACATACAACAATATATGATGATATAAATATCTAGTAAACATATCATTAAAAGAACCTAAATCTAGTAAACACACAACATACAATCCTAATTCTTGCGATGTAGGGTCTGAAGGCCAAAATACAATAAGTATCAACTTACTTGGCTTCTGCAACCTTTTACCACTCTATTCCTTTTTCGGAAATACCTTCAAAATGATTAAATAAACTTTCATCAACAACTACTTCCTATCATTCATTCCATAATACCGTCAATGAATTAGAAAAGACGCTTGAATAATGTAGCCTAGTCTCAACCAATCATTTCTAGCAAAAAGTAACCCACTAAACCTTATTCTCAACAATCATTCTTCACTTTACCATTTATCATTTATTCGAACATTTCTCAACAATATCCATCAACGGAGAACCGTTTCAAAAATGTAAACCCAATACCCTCAAAGATAGCGACCAATATTAATATTCAAACATATAGAAGTGATACACTGTGAATACATCAAGAAATCAATATGCAACCAACAACAGGGCATTATCCATTTATTTCATCCTACAACAATTCTGTCTAACAAGACAGTAAATAACAGAGAATCAAACTTCCATTGACTAGTACCCAAGTTTCAAGATGACATTCCTCAACTCATAGAGAACAATTCCAAACAATCAGTAATCAATAGTAGAACCAATGTCTATTTAGAGATACGTCCAGTACATTTTACAAGGCAATAATATAAGGTTAACAACTTCAAGCTTTAATCCAATATACAACATACTTTCATCATCAATAAAAAAGCAGTAGCAAAACTAAAGCACTGTTTTCACAACATTCATCAAAGAAGCACTCTTTTATCCATTCTTTTATGTCACATCAATTATCCTTTTACAAAAGGCAACAACAGAACTAGACATATCCAAGGCAGCATAAATCACAGAGTTGAACTTCATCAAGAGAACAATACATTTCAACAGCGGCTCACAGGCAAAACCAAATCATCCAGTAATGCAATATCATCCATAAATCCTTCACAGAGACAAAACCAAAGAATGAAGAAGTCCATTACCTGCAGACATCACACGGTTCTTCACAGCTTCACAATTCTCCAGAGAAACATTCGGCCTTCAGCATTCACAGGAAGTGTCTTTAATTCTCCACTTCAACACACTTTCAGTAACACCCACTGCCATACCTATATAGGCAAAGGAGACCACTTCGAGGAGGGTGGTCCAACCCAAGATTGCCATGTGGAAAGCTTACCAGATAAGGAGCAGCTGGAAGAACCATCTCGGGTCCAGTTTAATACCCCTCCCCTGCCATCGTCAAGTCGTCCCTGTCCTCGTCAACTGAAGCGAATTCACGACCACCCTTTGGCCGAAATCCATCAAATGCCAGGGAGAAGAACATGAAACAGAGTTAAATCCATCAACGAGACTTACCTCCACCGACGATTCGTAGCTCCGAAGCATCCCTACAAGCCACTACACACCGAGGCCTAGCCCCCAGTCGCTCGCCGTCCGACGCTCCCCCGTTCGCTGAATAGCCCTTCGAGCCTAAACTCTCCATCGCCTTCACTCTTCGCTCACCCTCTCTCTCTCCAATCCCAATCCCTCTCTGTCTCTCTCGTTCTTTCTCTCTTCAAATGGCTAGTGGGGCATTTGATTCTTTTTCAAATCAAACCGATTCAGGGGTGAACCGGTTCACTTCCCCCTTTTTTATTAATTTTATTTTTCCCTTAATTTATTATTCACTTAATTTCTCATTTACTCTTCACAAAATATTCATTAAATCTCTAATTAATTGCTCTCCTACATTTTAATCCCACTTTATTTATTTTCTTCATTTTTAATGAAAATTGAGTCATCTAATTATTTTGGACCGAGCCAAACAAAAATCAGTTTAGTCCATATCTAACGATTACGTCATTCGTAATACCTCAATAATTTATTCGACTAATTCGAATATCCCCAATTACTTTCCAATTTATCATTTTTAAATTCTAATATAAAAGTCGGGATATTACAGAATCCTTTTCAACCCAAAGAGGATGATAGACTACGAGTCTATTTTATTAATCAAGTTTAAAAGATAAGTATGACGAGATTCAAGGTCAACCATAGATGGAAGTTCAAGGACAATTGTAAAATATTTGATGGCTTTCGAAAAACTATCTTCCTTTTGATCTCCGACGAGTATTTAACTATTTTGGCATTCTAAATGATGTCATTTCAAAACGAGTGCTTCTTAAATATTATAGCTGACTTCCTATGCTTTCTAGAACAAGTTGGATCGTAAATTCAGAGTTCATTTGTTATGTTAAAAGCCTATGGAACAGAGAGCAAATAATAAGGAAAGTCCAAGTGTCCAAACATGGACAGCAAGGAAGATCAAGACATGGAAACCATGCAAGTGGACAATTTCAACGTGGAATAGTTGCCAAAATATATCTAGACTTGGAGAAGAAGAAAGAAAGATATTAATTAAATATTCTTTAAGTTAATTAACCAAGTTTCTATTAAGTAGAAAAGCTGACAATTTATTCTATGAGCCAATTAGGGTTATTGTTGCTTATTTAGTTTATTATTATTCTATGCTTTGTATTTGGCTATATAAAGATACCTAATAGTTATGTTTTAGAAAATTGAAGTTAGAATACAAAATAGCTTTTTGCTAATTTTGAAATTGGAGAGATTCTTTTTTTCAAACCTTTGGTGAGTTATATCCAAAGTTCTCCCTCGTGTGCGTTATATCACGGGATTAAGGTTACTTGTAAGTTGGGTAGCCTTTCTCATTAGCATCCACATTCTTCATCCTTGGAGGAAGAAGGTGTGAAGTCGTGTCCAACTTTTCAAAGGCGCGTCATCGAGAAATCATCCATACGGAAGCATTCAACACATTACTTTCTATTTCTGGCAACTTATTTTCTATCATTATATTTCCTAATCCGTTGATGATATTTATGTGATTCTTGAAGGGTTCTTTTTGTATCTTATTCAAGAATGTGTGGTCTAAATTTCAGCTCAAAAGCTTTTGAAACAAAGAAGTTACATGCTTCCAAAGTTAGAGTTTCCATAATTGAAGTTGCCGAAAAATAAGGAAACTAAGGATTAGGTCGATGATAGAATTCTAAAGATGAATCTATCCTACTTTTAGGTTGAGTAACTCGACCGCAACCTTCAACCGCCCTGCAACCATTAGTTCAAAAAGAAGCATCCGAGGGTTGAGCAAAAAATACCAACACTTCAACATCATATTTTCAGGTTATATTCTAACTCTCTTCCATTGGTGCATCACCTGCTTGTTGTGGTTGTTGGCCCTTGGCTTGTAGTACCCTACTATATTTGGGTCCTCGTGAATTAGCCATAAAAATTTTGTCCCTCTATTTGTCCAAACAAATGCTAGAGCCGACGAGGTATGGTAATAGCACTCTGCCTATGCCGAGACGTTGAATCCAATGATCTCATTAATCGTTTCCGAAGTAAACTTGATCTCCATTCCTTGAATGTAAGTCTTTCCAACTAGCGGTTGGGATCTGAATGTCATGTTTGCCTAGAACAATTTGACCAAATGTTTGTAAGACGTTTCGTCTAAGGAACATAATCCAAATAATCCCACGTGTTCAAGAAATTCTACTAGCATTAGCGACTGGAAACTCTGAAACAAAACTCTTTGGGAGTAGATCAAGGACCTAGTCTTAATATCATTTTCAAACAAATTCCTATCACCCTAAGTCCTAAATTCCTTAGAAAAATATGTTGCCCTCACTTGTGATGAACTACGTGCTATGTCATCCCCTTTCTCTTTATTTGCACTCCTAACAGGTCTTGAAGCCACAGACAAAAATCTAACCAAACTCCTTGACAGTCAAAGCACAGTTAGTATATCACCACTTCTGGCCAACTACATCACTTTAACAACTCTTATTGCACTAATTCAATCCAATTTAATCCAATTAACACTTAGCAAACTATTTCTCAGCATGAAAAAAAATCATAACCACTATATTCAAATTTCTCTTCCAATTGCCAACCCTAGAGTTCACAACAGTAGAGTACAAGAAACGGAAATAATTCTACAAATTTAACCTTCAATCTAACAATCGAAACTTGAAATCCAAGGTTTGCGGTCGGAATCTCTTTTCTCCTTCGAAGTCGCTATGTTCGCCTATGCCCTAATCTCTCTTCTATTTTTTGTAAATAAAATAGGTTCTCTGCTGCAGGTTTTAAATCCCTGTAAGACTCTGTCGATAAACCCAGTTTTTTCAGTCGATCGAATGCCTCAACATGCTAAAATAGAAGCAATCGCTCAATTATTCCTCTAAAGCTTCTCCATACTTTTTACACTACAATGGCCACTCTCCAGCACCTATTAATTTCATACTTAGATACCCTAAAGTGCCATCTAACGCTAATCTATATTTAGGTCATCAAAGATAATTATCAACTTAGGATCATTCCACAGCTCTTTTAAAACATGATTTCATAAATGTTTTATAATTTCTGTTTCGCTCAAAATTATAACTATGGTTTCCATCCTTAACATCACTATTATTTGCTATTTATTAATATCACTCAAGGGATAGATCACTCCATAGGCATCTTTCCTTTGTTGCGCACTTTCAGACAATACGTCGCTATATGTCCACTTTCCCTGCACTTGTAACACCTTCTAGAGCCCGCTAAACATGGCTTGGGATGATTTTTCCCACACTTCACGCATTGACTAAATGTAGCCTTCAACTGAATTATGGTCTCTTTCTTTTATTGCTCCCCTTCCTCTAGCGACCTTTTTGCCCCTCTAGAGCTTCCTTCACCATCTTTCAATTAGAATAGAGTACAATTGTTCATTTCTCCCTCACCTTCAGTTGACTCATCCTCTTCAACTCATTTCTTTAACCATTCTAGGCTCTGAAATTGTTGCTCAACTATGGCAAATAACCTAACAATAATCCTATTCCTTTCCTGAATATGCTTCCTTAAGTCTTTTTCCATAGCGGTTTCCTGACAAGGAGTAAAATACAATAAACTAATTGACAATGAAATCCTAAGATCATAAATGTACTTAATGTCAATGATGCATTTTCACGTTGTGACTTGTACTGGTAAACAGTTTATAGAACCAATTTCAAAACCCGGGAGCTCTGATACCATTTGTAACATCCTGTATTTCTAACTTTTTAAAATTCATAATTTGGAAGACATTTTCTTTTATAAAGCACAGGACATTTAAAACTTTTACATAAAACAATGGAAGACTTTATATTTTTAAACTAAAACAATTATCATAAATAAAATTCTTTTCTTTGAAAACATTATTATAAAACCTTTTTACATTTTTCTTTTTTCCATTAGCCTAGCCAGCCACAAGATCCGCAATGCGCAAAATCCCCATCAACTATTCCTTTTCTCATTATCACGCATACCTACATCACTAAAGAAGTAATGAGCCTAACGCCCAGTAATAGACATAATGAAATACAAGAATGCTTATGCTGACTCCATGCACATGGCTTTCATGTGAGAAGAGAACCTATCCCTTTTGTTCTTTAATTAAAGTATCACAATAATCTAGAACAATGGAGAGTTTCCAGGGAAGAGAATAGATACATCATCGGGATCTAACTTGAGCAGAACAAGTCACTCATTCCCTACATGGGAAGAGATACATCATTTTGCAGTTCTCTCAAGCAGATTCGATACTAAACTCCCCAATCTCCAACGTCTATTTACATATATTAGATTCATTATTATCTCGTGCAACGCATGATTATGCAATCCTAATAAACATTTCTACTCGTGATGCATGTCATGAATGTATGCCTAGATAGGCACAAGATCCGCAATGTGCAAAATCCCCATCAACTTTTCCTTTTCTCATTATCACGCATACCTACATCACTAGAGAAGTAACAAGCCTAACGTCCAATAATAGATATAATGAAATACAAGAATGCTTATGCTGACTCCATGAACATGTCTTTCATGTGAGAAGAGAACCTATCCCTTCTGTTCTTTAATTAAAGTCTCACAATAATCTAGAACAATGGAGAGTTTTCAGGGAAGAGAATAGATAAATCATCAGGATCTAACCTGAGCAAAACAAGTCACTCATTCCCTGGGAAGAGATACATCATTTCGCAGTTCTCTCAAGCAGATTCGATACTAAACTCCCCAATCTCCAACGTCTATTAACATATATTAGATTCATTATTACCTCTGCAATGCATGATTATGCAATCCTAATAAACATTTCTACTCGTGATGCATGTCATGAATGTATGTCATGCAACAGTTCATACTATACTTTAAGAAAGCAAAACAATTCCATACATACTATAAACCAATATCTCAATAATGCAGAAATCAACATGTTACATTCTATATCCAACACCTTCTACAGGTTATCATCAACAACAATAGAGAACCGTATCTAGAATAAAGTACCCTTATCAACACACATCAAGCAGGGATTATCATTTATCAACATCTTGTCTTTTACAGGTTATCATCAACAACAACAGAGAACCATATCTTGAACAGAGTACCATATTAACCTTATTTGTCCAGCAGTAACTATGTGACATAGAACAACTTAATTCATTTTCATGTTTTCTTTCCTAATATTTTCTTAGCACAATACACGACATAACATGGTTAACCAAACCTCAAAATAACTACATGTCAAAGCACTATTCCAAATCACAAAAACATTATCAGCAAAAGGTTCACTATCAAAGCATCTATTATTGGCAGACTTTATTTATCCTATTATCAAACAAAGAGTAGATCAACCAACAAGGCATATTCATCAGCAAATTTATTTCATGTGATACTATAATTGAACTAAGAACAATCTAACAACAGAATAAGATTTATTGATCAGCAAATTATATTGTTGCACCGTCTCAAATAACAAACTCAAAGCATTGATCAGTAGTATATCATTAGAAAATAACACAAAATCACCCTACTCATGTGATGTAAGCCTTTTCAGGCAAAACGCATGCAAATCTCTTACCTTTTTTTTTTTGCAATCCCCTCTCCTGTGGAAGATTCAATATGCACCAATTGTCTAGTAATGTTTTCCAGAAGATTATGCCCTCCATAAAACGAAGAATACCACGGCAGCCTTGAGAGAAGAACTAGGAAATCTCCCTGTTCTTTTATGAGTTTTCGTCCCTCATTTCTTCTGTCTAATCCTCCATATATAAGCATCTAAAATTTCAAGGATGGTCGAGGGTCACAACATTTCATTCACCTGAGCATCCATTTGATTTTCAGATGATGGTTTGCAAATTTGTAAATGATCCTTGATATTTCGGTCAGTCACCTTCTCCTTATGAGCGACCGCAAATCATCATACTCACAATTTCCATTATTGTGATCAACAGCCATTCCTTGAAAGTCCACCACAAATCCTGATTCTTCAAAAATACCAATCGATCACCTTCTTAGTGGACGATTGACCGCTTAAAAAATTGTCACTCTCTGTATACATTTCGCTTTGGAGATGTTTGATCAATCTCTCGTTGATGATCGACCGCTTCAAAAATCGTTGCCCACTGTATTATTTTCTCTTTGGAGCCAGTGATCAACTCCCTTCAGGTGATCGACGACTCTAAATACTGCTAAAATCTGTAATATTTGCAACACTTATGATCAACCGCATTCCACTTGATCGGCCGCCCAACTATATTTACCCTCAGTGGTCCATCAACCAAAGCCATGATCGACCACCACCATTTGATATCCCTTTTAAACGTATAAAATCACCTTTCTAACAAACACAACCATAAATTACTTCCCTAAACTACAATCATTCCATAAATCTCAAATACTCATCCCTTAGATCGTATGTTTAGTATTGAGAAAAATCAGGGATATTACATGATGCATCAATTAACGATAGGCGGGTGAAGGGAATATTCACTGGAAAGATGCTCAATGGGTGCAAATGTATTTGCAGTGGACCCGTAGGCTTCCGCGAATGTGCAAAATCTGCAGTAAAGAATTTCTTAAGAATCTGCTTTGGAGACTAATTCAGAATTTAACAGACAACTTTAATCTACCTAATTATAATAAATTAAGATAACAAAAGTGTTTACAATTTTAACTTAACTAAACAGTTTTGGTATCTGATTTTACATGATAGAAAGGATGACTCTTAGGTAAATACTTATAATGGCAAATTTTGATTGGTGGAGAAGATGATTCACAAGGTTAAATTCCCGACTTATCGATTCAATGAATTTTATTCGATTAATTAAAACTAAGGTAATGGTTATACCTAGAACTGTATTTGTAGACAGCTTATGTTGTACCAATAGAAAACTGAATACGTAAAGATTGATGATAAGTATGAATAATATTTTGACACCTTGCCCTCTCTGTCTCTCTCTCTCTCTCTCTCTATCTTTGTCTCTCCTTGCCTATGGCTATAGAAGAGAGAGAATGTTGTTGACTATGGAGGAGTAAGTAACAAGAAGACATTATCTCTCTTTCTCAACAACTTTATCTCGTTGCTAGAATACTCATAAAATTATCAAGTAATGGCCACACGTGTTTGGCCTAACGGCCTACATCACAAGATGCTAGGATTTAAGTAATTATGATTGTGTTGTTGATCGAGGAATTAATATATTATGTTTCGTTGATAGTAATTACAATGATATGTTGTTTGACGATGTGATGTTTTATTATGTTACCATTATACATGCACATGTTTTTTTAGAAAGACGAAAATTAAAGTGAATATGTAGAAAAAGTAAGAAGAGTTTGAGCTAGCCACCACTCATCTCTAATAAGAACGGTTTGAGTTGACCAAAGTTCACCACTCATTTCTAATGGTTGAGTCACCAAAGTTCACCACTTTTCCTTAAATGATAAAAAAAAAAAAGAGAACGGTTTGAGCTAGCCAAAATTCACAACTCATTATTAATAGTCAAGTTGATCGAAGTTCACCACTCTTCCTCAAACGATTAAAATAATAAGGACGGTTTGAGTTGCCGTAAGTTCACCCCACATTCTTAATGGTCGATGATGTCTCTATGAAAATTAGATTTATCATCGTAATTATAAACAAAGTTTGATGTTTATTCTTGAGTTGCTGGTAATTATAACCAATTTTAAGTTATGGTGTAGATAAATAATCAAATAGGTGAAATGAAGATGGAAAACAACAAAATTTGTAAGTTTAAGTAAAGAAAAAAAGGTAAAAAATGGTGTCAAGCAGCAACTGTTGGGCTACAACTCAAGAATGTTGAGCTACGACCCAGCCACCCTGAGCCATGGCTCAGGATATCCAAGCCGTAGCCTAGGTATAAAAATCTGACCTCGAGCCATGGCTTACAATAATCGAGCCACGGCTTACGATATTTGAGTCGCGTCCCAGGACCATATTCACTTTCCAAAATTACAAAATCCTGCACGTTTTGAAAGATTCTTTCAGAGTTTTTGGAAACCCTAATGGAGGCTCTATAAATACAAAATAACCTGGAAAAAAAAAGGGGACATTTAGCAGCCTCGAGACAAGTTTTGGAGAGTGATCGAAGAGAATTTTTGAAGTCGAATGAGGAGACCAACACACGGGTCACACCATTATGGTGACATCTAGAGATGGATTTTCTTTTCTACCTATTTCTTATCTTTGATTTTCTTATGTTCAACATGGTTTTCATTGTTTTTCTTTTTATTATGTTGAACTAACTCTTTCCTTCTAGAGGAGAGATGAATTGTTTATTTGAAATATTATTTTAAATGATTGAATATTTTGTTGGATAGATTAATTATTTATTTGTGATATTCTATTCTTCTTGGTTTCAATTGGTTGGCCACTTATTGAATGGTTTTATATTTAGGATTTGACGTTCAAGAGAGGTAATTCTAAATATAATCTGAATATTACATTGTAAAGGTTTAACAGCTCGAGAGAGTATTAGAGTTTTATGAAATCAAGTAAAAAACCATGAAACTTTATTGAATGACAAAAAGAACAATTTTTATGGAGATATTGAAATTGTGATTTTACGAATTAAGATTAGCTCGACACTCGAGATATGAGAGTTTAACAAATTAGGGTTTTCGATTTATAAATAACTTTTCAATTATAAAATATTGAATCTGATAAATAATATGACCAATATTCGTGAAATCAATCCTCTAGATCTTTTCTGAATTAATGGCTTTCCATTAGTGATTTGTTTTATTTAGTTATTTATTTTATTTTAATTTTCAAAAAAATCAAAATTTTAATTATCCCCATAAAGCTAGAATTAATTAGAGTATTACTTAATAAAACTAATAAATCATATATTCTTTGTGGATTCGACAACCATATTCATCATTATACTATAAAACTTGACATTCTACACTTGCATCTTTTATCACAAAAATCTTTATACAGTCGAGGTGGCTGAAGTTCATCACTCTTCCTCAAATGATAAAAATGATAACGAAAAAGAAACAAAAAAACATAAATGTAAACGTTTTATGAGAAATGCATATCATGTTTGTTCATATTTCTCATTACTTACTAAGCGTTTGGCTCATAGATGAATCAAGAAATATAGGTAAAATCAGATAAAGAGACTAGCAATAGAGGACCACGCAGTTGATGGAGCATACTTATGAAGAGCGTTTGGAGTTAATATGGTGAACTAGATTTACAGATGTGACACATTTTGTAAAAATGAAATGATAGGTAATACTTTGATATATGTTTTGGTGAATCAATGATTTATGAATTTATTTGTTACAAAGGATAAAGAAAAAAAACTTTTGCTATGGTAAAGAAAAAAGAAATAATGTTTTAATAAAGAGAAAATATATATATATATATATATATATATATATATATATATATATATATATATATATATATTGTAATATCCCATATTTTCGTTGAGCTAAGCACAAAACTTATGTGATAATTTTGGAATGATAGGAGCTGAAATGGATGATTTGAAGATATTGGTCAAGAGAAACATATTTAAAATAAGTGAATTATGATACCCCATTATGTTTATAATTAGCTTAAAGAAAGGATTAAGGTTATTGGAAAATGGGTGATGATACTTGGATTTAGAAACGATGACATCAGGACTGAGTTAGTGATTGGCAGTCAATGGATTAGTAAGAGAAAATGCACTTGGATATAATAAGGTTGAAGTTATAAGGTCTATAATATTTTGGAGTATATTGGATGTAATAAAAGAATAAGGTGGAAGAGGAGTTATGGAATATATACTTAGATTATTAAGGGATAAATTTATGGATACTTGGATAAATCAAGTGTAGAGAAAATATATTTGGACGTAACTGGATATTGAAGGGCTAGTATAAGGATTAAGAGCTTGAGAATAATAAGGTTTTATCAATTATTGAAATTTAACTTGGGCAAAAGTGAAGGAAGAATAGTGAAATATATTGTATAATTTGGTGAGGATGATATTGAGATAATTTGGTGGTGTTTAAATGTATATATATGGATTTAGTACATAATGGTTTGGAGAAGATGAAGTGGTTTGAAGGATATCACAATTATAATTAAGACCTCAGGTTAGGGTTACAATATATAAATACATATATATTGATATATATAAGGCATATGCATGCATATGGATGTCATGTTAATATAAATATATATATAATTAATCTGGAGAGTTTAAGTGAAAACAACATTGGAAACAGCAGCCGATCAGGGTGGTCGATCGATGAAGTGCCAATCGACCAGCAGAAAAACAAAAAATTTCTGAAGAATATTGGCAGACGATCTGTGTGCAGGTGGTCGATCATCCAAATGCAAATCAATCAACTGCCATTTATGTTCGTCATCTAGAAGGTTTAATCAGCGCTTGGAATCGTGAAGGATGTCATTTAACGAGTCTGAAGTTGAAGTGGATAGACGTTATACGTGTTGGACGTCAATGAGTTACTGATCATTGATGAATTACCACTCTTGGCCTTCCATATTCACACAGTTGTTGAAGAGTCGTTGTTGGAGGCTTATAAATTGAGGGGTGTAGACGAGAGTTTGGGAGAAGAAAATAAGGGGGGTTATTCTTCCAAAATTTAGAGAAAAGCTCGCATGAGGAAAAGGTGTGAGTGATGTTATGTGATGCTTGCTGTGAGTTGAGAGTTTGAAAGTGAGTAAATGGTTTGTTGAAGTTTTTGTAGAAAGAGAAGGTGATAGAAGGAGCAACTCTGTGAAAAACAAATGATGGGTTCTACAAGTTGGTAAAAGAGAGAGATATATTATGCTTGCTGTAAATGAGAACATGAATGGTAGTATGTGTTACAGATGTTTGCGATAAGTTGTTGAAGATGGTCTCAGGGAATGAAAAACATGATGAGAAGGTGTTTGAAAGGTTTGAAGGAACAAACAGTGCATAATGGCAGTGAAGGATAGGATGGAGTAGTGTGTTGCTTTGTTATTTTGGACAATAGAGAATAGCAGAGAGAAAGTTATGAAAGAAGGTACTGCTGTGATATTTGTATGCAATATACCATGGGTTTTGTGATGAGAAGTTGCATGACTGAGAAGGTTTGCTGGGTTTATGTACTTCCTAAGTCCATATTTCTTTTGGTAAGCAACTTGCTTGGATATGTTATCAATATTTGATGATAGATTATAGAAATTAAGAATATCAATTTACATGTTAATTGTGGTGTAACTGGAAAATAGGTTATGGACTATATGGTATAGGGTAGGTTCTTAATTATATTGTAGTTAGAACTCAAACATGTGAAAAGGATAGAGTTTGAGTTTTGGATGGTTATTTTTGAATTAAAGAAAATGCAAGGTGGATAAACATTGATAGGTGGACTTAATGTTTACGATGAATGGGTTTTATCATGTAGAATTATTAGACAGATGATGAGTTTAGGGAATAACTTAAGGAATAATGTCCTATGTGTTAGTTGTAAAGTTATTATTAATGTAATATGTATTAATTATGAATAGGTTCTGCGAAGGATAATTTCAAGTGATAATTCTTTAAAACTAAGGACTCCAGGTACGTAATACAGCATGTGTTTTGTTCGAAAGGGCCTACATCACGGGAATTAGGGGGTGTTTGTTTGATACTTGTTTACTAAATGCATAGCTTAAGTTATATTTAGAGACGTGTTGTTGAATGATTGCTTGTATGTTTATTAGATTTAAGTTCAGTTCTTTAATTAGGAAATAGTGCACATTTTAAAGTTACGATAATAGACACGACAGATAGAATTATATGCTTGCATCATTGTTTGTAATGCACACGAAAGTACAAACGTAACTGAATTGCGAATGAATGTAAATGTAAATGGATAGTTTTCACATGAGTTCGGAGACTTAAGAGGTTGCTCTCACGTGAGAACGAGTCACAGAAGGAATAATAGTAAAAGACAATTAAGTAAAAGAATACGAAGAATTTTTTATCAATTGATGTCGAAACAGATCAGCTAATGGTAAGTGAGGCCATTACTGTTGATGTGCATGGCTGCTAGTGCGTTCTCGATTGATGTCGGAACCAATTGTTATACATTGATGTGTACAACCGCTAGAATAGCTTTTGGTTAATGTCGTAGCTACTTAATGGAGGTGAACTCGTTTGGGTGAGTTGAGAGCCAGAAGAGGTTGCTCTCATCCAACGGGTGAGTGAGTTTGAAAACTGAAGATATTGCTCTCACTCAAAGAGATGTTTAAAGGAAAAACAGATAACGGAAAACTCAACAGTGAAAGGAAAACGCAATAGTAAAAAAAAACATATAAACAAAATAGAAAACTATATGTGTTTGAATAGTATTGTATGAGCACGTTTTACTTTTATACTACGTACTGAGCGTTAGGCTCATAGTCAGGTCCTCTGATGTAGGTATGCAAAGGATCAAAGATAGTAGCAGTTGATGAGGCATTTGTACGTTGCAGGCTTGGCGGCTAGTTAGGCTAAAAGGTTTAAAGAAGAAATGTAATGTTTGGTAATAACGTTTTTGAAAACTGAACTTTTGATATGGTATTTTGTTACATTAAAGAGGTTTTCAAATGATGTTTAATTCTTTAGGTATTAGAAATACAAGTCTTCTGCTATTGCAATGTTTTAAAGTTTTACAGTACGATATGCTTTAAGTAATAAATGGTTTAACGAAAAAGTGTTTATTTATGCACTTCTTATTTAAGTTAGTTTTCAAATAAAAAGTTTTGCTGTGATTTTAAAAGAAAAAGTTTTCAAAAATCGTGAGTTTTAAATTAAAAGAATAACTGAAATGTTACATATATAACTTTAGAAACTAAATTATGGAGAATCTACCTTGAGAAATCTGGAAGAACGATTCACCCTAGAGCTTGAGAGAATGGCTCTCTCGTCCATGAGGTTTTTGGGTTAAGGTTTGAACCCAAACTCTAATATTTATTAAACTAACCAGAAAGCTTCACAAGATAAATATCCCACAAAATCGCGTCTACTTTATCTGTTCCTAAACTATCTAAAGTTTGAAATGTAGCTCACAAAAGTCTAGAAAAAACTGCCTTAACTTAAACATGCCCGAACAACAGAGGACGCACAAACAACCCCTGGTGGTGTTTGCAACATCTCGTTCAACCAATGGCCAATCACCACTTCAACCCTAAAACTTATATTTGGGGTCACCAAAGTAACTGCGGCCACAAACACTTTTGCAGAACCCAACACTCCAACAAAAAAAACCTCCAACGTTATAGCAAAATCATTAAATCCAACGACGACATTTCACTTTGTCCAATAACCTGCGACAGACACCAACCAATCCGCAGAAGTAAATGCTTATGCTCTAACACTACTAACCATAACTTACTAATCCAAACGACATCATTCTATTATCTAAATTTGTTGTCGTGGACACAAACGCAGACGCAGAAACACGCTACAACCTAAAACGACGACGTTCCTAGCTTCCTTAACTCTCTGAATGACATCTTTCCCTTCCACAGAAGAATCTTTTCCTAATCTAATGGTTCACATTCCTTCCGCTAAAACCAATTCAACGATCCAATACTCTTCCGTGTCCAAGCGACATCTAACTCTTCCACGCAAGAATCTTTCTCAAATCTAATTGTCTATATCCCTCCAGCTAATCTAATCATACGATCAAGCATCCTCTCGTACCTAAGTCGCACCCAACACTCCCACAGAAGCATCTTTCTTAAATCCAATAATATGCTTTTCTTCTGCTAGATCGATCTAATGGTCCAACTGCCTCCCACATCAAACACATCCGCAGAGCATCTTTCTCTATCCTAATTGATCTCAACTGTTCCTAAATTTCACTTAACGGTTTCTATTGCATTGGTTTTTCTACATGTTATTTTCTTAATTCTAAAACATAAAATATTTAACCAACACTTAAATCTTTTCCTATTCCGTGGATTATTACACATTATTTCTTTACTGATTCTAATATACTCGACTTACCTAATTCTTCAAAACTTCTCATTTTGTTTTATTGTTTATAAAATAAAATTTTTATTTTAACTTTCCTAATTCCATATCTTGTTGAATAATTCTAATATATTTCTTCCTTTATTAAAATTCTCCAATTAACAATAATTAATCTATTAAATTCTAAATTGTCATCTTTATATAATTAAGACTATTTATACAAAACAATTCAGGTATTACACTATTTTCTTCTCTATTTCTCTATTTTCCTTCTTTCTCTCTATTTTCAAGTACTAGGTACACTTGAGGAACTCTCTTGACACATGCCTAAAATTTAGTTTTTGCAATTTACTTTTTCACAATAGAAGAAGATTTATTATTCTTATTCAAGATGGTGGTCCTCCATCATAAAGAATGACCAACAACCATACATTACATGTCCGATGTCTGTTCAGCCAGGTGCCAACCACTCGATGACACTAGCAAGGAAACATCACCAAAGATTGTCCACAGCTATTGAATCATCTCCCACGGCTAAGTTAATGGAGAAATCAGTTGATGAATATGTCATCCGTTTGAGAGAAGAATGAGCAAGTGTAGCTCGTGCACAAACCAGTAGAAAATTTAGTTTCAAACTTGACTCTAAAACTAAAATCACTTGAGTAAAGATTAAATCTTATTTTCAGTGGCACGATTGGTAGAGGTACTTACACTTGTTAGCCTAAGAGTCATTAGGCGTAATTGTTTTGATGATGAACATTTTAATTGAATTATAAGTTTTTTATCTTTTGAATATACTTAATTGTATTATCTTTATATTTATATTGATCTCCATTTGAAATACCCCTTAACAACGGTATTTATATGTTCTAATATGTTTGTTTAAGTCCATGTAGCCTATGGGTTGATTATTAGAACTTAGAAGGTTGAAATTGGGGAAAACACAAAGAAGAGGTTGACTTCGGAGAAGAGGTTGTCAACCGGGTCAATGAAAAACTGAAGAAGTGGTCGACTAGTTTGAAGGTGGTTGATCGGGCCATAAAGACAGATTGCTCGACATTTTGAACCTACTGAAGAAGCGGTCAACCATTGTATAAGTGGTCGACCGCAAATTAAGATAGATTCGAGCCATTTTCTGCTATACCTAAAAGTGGTTGACCGGGGACAATTTGGTCGACCGCCTAACTACATTTCTCAACGAATACATCCCAACGGTTGAATGGTGGTCGACCAAAATGGAGATGGTTGACTGGCTTAGCATAATTCTTTCAATAAAGGCACTCTGAAGCTCAATTTAACCAAGAGAGGTGAATCTTTACCAAAATTCATAGACAATTTCTCTATATTCAAATGAGTGTATAGGTCTAGCTCTTCCATTCTCAAACTTGTGATTTATATTTGGAGAGCTAAGGTTCTAAGTTGTATTTTATATTTTCCCACACTTGTACTCAAATGGTAAAAGAAAAGGTGACGCCCTAAGAAAAAGTTTTTGTAAAGGTTTGGTTGACACCCATTCAATCATTACTAACTAGGGAAGCTAGGTAATTAAGGATCTCCAAGTGGAAAACTTGGAGCACAGACGTAGGCCGGAGTTGTTGAACTGCGTGAACATATTGGTGTCATCTCTCTAAGCCTTACTCTTATAGTTGTTATTGTTTGATTTAATATTTGTTATAAATCACTTAGGGTTAAAATTATAATTATCGCATGAAAAAGTTTAGCACACCCCTTATAGGCGTGCATATGGTCCAACAACACTTTGGTCAAGTCCCCCCTCCCTCTATAGGCGTGTATGCGGTCCAACAACACTTTGGTCAGGTAAATTAAGGAGAAATAGGTTTAGTTGAGTTGAAAAAGATAGTTGTATATAAAACATTTTATATGGTTGAATTTTAATTAAGTTGTAATGCCGATATATTTAGAAAATGGTATAAAAAAGACCCATAACTGTACATGCAAATGCTAATCTTTTGAATCAAGGCAAGTAAAATATAAATTTGGATTGCATGTTCCATATCATATAGTATATGAACACTTCATTTTCTTGATATAGTTGATATTGTATGATGCATTAATTGTCATTCATTGTTATGAATTAGTTGCAGTTATTATATGATTCTATGATGGATGAAATCAATGTAAAGATGCAACGATAAATGATTTTACCAAATGAATGGAATTGATTGACACCTTATTAAAATCATTGGGTCTCCTTCTATGAGACAACTTATGAGGTTTATATACGGCTATGAGATCGCTAATCTTCGGGTAGCATACCACGATAGGAAACTTAACATGATTATTTTAAATGTTATGCTGCCATAAGTGGGACAACTAATGAAATTGGTTTATAGGTATGAGATTGTAAAGCCGAGTTCGAGTCTAATAAAATTGTAAAACTAATTAATTATTATAAACCACATAAATTAATCGTTAACGCAAATAAATTGATTTGGTTAACTTAAAAAAATTTATTCAAAAAATTATAAAATTTAAAAATTACAAATTTGCTGTGGTTTCCAAACAAAGGCTGTGGTACATAATCAGACTTCAATAGCACAACTCCCAACATTGGGTGTTGTGGTACCAAGCCCATTGATGCTCGAACACTTGTTTGTGTTCATGGCCCAACGTTCTGTCCTTGGATGCCTTGGCATGTCCCGTCTCGCAGTCATGTGCATTGTAGAAAAAATGTTTATGTATCGCGATGTCATGTCTACAACGTTTTGGTGTTCATCACAATTTTAGTGGCACCTGCGTATAATGCCTTGGCGCCTCAACACTGCTGATCGGATTATTCATTAAAACCCAATTGTCTTCTGTATTCTCAATGTCATTCGACATTGAAGGCAAACCACATGATTATGATACGTTTTCATGTGAAAATTACCAATCAGCAGTAAACCTGAATTTCAATGTAACAGTAAAGAAAATGATATAAATTCTGACTTACCATTTAAATTCCCTTCAAGATATACTTATACTCTTGAAGAATTCAATCCACATAAAATATGAGTTTTTAAATCAAAGTTTGAATCATTTTCTGAAAATTCTCAAATAAATAAAAAGGAGGGTTATCTCAGAAACCTGAATTTCAATGTAACAGTAAAGAAAATGATATAAATTCTGACTTACCATTTAAATTCCCTTCAAGATATACTTATACTCTTGAAGAATTCAATCCATATAAAATTCGACAGAACCTTATCTCTGAAATTCTTCTGTCTCAATGGTGGCTATCTCTTCCTCTTTGCCAACTGAGAAATAGGTTCAGGTTATTAAGCATGACTAATATATTAATCAAGGTTTGCTAAAAAAAACCCATCATGTTTTATTCTCCATTATCACTTATGGTATTGTTATGGTAAGAAGAATTTACGTTTATGGAAGAAAACTAAATTTTTTGTAATGTACCTTTATGGAAAACTTTTGAATTTATTGTGTTGAGTTTTTTTTCTATTTAAGAAATTTCGTTCTTTAAATTTAGAATAATTTTGAGAGTAACACAAAATGAATGAGAATATTTTTCTTACATCTCTGATTCGATCTCTCAAATTGATTCCTGCTCATTATGATTTTTCATGAAACTTGAATCAAAGGAATCTCATGGTGTTTGAAAACTATAAATCTCATGACCCAATATCCTATTGGGTTTCTCCTTATAAAAAACATTCTCTAAAAAGGCATGTCTTTTCTATCTAGAAGATAACATGTGATGTATCTGAGTTATACTTCCTCAACATCGATGTGTGGAAGACCTTATGCACATAACTCAATTGTGGGGGCAACTCTAACTGGTAAGGCACAACATCAACCCACTTATTAATTTAGAACAATCCAATATATCTTAAAACCAACATGTCCTTGACACAAAAGCAACTACTTCTTGTCTCAATCAGACCTTTAGAAAAAAGAAGTCTTTAGGATCAAACTCAATATTTCTTCTTTGAAGATCTGCATAACTTTTCTTTCTACAATTGATCTCCTCGATTTTTCCTCCATGATCTGAACTTTCTCAATCATCTTTTGATTCAAATCTAGTCCAAGAGTTACTTTGTGGTAGCCCATCTTATAAAGACAAGGATGACCCAAGTGTTGGCCTAATAGACATTAGGTTATTTGTTTTGATGATGAAAGTTTTATTAGTTTAATTAAGTTGTTTGTCGTGCTTTTGTTTAAATCAAGTAAGTATGTTTATTCTTTATTAAAAATGTCATTAATACGGGTATCAATGTTTAGTAACATATTTACCCAAATCTGTGTAGCTTATATATTGATTATTGGGACTTAGATGATTCAAAAGGAGCAAAACACGGAGTACAAGTTGACTTAGGAGAAGAGGTGATCGACTAGTTGGCTATAAGAAGAGCCAAAACAGTGGAGGCGACCAATTTAGAAATGGTTGACCAAACATAAAGGCAGATTGCTTGAGAATTCAAGACTGCTAGAAAGCGGTCTACCGGTGCAGAAATGGTCAACCGCCCAATAAGACAGATTCGAGCTAGTTTTTGTGAAGTGAAGAATTAGTTGACCAAAGAAAAAATTTGATGACCGAAAGCATAACGGTAACAATCCAACGGTCGGGAGGCAGTCGACCGAAACAGAGGTGGTCGGCAGCTCAAGTTGTGCCTATAAGTAAAAGGCACTCCGAAGCTCAAACTAAGTAAAAGAAACCATAGCGAAGCACTGCCAACTTTATCCTAGATATTTCTCTTTAACAAATAAGTGTCTAGGCCCAACTCTCTAGTTAGGTTCTAACTTTTACTTACACAATTGGCAAACAAAGTGTGACGCCCCGCAAAAGTCAAAAGCTAGATTGACGCCAGTAAAGATCAATCCAGAGGGTGACACCCTGAGGACAATCTGTATAGGTTTGATTGACACCCGTGAAATCAATCATCACAAACCGGGGAGGTTGGGTGATTAAGGATTTCCAAGTCGAGAACTTGGAGCAGAGACATATGTCAGTGTTGTGGAACTGCGTGAACATATCAGTGTCATCTCTCTAACCCTTACTCTCATATTTGTTATTGTTTGATTTAATGTTTGTCATAAATCACCTAGAGTTAGAATAATAATTATCGCACGAAAAAGTTTAGCACACCTAATTCACCTCTCTCCCTCCCTCTATAGGCATGCATCGGTCCAACAAGTGGTATCAAAGCGGGGTTTATAAAACTTTTTGTGTGATATTTCCCTTATTGGTTTGAATTTGTTTGAATTGCATCTATTGGATTAAATTTTGTGTTGGAAAATTGTTTGGATAAATTTGATTAAATTTTTAGATTGTATAGTTTAAAATGACTTTCAATATGCATGTTGAAGGTCAATCCGTCTCTAGACCTTCGTTTTTTTATGGAAATGATTACACTTATTGGAAGTCTAGGATGAGGATATTTATACAAGCTATAGATTACGATTTATGGAACATAACTGAAAAAGAACCATATGTTCCAATTAAAATTGAAAATTGTATAGATATTCCTAAATTTCCTATTGAGCTTAATGATTTATATAAGTAAATAGTGAGCATGAACATAATACTTGGATCTTCATAATACTAAGCGTAAGGTTTAAGTGGTGATTATTGAACGATTAAGTTGTTGATCATAGTGAAATTTGTTTATGTCATTGAGAATAATGAAGTTGTGGACGTTTAAGGATAACTGGAATCATAGTGGTATTAGTACACACACACACACACACACACACACACACACACATATATATTTGAAGGAATTAATAAATTAAAGAGACAAGAAAATGAAGGAAAAGAGGAGAAAGAGACGTCCTTTATGGAGGAACGGACGACGGATATGGAGGAACAAGCGTCTCTTGTGGAAGGAGAATGTTTGTCGTAATAAGGGGTTGGTGTCATTTGTTAAGAGTAAGTAGAAAATGACACTGTTTTGATGTGTGGGACATCCATAAGGGAAAACAGAAGTTCCAACATTGAGGAATTAAAATAATACGTCGTCGTTTTTGGAAGCGAGAGACGTCCCTAAAGGAAAGTGAGACTTTCAAAATGAAAGAATAGATAACAATGTTAGTATTAAGTTGGGCGACATCGTTTGGAACGAAGAGGGAAATGGGAAGGAAGGGACATCCTTTATGGACAAAGGACGTCTAAAATAGAAATAAAGAGAACGCCGTTAAGATTTAAGTAGGACGGCGTCGTTTGGAATGAATAGAAAAGGCTTTTAAAAAGGAACAAATGTCCCTCATGGCGAAGAAGTTGACGGATGTCTCTTAGAGGTTGACGAACATCTAAAATGCAAAGGTAGCGAACGCCCCTTGTTGTGGAACGGATGTCTCTTATAAGGAAGGGGATGTCTCTTATAACACTCTAGACTTGAGAATTACAGAGGCATAATTGAAAGGGAAGAGAGATAGAAGTGTGGAAGCACTTTGGACTTCTTGATTAATAGGAGCTGGGGGAAGGTGAAAAGGAGAGTAGGTCGTGGTTTGTGAATTTGAGTGAAAGTCTTGAGAGATTGAGCGAGCATGAGAAGAAGAATCAGGGAAGAGAAAGGTCCGAGACCTGTAAAGGAAAGGAGAAACTGCTCTCGAGTTCATTTGGGTCTTCAGGTATTCCCTGTGCTTTCTCTTTATTCCGTGGATTTTATGTGAAAATTTTAGAAGATAAAAGGATAAAGAATATAGTTCACTATTGTTTGATTTTAGTCTTGTACGTTTGAATATTGTCTGTTGATGAATATTTGTAAGTATAGCTCTATTGATATAATGATTAGATTACAACTTTTATGGATATTGTGAAGGTGATGCTTTGTGGATTGGTTTGGCTTCCTATCTATTGTGTTACTAATCAAATATATTATTCTATTAGGAATGTATGAGAAAAAGGAAGATCGGTGTTCGAATAAATAATATTGCCACTGGATTTTTATGTTATACTAGACCATGTACTGAGATGCTTTAGTGTACTGTAAGGTTGTATAAGCATGTTATTTAGGATAAGCTATTGGATTCTGGTTCTGTATATTGGACATATCCTCTATAAATTGCAGTTATGAAGAGTGTTGTTTGGATAAGTGAAATTTTTGTCCTCTGGAGTTATTTACTATATTGGGAGCCAATTATGAAAATGCATGTTAGGACAATCACGTTTCATTTACTAATAATATTGTTAAATGATGAAGTGGAGAAATAGGGACTAATGCTAATTTCTGATGCAAAGGGTTGATTGTCCTACTGCCAGTTATTGTCTTGACATTAAGCATAATGTTGTCAGAATTGCTCTCTCGTTATTTGGAGGACTGTGAATGCTAGATCTGTTGAGTGTTATAGTTTATAGAACTCTATAAATGATTATTGGAGAGATAGTATTGATGATCAAAGATTATTATTTTGAAGGTATCGTGAAAGGTAACACTAAGTGCAATATTGCGGTAAAGGAACCAGGTAAGTTGATATTGTATGTGTTTTGGTCTTCGGACCCTACATTGCAAGAATTAGGAATTGTATGCTGATTGTTTACTACTTTAATAGAATATTAAGGTTGTTTACTGCTTTATTAGAATAACCAAATATTGAGTATGTTTCGCGAATTGTACTGTTGTTTGATGAGTGTTTATTAGAATTAAGTTTTTTTAATGATATGTTTAATAGATGAGTATGTTTAAAGGTAACAGTAATGATATAATAGAATGTATACATTCATGAGCATCATGCACCATGATTTTGTAAACGTTACAAAAACGGTGTTCATGCATGGTTTTAAAAGAAAACAAATAATAAATGGATTAAACAGAAAGGAATGGAAAAATAGCATTGTGAGTCGGAGGCCTTTGTGGCCTGACTTCCCAAAGAGAAACAGAAATAGAAAAGGTAAAAGTTCATTGTGATGGCACGTGTTCATCATCACGATGAAAGTTCACTATTGCGATTCACCATAATGGCACGTGTTCATCATCACGATGAAAGTTCACCATTGCGGTTCACCATAATGGCACGTGTTCATCATCATGGTCTATAGTTCACCGTGAGGCACGTCTTCACCTCATCATAGTTCATCACAGTTCATTATAGTTCATTGTAGTTCATCATTGTCATATAAATCAATAAAAGTAAAGAAACAAAATGGATACAGAAACAGAAAACGAGACAGAAACTGCATACGGTTTTAAAAGCTGCATGACACATGCATTGTATAGTTTATTTTTATATCACTTACTGAGCATTAAGCTCATTAGTTTAAGTCTTGTTGATGTAGGTATGCAAGGAAACATCTTATAAAGTAGTTGATGAAGGATTTGCACGCGCGGATCTTATAGCTAGCTAGGCTAGAGGATTTAAGAAAAAAGGTTTTATAAATAAACAATTAAAAGGTTTTGTAAAGTTTTAATGAATGTTTTAAATTATAAAGGTTTCATTATTGTGTTCTAAAATACTTTGTTTTATTTATTTAGTCTTCCACTGTGTTTTATAAAAATATTTTAAGAAAAGGATATGAGTTATCATATTTAAATAAATCTAAGAACGAGAAGTCTTCAGCTATTTTTATAAAAAAAAAAGTTTAAAATCTTACACGTTTTCAAATGTAAGAAAAATCGGATCGTTATAATGAATGTTAAGGCAATTAATATGTTATATTATGCTTTAAATCGTGATGAGTTTAGAGTGCAATCGTGTGAACTACATGTGAAATATGGAGATTACTTGAAATCACACACGAAGGCACAAATCATGAAAGAGAATAAATTGAGTATGCTTATCCATGTATATAAATTATTTCTTATAGATAAGGATGAAACCATTAGCCATATATTTACTCGTTTTACTAACATTACTAATGATTTAAAAGTGTTTGGTAGAATTTATCCCAACGAAGAGTTGGTGAGAAAAATTCTTAGGTGTCTACTAAGAGTGTGGCAACCTAAAGTAACTGTTATTCAAGAGGCATGTGATCTCAAAACCTTAAAATGGAGGAACTCATTGGGTCCCTAATGATGCATAAGATAACATTGAATGATGATGAGGAAAAGATGCAAAAAGAGAACGAAATCTACAAACCAAGGAATATTGCCTTCAAAGCCTCCTTAAGCACACAAGTGGATTCTAGGGAGAAAGATGAAGATATCAAATTCATAACCCAGAAATTCAACAAATACCTTCAACGAAAGAAATAAAAATGAGAGAAGGTAATCAGTTGCTTTGGGTGCGAGAAACCTGGACACACCTCCTTTGAATGTCCCAAAGCAAAGAAGAAGACAAAGACCCTCAAGAAGAAAGCTTTCAAGGCTACTTGGGACGATAGCGCTAAGGACTCTTCATCCAAGATCAAAGAAGTATTCAATTTTTGCTTCATGGCCAATGAGGAAAAGGTACACAATTCATCTAGAAATTTAGATAATGATATTGATGATAATGATGAATTGTGGGATGTCTTTAATGAATTATTTGAGAAATTCAATGTGCTTAAATGTAAATATAATTTGTTGAAAAAGAAGAATGACAATTTGATGGAAAAACATGTTTAGATGTCTAAATCTTTTGAAAATCGAATCGTTGAATTGAAAAACATGTATCAGATTTCTAGTGCTACTATTAAATCTCTTGAAAATGATGTTAGTGAATATAAAGTGAAAAATTATGATTTGGACTCTATTGTGCTTAAATTCACTAATTGTAGCAAAAATTTTAACATGCTTTTAGATAAGCAAAAGGAAATATTTGATAAAGCTGGAATTGGCTATCAACTCTTTGCTAAAAAGAAAAATTATGAAAATTTCTTTACTTGCCCATCTACTTGCAATACGTGTAATCATATAGGGCATAAATCATTTTGTTTTCCATTGAAATCTAATGGCAAAATGATTAGTTCTAAACCTGTTTGAGTTTCTAAAGGAACCAATTCTAAAACGCAAGAATAAAAAAAAAAATTTAGGTTCCTAAGAAAGACAATTAAGCCTAAGTTTTAGGTTGGAAGTTCTCCCACTTTAAATGAGTTTTTTTTATTGTGGATAATGGGAGACTTCCTTGAGTGTACTTCATAGGTTAAAATTTTATTCTCTTTATTGATATTGATTCTTTTGTTTGTATATTTTTTTGGGTATCATAGGGCCTAGATTTTGTTTCAATCCTTCAATTGTTTTTTAATTCTTCAATTTGTATTTTTAGGTTTTAAAGTCTATTAATCCAACAATTGATATCATAAATTGTGTATATTGAAGTATTGATTGGATTTGATTTTAATGAAATGAGCTATTGTGAATTGTTTATTAAAATTGGTATCCGTTGATGAAATTTGGATTTTAACATTTGGTATTATATAGCACAAAATTATTTGATAGTCCAGCAAGTGTTTTTTGATCCCCATTGAGTTGAATTTGAATATTGAAATAGGGGGAGAAGAAGTTTTAACTTGAATATTCTTTTTATCAAAGTTTAAATATTTTTCTCTTTTTACAATTGGTATCAAATTTTTACTTATGTTTCTCCCCACAATTGATATTCCAAAGGGGAGAAGGGTAATTGATTTGTTTTTTGTTGATGTTTTGGATTTTCCCATGATTTTTTTGTTATATTGATAAAGTGATGAGTTAATTGTTTGAATTTTTTTTTCTTAAGCCCCAATTATTTTTTTGGATAATGTCAAAAAGGGGGAATAATATTTGTTTGGAATCATATGTTGAATTGAATTATTGATTTGATTTGATGATATCTATGTTGCTTTCCCTCCATATTTTCTTGTTGATATTTCAATAAGGGGAGAGGAAAATTGATTAAATAGATTGAATTTTAATATCCCTCCAAGGTTTTCTAGGTTTTGAATAATGAGAAAGGGGGAAATTTTTTTTGCTTAACCATGTTTAGAACTCCCTATTGATTTCTTTTTTATTATGACAAAAAGATGGAGAAACTAGAATAAGTTGTTATTAGAAAAACATGATTTGTATGAATTTAAAAGTGAAAATTTGCATGAATTAAGGGAGAATTTCAAATATGCAATAGACATCATGATCATGCTTAGTATAGGTAATTAAACAACTTAATATGCTTTGTCATCATAAAAAAGAGCGAGATTATTGGACTAATAAACATTAGGTTATTTGTTTTATGATGAAAGTTTTATTTGTATAATTAAGTTGTTTATTATGTTTTTGTTTAAATCAAATAAATATATTTATTCTTTATTGAAAATACCCTTCATACGAGTATTAATGTTTACTAACATGTTTACCAAATTCCATGTAGCTTATATATTATTATTGGGACTTAGAGGATTCAAAAGGAGCAAAACACGGAGCATAGGTCGACTTCGGAGAAGATGTGGTCAGCTAGTTAGCTATAAGAAAAGCCAAAATAGTGGAGGCGGTCGAACAATTTAGAAATGGTCAACTGAACATAAAGGCAAATTGCTTGAGAATTCAAGACTGCTAGAAAGCGATCGATTTGGTGCAGGAATGGTCAACTGCCTAATAAGACAGATTCTAGCCCCTTTTTGAGAAATGAAGAAGCGGTCAACCGACGAGGAATAGGTTGACCGATTTGATAGACCAAAGCAAAAATTGGATGACTGAAAGTATAACGGTAACATTCCAATGGTCGGAAGGCCGTCGACCAAAACAGAGGCGGTCAACTACTCAAGCTGTGTTTATAAGTAGAAGGCACTCCGAAGCTCAAACTAAGGAAGAGAAACCATAGCGAAACGCTGCCAAAATTATCCTAGATATTTCTCTTCAACAAATGAGTGCCTAGGCCTAACTCTCTCTTCTTTAAATTTGAAATTGTTTATTTGTGAGTTAGGTTCTAACTTGTACTTTAGCTTTTGCAAATTTGTACACAATTGGCAAACAAAGGGTAACGCTCTGCAACAGTCAAAGGCTAGATTGATACCCGTAAGACCAATCCAGAGGGTGACGCCCTGAGAACAATCTGTATAGGTTTGACTGACACCCGTGAAGTCAATCATCATTAACTAGAGAGGTTAGGTGATTACAGATCTCCAAGTTGGAAATTTGGAGAGTGGACATAGGCCAGTGTTATGGAACCGCGTGAACATATTAATGTGATCTCTTTAACCCCTAATATTTGTAATTTCTCTCGATTGTTTGCTATTCGATTTGAGTATGTTTTGAGAGTTTGAGTGTTAGTGAGATTTTCTCAATCTTTTCTATCCTTATTACATAGTTCTCGTCTCATTTTCTTATGAGGTGAATTCCAATGAGGTTGCACAAACTCACAACTTATCAAGTTAGAGTACTTCTTTATTAAAAGGCAACCTTTGGATTAGGAAGGTGTAACTAGGCATATCCCCATCCCTCTATCCTCGCGTGAAGGTCGAAACTCTTAGTTGGCCACTGATTTGCCCAAGAGAAGTAAAAGTGATCAAGCTTGTTTGACTGATAAGTGCATGCATTTGTTTTTTATTGTGTCAACCTACATTCCCGCATCATTTTGAGTTGCGGATATCCACTTCTTTTTGGATATCCACTTCTTTTTAGATATCCACTTCCCAAATTAAAAGGCATCTGTCGTGCACATGTTTCAATGCCTTTTTTTAGAAGTTTGCTCACAAGGTCTTTGTCCACTCCAGATATCCTCTCCTCTCTATATATATGCTCCTTCAATTAAAAGTGTGTCACGCACATGATTCCACACTTTTCCACAAAAGCTTGTCCCCAAGCCCACATTTTCACTACAGATATCTGCTTCTCTCCAAATATTAGCTCTTCTCTAGATTTCTACTCTCTTAGTTACTAAGCTTGTGGTGTGCACCATTCCACGAAAGCTCACTCCCGAGAACAACTATCCACAGATATATGCATTTCCTTGAAGGCATGTGCCCCAGATATCTGCTCCCAAGATCTCTTTCCACTCTAGGTTTCTGCAATTCTTTCCAAACATCCGCTTCCTATTTCCGTTGCACATCATTTGGTATCAGAGCTTCCATTTTCACGTCATTGGTATCAAAGCTTCTGTTTTAATGTCATTTGGTATCAAAGCATTCCAAAGCTTCCTTTTGCTCATCACTTGGTATTAGATCTTCCGTTTGCATATCAAAAGTTCTTCTTCCTACCTAGTATGACGTGTTTTGCAGACAAAATTGTATTAGCAGGATTGAGAACTCTAAAAATAGTAGCAGAGCCATTGCCCAACTAGAAGTGTGGTTGATGGGGAAGTCTGGCCCCCCAAGAGAGGAAGATTATGGCAACCCATCTTGTGAAAGCAAGAACAACCTAAGATTCTATTAGTTGTGAAAGCTCAGCTCATACCAAGAGAGTGCAAAATCTCACACCATATGGAGAAAATGAAAGTAAATAGCTTATAAGTAGAATTCTCCTCCCTACCTTATACAATACTTTTTAGGATTCCCAAGAACAAAACTATTCAAGTTACCATGTAAAGTAGATAATATTATACTAGCAAGAGCAGGGACTCCACATACTCTCTCCTCTGCCTCCTCCTAACACCAATGCGATCTACATGGTCTCCCATAAAGAGCCTTACAAGGAGATACTCCAATACGAGTTTGGTAGGTAATGTTATAAGCAAATTCAACTAACAGTAGGTGATTAATCCAATTGTTATTGAAATACGAAACAAAAGATCGTAACATATTCTCTAAAATTTGGATTGTCATCTTAGACTGTCTATTTATTTGTAGATGATGGGTGATGCTCAAACTTTTAACTCAATATCCAAAGCTCTCTATGAAGATCTCCAGAACTTCAACATAGAGGCAGAGTTAAAAGTTTCTTAACTCAATATTCAAAGCAAAGATGATTGCTGCCAACTTCAAATCATGTGTAGGGTAATTTCTCTCATGAGATTTCAACTGCCTTAATGCATATGCAATGACTCTATCATGTTGCATAAACACACATCTAGATCCAATGCATGATGCATCTATACAAATTATATAAGACAAATCAACTTAAGGCATGATTAATACTGGTGTAGTGGTCAATATGTGTTTCAACTCTTCAAATATTGAATAACATTTCTCATCTCAAACAAATTTAACATATTTTTTGGTCAGTTGTGACAAAGTATAACAATAGGAAAAAGATTTTCCACGAAATGACGATAATAGCTAGCTAAACCCATGAGACTGTGATTTTTAACATTTTATGGTAGATTCTATTCCAATACAATCTCAATCTTAGTTCGATTAACTGAGATACTATCTTGAGAAACAATATATCCATTACATATGTCATCCAAAAGCTACATTTATCTATCTTATCATACAAGTGATGATCCTCAGAGTCTGCAAAACAATTATTAGATACTTCATATTTGCTCAACACGAGTTTTAAAATGAACTAGTATATCATGGATAAATACTACAATGAACTAATCCAAATATGACCAGAATACTTAGTTTATTAGATTCATAAAAGCACTTAGGGTACTAGGGGTGGGTATGGGCAGGTTTGGTCAAGTTCCACTCTACAACTGGAACCTAACCATGGCCCACAAGTCCTTCGAGTTGTAACCGAGACGGGAACCATGAGGTTCCAGAACCGAACTGAATTGAACCATGAAACCCAGTTTGATTCCAACTATATTTTTTTAAAACAAAAATAAATAGAAAAAATAAAAAAAAAATTTAAAAAGGAAAATAATAAAAATTAGGGAAGAATATTAACATATAGTGGGATTCAGACTTCAAGGATAAATAAGAATGATCAAATAGGCAGTTTGTGAAGACATTGAGGAACAAGAACATAGATGCCAATAAGAAAAGTTACTTAACTCATAAAGTAGCCTTATTTGTGATATCACACCACAACTCCTAACGAACACACCAATGGGAGAAAGAGGAATCACTCTAATTTCAAGAGACAAAGCAAAAACTTTTAATATTCAAATTCAACTAATTAAATACTAACGTAAGGCAACTTGAAATAGCCAGTTACAAACTATAGAATAGGAAATAGCAAGAAAACAAATAAGCTAATACTCTGCCATATACTTGCCAATTACTAAACTAGGTTTTATTTAAATTATTTCTTATTTCATTTCCTCCAAGTTTTGATGGCTTTTTGCAGCTACTTTCTCTTCAAGCTTCGGCCACTTGGAGGGTTTCCTTATCAAGGCATTCTTTGGCTTTCCTTTTGTCTTCATGCTTGGCCACTTGGGATGGTTTCCATATCTCTTCTTACCTTGATCTTTCATGCTCCTCAAGCTCGACATCTCGGAAACCTTTCCATAATAAAACATGTGTTGGCTTCCCTTAGTCTTCACGAGTTGGTCGATCCTTTACTTGGCCCATTATTGAGTTACCTTCCAAATAATTAAAAATGTAAGTGTTGATGAGTCTTTGGGCTCTAGCTCTTGTGATTGGATCTTGTAGTCCATCATACGGGTTCATTGGCAAACTCAGGTGATGATATGGGTCATGTTCGCACTAAGCCTAGCTTGTCGGCAAACCTAGGCTAATGAGCCTAGTTTTTGGATCATGGTTGCTTTTTGACAGATGACTACCTTTATGATGTGTCAGATGGGTCCTTGTATGACCATCCATTTTCACTAATAACGTTTTCAGATGGAAAACGATGTTGACATAATTTGTGGTATAGTTGTCTATGTATACAGTCCTTAATAACATATCCTTATTTTTTATTATCACTTGATTTAACTTCTAGTAATCCATACACTAACGAAGTGAACCATCTTACTTTCAAGCTAACAATACTGGTGCTTCCCACAACCATTACACAACAAATTATTAATTTTCATACTCAGGTCTCTCAAATCAACTGCAGCAATCTTGAATTGAGTGATAGATATTGGAGTTGTGCTAGGAATTAGATTGATAAAAAACTCTATCCCACTATTGAGGGATAACACTGGTAGATTCTCAAGAAAAACTTTAGGATACTCAATCACAAAGGAAAAATATGGATTCTACGTGGCTATCTCATAGTCATCTAACAAATATATTTCTATTATGCTCTAATCTCTTTCATCCACTCGTACATGCTCACAAGGTAGAGATAACATGAATCATTTTGGAGTTACATCCATTTACAAACAATCACTCATTTGTCTTCCAACTAAATAGTCATGCTCTTTGCATAGCATTCGACTTTCGCTTTATACTTTATCAACTAGTCTATTCTTCAAACCAGATCAAGTTGATGCACTGACAAAATTATCAAGTTCTTAGGCAACACGGTGATCACAAATAATCACATTGCAAAATGAACAACCATAAACACTTCATATTTTCAATCAAAGGGGTTTCCAACAATAACATTGATTGAAAATGCTCTACTACATATCACAAACAATATAGTGTTAAAAGTCATGATTTTCATGATTGAGCATTGCAACACCAAGCACATTGCCCCTCGGACACTTGTCCTTGGATACTAATGCACTACAAAGTCCGATCACCCGAGCAGGACACAAAAGGTTCATCTCTTATTTAACCAATTTCTATTTTGCAGAAAACACTCTACTTGAAGACATGGAAGAGGCACCCAATCATGAAGGTAAAGTGACTCCAAAACGTCTCCTCATTTGGAGTGATGAAACAAATCCTTGAACCACTCCCACAAGCCACAGCCAACTTGAGGAACAAGAACACAAAGCTAAGTTGGACTTTTAGTGGAGATTTATGACTTAATTATACCTTTTTCTAGCTAGTTTAATTTATGTTTATGGGACTACTGGATGTTTAGTATTTTTTTTTTTTCTTTAATTTTAGGTCATGGACTTGGTTTTATTAAGGGTGCTCGGCTAGCATGTTAGCGGAGCATCCATGCCCAAATTTTACATTTTTAAGGGCATTTTTGTAATTTTGTTATAGGGTTTCTTTGGAGGGTTTCTTAACCTCTCTTAGGACAACCCTAATCTTAGTTTTTCATCAATTAGAAGATGAAGTTTTGCTAGTTTTTGGAGCTCTCTCCAAAACACCAAAAAGAGTGCAAAGGTGACCCGAGGTTAGTTTCCAAAGAACTTCCCTCCTCAGGTTTGTCTACTTTTTGAGGTTGGATTTTATGATACTTTCTCCCAGAAACTTCCCCTAGTTGCTAGCCTAGAGAGGAGAAGTAAAAAAGTGGAGAGAAAACGAGTTGGAGTGGCTTCTTTCAAGGAGTCCATTAAAGTCACGTTTCTCGGCTGTGGAGAATCTACGGACCACTCGTGATTTTCATTTCTGTTCTATTCAATTCCTTTAAATATGGCTTCTGTAATTTTAAGGGATTAAATCCCAACCTGTTAGGAAGGATTGAGCACAAATTTGGTAACATTTGGCTTTAAATTCGTCATTTTATGAACGTTTCTTTACTAGTTGTCGTTTCTGTTTCTGTGAGTACAGATTTAGAGCTGAACCTTGTTTCATTCATAACTCGCGTTCCACAACGAGTTTGAACGAGATTTTTGAACTGTATTACCCTATCTAGTACTTTTTGAATCCCTGAAATTTTGGTGGCATTGGATGTATGAATTTTAAGATACAATTGATTGAATTTACTGCCAGGTTTTGAGTTAACCGATTAAGCTCCTTTTGTTAAATTGATAACATTGCACTTGGAAGTGCATCAGATACTCCCAAACAACATGTGTCACAATTTAGCGCATTCTAAAAAAATATTTAAGCATTGTGGCATCATGTTTTATAATGTCTTGGTGTTCATCATATTTTAGCAGTGTCTTACATATAACTCCACATCACCCTCAGCTGTACTGATTGCACCCTCAATGCTATTGATCGGGTTTTTTTTAAAATTTTTACGAAAACCTAATCTTCTTCCATTTTTCAACACCTTTCGACAATGAACCCAAGCCAGTCGACTGTAAAAAGTTTTTGTGCGAAAAATTATTGATTGTCACCCATAAAATTTGAGTTTTTAAATCAAAGTTAAATCATCATCTTAAATTTTAAAAAAATTCTAAAATAATTGAAAAGGAGGTTTATGATCAAACTAACACTTGCAGTTTCTCTAGACCTTCTGTACATTTATGTCTCTAGTATGTAACTTATGTTGTCAAAAATTCAAATTTCAGTGCAAAGGTGAAAAAATTGTATAAATTCTTACTTATTGTCTAAATTCCCTTCATGAAATTCTTATACTCATTTTGAATCCAATCTATAAGAAAATTGAGAGAACCTGATGCACAACGGGATTCATCCACTTGCATTCAAGCATGAAAAATTTCTAACAATATTTTTAGTGCTCATTTTGTGGGTCATCATGGAGGAAAGAGCACCAAAGATATCAAATGCATCCAACCAAATTTCGAATATCAAATGGAGTTATTCAATATCAAGCATAAGTGGAAGTTCAAGTACAAGTGTAGAAGTTGTGGTGGACTTCAGAAATCCGCCTACAATTTGACCTCCGGCAAGTAATTCACATTTTTGGCATTCTGAAAGATTTTATATCAAAAACTCTTCTTCATAAAGATGGTAACTGACTCTTCAAGGTTTCCAGAATGTGGTCTTTTGTTTAAATTTGGAGTTTTTTTTCTATCTCAAACGCTCCTTTAACAAAGAGCTACAACCTCAACCCGAGGACAAAGATGGAATTTCCAATCTCGCGCCTTATGAGACCAGCAGCTGAATATATGGCATGCCAACGTATTTCAATACTTTCTTATTCATTGATTGATGCTATGTTTGCATGTGTTACCTTTTTTGGTTTGAATATTGTTGATTGGGATAATTTTTTGTTAAATGTGATCGGCTAGGTATGTTAGCTGAGAACCTATGTTATGTGTGTTTTGTTTGAAGGACAATTTTGTAATTATCATTTTAGGACAAACCTTGTGGGGTAGTTATACCCTTATCAAGCTTTGTCTAAACTTAATTAGAAAACCATCAGCTTGAGCTAAACCTTGTGTGGAGTTTACTCCTTGCAAATTGGTTGTCTTTTTAGGTTAAACCCGAGAGGTGAGTGTGCCAACAAATTAATCCACTTGTTCTTTGTTTGTCTTTGAGTGGATTTCTTATACTATTCTTCCTATCATCTCATTCCAAAGGTGAGCATAAAGAAAGGGAGTATAGAAGACTTGCTGTGAAAACAAGTTGGAGCGGTTCTTGAAGAATCCATTGAAGCCAAAGGGTGTCACTAGCATCCTTTGGACCGGGTTGTAAGTTTCCATTTTTATTTCTCTTCCTAGATGAATTTGGTTCTGTAATTTAGAGGGTTGTCAGATAACATTTTGAGGGTTGTGTGGTTACATTTTTACATTATTTGGGTTAAAGAAGAGAAAGTTGTGTGTTTTCAATTTCTGCTCCGAAACTATTTTATTGGTGCTATTTCGAGAAGGTCGCTTTGCATTAGTATAACTTCTATTCCATTCTCAGTTTTGGCATGATTTTTTGAGGGTGTTTGTTTCTTTGGTATTACTGATTGTGTTCCAAAATTGACACTGATTGGAGTTTTGGAGAATAAGTTACGAAGTTAGCAAAACTGGTCTCTGTTTTTCAAAACCGATAACCGCCATACCCAAGTGCTTGTCAAAGGTTGCAACCCTTGGTGCATCATTTGGTATGAGAGCAAAATTTCCCTACATTATACTCTGTAAGTTTTCCTTCTAATTTGTTAAGATGATGACTAGAAGTGGAGCCAATGTTGTCCACAATAGGTACAAATCCACCATCTATTCAACAAACCAAGAAACCACCCATGGAGGAGGCCGTTTCTAGTATACAAAGTCAAATTGAGGAGTTACCAACTTGCTTCAAAGGTTGGATGAACCTAGAAATCAATGTGAGGGGGCCTAGGACCCTTAGACCAAGAAGCCATAGTGGTAAGAGAATTGAGAGATTAATCTGTGAAGAGGTTGAAGAGGAGGTATTCGATGAAAGTTCTCATAGCCGTGGTTCCCCTAGCCCGAGGTATACTAAAAATTTTGTTGATGATATGAAGCATGTGAAATTATCTATCCCTCCATTTAGAGGATCCAACAATGGTATTATTGAGTTTTTGGATTTGTTGGAAAAAGTAGAGAAAGTATTTGATGTTATGAATATTCAAATAAAACAAAAGTTAGGTTAGCTTCTTTGGAATTTATGGATTATGCTAGTTTGTTATGAGCTAATTTGAGGACTCAAAGGAGAAAGGATGGTGATGAGGAAATCCGTAGTTGAAGATTGATGAAGAGACTTATGAGGAAGAGATTTGTGCCAAATCACTACAAGCAAGAGTTGTTTCTTCAAATGTAAAGTCTCAAGCAAGGGTTGCTCTCGGTGGAAGAATATGGAACCAAGTTTGAAACTCTTAAAATAAGGAGTGGTTTTGATGAACCAAAGGAGCATACCATTGCAAGATTCATCAAATGGTTAAATCGAGATATTGGGGATGTGGTGGAGCTCCAACCCTATGAAATCATGGATAGTGTGATTCAACTAGCCATGAAGATTGAAAGGCGACTAAAACGATCTTCTAAGACTTAGCACTCTCATCCAAACAATAAATTCTCCAACATTTCTAAGCCACAAGTTAACTCTAAAGATAAACCTTTTTGTTTTAAAAGTTATGACCAGCAATGGGATAGAGGAGAAGAAAGTTGTGGAGGAAAGCTCTCGGGGCAAGTCTAGAGAGATCAAGTGTTTCAAAGGCCTCAGTTTGGACACATTGTCACTCAATGTCCGAACAAGGGAGTGATGTCTCTTAGGGAGGACACAAATGAACTTGAAAGTGAGGAGGATGTAACGATCCGAATTTTTTTTACTTCAAAAATTGCGTCATCAGAGTTCTTTTCTAAATACCAGACCGTTAAAATATCTTACTTAAACTCATTACTTAAATATTTATTAACAACGGAAGACTTTATTTATAAAATTCATTTTTCTCATTTTACAACGGAAGCATAAATCATCATTTTAAAGGACAGTAAATAAACTGATATTTTACATTTATAAAACTCTTTTCTCTTTTACTTTCCTTAGCCTAGCCAGCCACAAGTCTCGCTCGTGCAAATCCTTCATCAACTGCTCCTTCATCTTATCTCGTGCGTGTAACTACACCATAAGCAAACTGTGAGCCCAAGGCCCAATAAGAAATAAGATATGCAATATGATGTATGCCTCTAACTCATTAGGTTAGAATGGTATCCGACCAAATTGGTCTTTTCTTTACGTTACATACATTACTCATACATCGAACTGGGAGATTAGAGGAATCTGTGGCGAAGAGAATAGTCTCTTTGTTAGCTTCTAAGCACCTAGGGTAGACAGTCTCTCGCAACCCGACAAGGGAAGGACATCATTCTTCCGGTCTACTTGGTTAGATCCGAACTACCTCTCCATCCTCCAACTCCCCTTTTTCATTCATTCATTTTCTTTATCCATTTTCCTCACATCAATGCATATGAATATCCACCCAAGGGTGGCATTCCTACTAGTTTCTATTATCGTGATGCATGTCAATAAGAAACATTATCGTGATGCATGTCAATGAGAAGCAGTACTCACAACGATATAAAAAGCATGACACATGAAGCAGTAATCACAATAATATAAAAGCATGAGACATGGAAAATCTACCAACATACTATACATGGTGATACACTCTAAAACATGCTTGGCAATTAAAAAAAGCAACAACAATATAGTTATGCTTGGTATTTTAAAGGAAGCAATAACAGTATGAACATGCTTGGCAATTTAAAGGAAACAATAACAATATAGACATGCTTGGCAGTTTAAAGGAAATAATAACAATACAGACATGTTTGACAGTTTAAAGGAATAATAACAATATAGACATGCTTGGCAGTTTAAAGGAATAATAACAATATAGACATGCTTAGCAATTTAAAGGAAACAATAACGACATGCTAACATCCTAAACATGATTAGAGATTAAATTAATAATGTACAAACAATATAGGCATAATAAATAAAGCAGCATAGTAGAAATACTAACAAACAATCAAAGGAAAGACACTGCTTATGGTGTAGGGCCTCCACTAGCCAATGACTCTATCTCAATTCTTACCTCGACGCGTTAACGCATATTAGCACTTAATCTTTATCTTTTTTCTCCTTTTCGATACCTACACAATTTAATAACATTTACTTATTAATAACAACCCTTTAAAACCATTTTGTTCTAACCAAAACATATTCCTCAAATTTGATGTGCCCCAAGACCCTACCGCTTGAGCTGAGCCATGATGCTCCTTGTTTATCTAATAAGCTATTATTTTGCAAGAAATACTTCATTAATGGAGTTTGAGGAGGAACCTTTGCTTGGAGAAAGGGGAAGCTTCTCAACATGTTTTCACTTGGAGTCCTCCAACATCAATTTGGCTAGATCATTACACCTTGGTTTTGGATGTCACATTTTGGCCGATTCTCACAAGGTCAATTAGAGAGAGTTTTGTTGGATTTTAACAATGATTTAATACTATAGTTTATGCTGGATGGATTAATACTGGTTGAATTATATTTTGTTTGGTTTTAGAATGTTTTGAATTGTTTTAAATCAAGGTGCTCGGTTTGTATGTAAACCGAGCCCTCATGCCCAATTTTTGTGAACCTAAGGGAATTTTTATAATTTCTCTTTTATGTTCATTAGAGAGGTATTTATTCTTCTCTAATGAAACTCTAATTGACTTTTGAAAAACCCTTAATCGAAATTGCATCTTTGCTTAGAGAATTCTCTCTAGTCCTCACGGTGGTCCGGTTTTAGCTTCTCGGCTTACCTCCATCAAAATGTTCTCCCTCTTGTTCTTGCATGATCTTGGAGAGGGAGATCATTGCTAGCTCTTCCAATAACTTCTCGTGGAGTTGTCTTGTGGTGTGGAGCTAAAAGATCATGGCAAGAGCTAAGTTGGAGAGGTGTTCTTTGAATCACCCGAACAAGTCGCCCCCTCGGCCGAGGGATCACGTGGACCAACCTGGTACCATGATTTCTTTTGTTTTTCCTGAAGGTTACTGCTATATTTTTTATCTAAGATTATTGGCTTCCCTATCCTTGTGAAATGTTGGGTGGTATTGTTTGAATTGGACTCGTATATTTAAAGTTGTGCTTGTTTTCCTAAGAGTGCCGAGAATCTGTTTTTCTGAGAATACTATTTTCGAGCAAGGGATTCTCCAACGTATAACTCTGTGTGTACATTGCCATTGAAAGTGTTCTAATATTAGTTATTTACTACTTGCCCTATAAATTTGGGGTCCAGAACCTGTATGCAAGTCGAGTTCTAATCAGTTTAATTTCAATGCTCGAATTTAGGGCTAGTCGATTAACCTTGTTTATTTTGGACCAGTTTTGAGTTCTGACCTGTTTCCCTTGATTCTTGCAACTCCTTTGTTTGAATTTTTAGATTATGAATGTACTCTAGACATATTTGAAATATTGGGAATTTAATTGATGATTGAGGTTTATTTTGAATCGATTTGTTCAACTATTATTTGATATAGCTGCAAAACTGTTATTACCTTTGAGAGAGCCATTTTCGAGTAGCTTCTTGAATTGGTCTTATCTCCGTGAATATTAAGTTGTTGAATGCAAAAGTTGAAGGTTCCTTATTTCTTTGAGTCCTTAAGACACCCTCCAAATTTGAGACCTTTTTGCTATATGCAATTAAAGTTATAATCATTTCATGGAGAGTGGGCAGATTCGAGCTTACCAATTGTAGATTGTCCTAGTGTTGTCTTCTTGCAATTTTAGGCCACATTAGAATTCCTACATCACCCGTACTATCCACATTTATCTCAAAACTTTTCTCTAACTT
>CM039486.1:20600083-20624240 GCA_022433065.1 Begonia loranthoides | reverse complement strand
CTCCTTTATTAAATTAATCCCCCATATTTTAACTATAAATTCTCTTTTATTTTAAATTTCATTCCTCTCCTTTATTAAATTAATCCCCCATATTTTAATTTACTTCCTACATTCTCAATCTCCTTTCTTTTCATTTATTCCAACTTTAATTTCACTCACTAAATTAATACATAAATATATATATATATATATATATATCAAATATACATATCATACATTAGTCAACCCACTTCCAACTCCTGACTTATTTTGGGTATTACATTCCTCCTTCTTTATTTAAATTTTATCCTCGAAATGTGCTCAACGTACGCACTTTATCGATCTATATAACAAAATAACCATTGACCTTCATATCATAATAGTACTCAAAACAACTTCATGTACCACACCACTACAAACACAATGAGTTAGCAAAAACACTAACTCACATCCAAGTCATTTAACCATTATCTTCACTTGGTGATTAGAGAAAAGTCTTCGTCAAAATTTTCTTCCTTTCATTAGATAGTGTGCAGCAGACTTTTGCAATATGACCAACTTTATTGCATCCAAAACATCTTGTATGCACCAACAATACTAATTTCACTGACAATTCAACAAAATATTTACACTACGTATTGGATCAAGTTCTACTTCACTTGTTACGCCCTTTGAGACTCACTTCTTATTCACATTCTTCACGATAAAAAACACCTTTGGTGCAACCATTTCATGTTCCTCAAACAAAAAAATGGACAACCTATTGTAGAATGGCCAATCTCATTACCATTAAAACATCACTTTGAATCAGTAAGACAACTTCTAAAATGATTCCTCTTACACCTTTGACATTGCTTCGCTCTTGAAGATGCAACAGTTTCTCTTAAAATGATGTGTCTCCTTGAACATGTTCCCCATTTCCTTGCAATTCACCCTCAATAATAGGTTTCCTTGATCCCTTATCTCTGGTTAGTTATATGTCAACCGCGGGGACTGCAACTCCTTCACTATTTTCCTATTACTCTCCCTAAACTTCATGACTTGAAATTCGGCACCCATAACCTCTCTTAACCTTCTCTTGCTGCTTGTCCTTACCATATTGAGAATACTAGGTTCATCCACAAAGATAAAGGCCCAAATGAAAGATCTAGCAACCCAAGAAAGTAAAAGAGGGCCCACGACCCTAAAGTTATGGAAAGAATTCCAAGAAGATACACTTGAGGGACAAGAAATAAAAATGGAAAAAGAGTTAAAGAAACTTTCCAAAATCAACAAAGAAAGTGGACAAAACATAGCCGATTCTTCCATGGATTTGCCAACCATCCAAGTGGCAATTCTTAAAGAAAAATAGATGTCAAATGTCACCATTTCGTCCAGCCAAAGCCAGCAAGGATTTAGTAAAATATTTGCTTTAGAAAGTTACTAAAATTATAGCTTACTAATCGGCCAATTAGGGAACGAATACTTAGGGTGTTTTCTATTTTGTTGTTTCTTATTTTATGCTTTGCAATTGGCCATATAAAGCCCCATAGTGGTTATGTCTTCGGCATTGAATTATGAATACAAAAAAGTTTCTACTTATTTTGAAATTGGAGTGATTCCTTTTTCAAACACTTTGGTGAGTTGCATGTAAAGTTGCCCTTGTGTGAGTAACATCACAAGATTGGACTCACTTGGAGTTGAGTGAGTACTCTTATTGGCATCCATAGTGCTACTCCTTAGGGAAAGGTTGTGTGAAGAGGTGTCCAACTATCTAGCAAGTTTCCACCCGCAAAGTCACCAAAAAGGGAGTGCAAGCTCTATTACTTCCTAATTCCGACCACCTGAGTTACTATTAGCATATGTCCTAATTCTTGAGAATTATTTCCAAAGTTCTTGAAGCCATTCTTTCTTATTTCATTCAAGAATGCGTGGTCAAAATTTTAGCCCAAAAGATTTTAAAATGAAGGAGTTACAAACTTCCAAAATTAGACTTTGCAAAACTGATTCTCAGCCAAAATAAGGAAAATGGAGATTTGGTCGATCAATTTGATCGCCAAGTCGACCGCTTAGCCGACCTTTATTTCATTTATTCCAACTTTAATTTCACTCACTTAATTATTACATAAATATATATGTATCAAATATACATATCATATATTAGCGACCCAGTTCTAACTCTTGACTTCTTTCGAGTATTTCATTCATCCTTCTTTATTTAATTTCATCCTCAAAATGTGCTCAACGTACGCACTTCTTCGATCTATTTATTAAAATAACCATTGACCTTCATATCATAATAGTACTCAAAACAATTTCATGTACCACACCACTACAAACGCAATGAGCTAGCAAAATCACTAACGCACATCCAGGTCATTTGACAATTATCTACACTTGGTGTTGTAATATCCTGAATTTTCGTTATACTAAGCATAGGACTTAAGTGATAATTTTTGGATGATAAGAGCTAAATGGACGAATAAAGTATTAGTCAAGTGAAACATATTTCGATAAATTAGACCTTGATACCCGGATTATTTTGCTTATGGGAAAAATTAAGGTTATTGGAGAATAGATTGATATATTTGGAGTTAGAAAGAATGATATTAGGACTGGGTTAGTGATTGACAATCAGTGAAATTGGTAAGAGAAAATATACATGGATATAATAAGGTTGAAGTATAAGATCTATAATATTTTAGTGTATACTGAATTTAGTAAAAAATAAAGTGGAAGATGAATTATTGACGATACCTTAATTATGGGGGGATAAATTTATGGATATATTGGATAGAATCATATGAAGGGGACATTTTGGATAAATTGGGGAACCAAATTAGTGTTTATTAGGTGTATAATATATAGATTTATGGAGGTTAGAGATATAATATTACAGAATATATATTCACGTGAATATTCTGATGGACAATGGATTAGTGAATGTGGAGGTCGTTCATGGTGGTCGGATGGCATGGACGCGATCGACCAGTCCAATTGTTCCATGTTGAAGCAGAATGCATGTTAGTTGTTGGACATTGATGAGGATGCGTCCCTTGGCCTTCTGTCTTTAGTGGAACGCTAAAGAGGCGTTGGACATGGCCTATAAATAGGGATGATGGCAACTGGTTTCATAGAGAGATGAAAAGCTTGGGGTTACTCTGCGGAAGTTTGGAGAGAAGGTGTGATGGTTTTGTGAGAATAGTAGAGAGAAGGTTGTGAGAAAAACAAGAGGAATGAGAGTGAGAGGATATTTTATGTTGTTTGGATAGTGAGGAACTGTGACTGAATCTGGAGGAAGAAGATGAAACCATGAGCTTCTGGAGGTTAGTTTGTGAGGATTGTTGAGGAAGAGGCCGTGAAATGCTGAAGGTATGCATTAATTATTCTTGAATATTGCATAGTGAGCATGAGTTATTGTTTATCTTTAGTTTGGTTTCTGCATGTGATATATAAAGAATTTGTTGTTATAATTAATTGTGTTAAGCTAGATATATTGTAGAATGGTTTTCTGGTTAGTTGATGATATGGGTTTCATCACTGCTATGTAGGATAGTTGATTCTGGTTTGTTATTAAGTGGAATTATTTCAATCTTATTATTATTGATCATGATTCATGACAGAGAGAAATTATTGGAAGGTTTATTATGCCATGTTAAGTCTACTGTTGAGTTATTGCTGTTGTTTATTAGATTAAGTTTTTCTTAGTCATATCATGTGAAGTATATCGTTGTGGATAAATTGGATTATTGGATTCAGGTGGTTGTTGGAATTATTATCACTATTAGTTGCATAACTATAATGGGTGCTATGTTGGGCTTAGACTTTGGTTATATTTGACTGGTTAAGATAAGCTGTTGGATAAGGTTGGAAATAACTTAATTACTATTGGTTAATGATTATAACCATTAAGTTGGTTGTACGATAGTATTGATCGTGGGATACTCACTGCTCGTAATTTGAAACTAGGGAACTATTATCGAGAAGATGCTTATTTAATTATGAATAGGTATTGACGAGGAGAAACTTTAAGTGGTAACTCATTAAAGCTAAGGACTTTAGGTAAGTGGTACTGAATGTGTTTTGTCCGAAAGGGCCTACATCATAGGAATTAGGGGATTTTTATTGTTTGTTTAATTGCTTGTTATGAGTTGTATGTTTATTAGATTTAAGTCAGTTCCTTAGTTAGGATGGATTACGTTTTAAGGATACGATCGAGGAACACGTTTGATAGGATTGTATGTGCACGACAACGTTAAGACTTGGAATCCTAAAATACACGAAAATGGAATATACGTAAGTAGTTTTTTTTGTGGTCTGGTTGGATACGCCCAGCACAGAAACCAAAGATAAGTAAATAGCTGTGGTCCAGTTGGATACACCCGGCATAGAAATCAAAGATAAGTAAATAGTTGTGGTTTGGTTTGATAAGCCCGACACAGAAATCAAAGATAAGTAAACAGATGTTTGTGTGGTCCGGTTGGATAAGTCAGGCACATAAACAGATGAAATAACAGTAAAAGACATGAACAGTAAATAACGGTTTTTGTGGTCGGGTTTGATACGCCAGGCATAGAAATAGAATAAAGAACAGTAAAACATAGAAACAGTAACAAATAGCAAAAATGAAAAATGTATACGATGTTACAAAATTTATATGTGTATTCATGTTTTACGTTTATACCACTTACTGAGCTTTAGGCTCATAGTAAGGTTCCGTTGATTTATGCAAAGAGCCGATGATTGGATAAAGCTGATAAAGGATTTAGCTGATGGAGTATTACCTGGTTTGGCGTTTGTATTGTTGGCGACATTGACCTTGGGGTTATGGCTCACGAAAATGGAATAAACATGTTTAAATGTTTTAAAAGTTTTCAAGTGTTTAATGACTGCAAACTGTTTTAAGTTAACATTTTATTTGTGTTTACTAATACCTTTTATACGACTAGATTGTAGTATTTAAATGTAAAAGACTTCTGTATTTCGTTTATTCTGAGTTTTATATGTAAAAGACTTCCGTTGTTTGTTACTCTGATTTTTCCTCACAAGTGTTTTTAAAAGAAAGAAAATTTTTAAACAGAAAAAGTTACAAATGGTATTAGAGCATAACCGGATCAAAATCATTTCTGTAGACTACCAACATTACAAAACTCAACATTGGGATGTTTCATCAACTGTGAGTATAGTTATCCTATAGTGTTTTATTTGATATAGAATTAGCTGTAGACAATTATAATAGTGAGGAAAAGAATAAGGTTAGGACTGGAAGTAATTTGGTGGGATACTATTAAGACAACTCAAGACATAAGAGAAATGGCTTGAACACAATTTAAGGATATTTTCCTTGATAAGTATTTTAACAGAATGGCATAGACTTAGAAGTTAGGTGGGTTAGTGAAGTTTGAGATGCTATCCCAACTTGCTAGTCACTTAGTAGCTACCAATGATCCTAAGGTTACTAGTTCATTCAAGGACTGAAGCCTGATATATATCGAGGTATTAAGATATGTAGTAATGAAGATGTGTCATACTCTAAAATTGTAACAAAAGCTTTGGAAATCGAGGAGGCTGAGATGCAAGTTATTAAACATAGAGAAATGGATCAGAAGCCGAAGAAGAATAATCAAACTCAACCACATGTCAATGAACAGATAATTGAAAAATGAGCAAAGCGGACATTCCACAATGAGGATCAGTGTGCAAATGATAAGTGTGCGTGAGGCATGATTGATGCAACTTTGGTTGGAAATTTTCAAGTTGGATCGTGTCCTAAATGTAACAAGAAGAATTGTGGAGGATGTAAAACTAGTACAGGATAATGCTTTAAGTGTGGGAAGCAAGTACATCTGGTTAAGAATTGTCCGTTGGTGTTCAACGAACAAGGAATGGTAGCACCGCAGGTATTTTCACTATATGGAGTTCAAGAAGATGAATCGTCTATGTCAAGTCCAGGTATTATACGATTCAATAAGAATTTAAAATTTTGTTATACGTGTCTGTTTGGTATTTATCTTGACACATGTGTTAGGTATAGGTAATAGTAATATGAAAGAATACCAGTAGAATATGTTTTAGACAGGAATAGATACCTTTTCACTAGACAAATTTTGAGGACAAAATTTATATAATGGGGGAGGAATGTAATATCCCAAATTTTAGTTATGTTAAGCATACGACTTAAGTGATAATTTTGGGATGATAAGGGCTAAGTGGACGAATAAAGTATTAGTCAAGTGAAATGGATTTGGATAAGTGAATCTTGATACCCAGATTATTTTGCTTATGGGAAATATCAAGGTTATTGGAGAATGGGTTGATGATATTTGAAGTTTAAAAGAATGATATCAGGACTGGGTTAGTGATTGACAGTCAGTGAAATTGGTAAGAGAAAATACACTTTGATATAATAAGGTTGAAGGTATAGGATCTATAATATTTTAGTGTATACTGAATTTAGTAAAGAATAAGGTGAAAAAAAAAATTATTGATTATACCTTAATTATTGGGGGATAAATTTATGGATATATTGGATAGAATCATGTATAGGTGACATTTTGGATAAATTGGGTAAGAGAATTAGGGTTTATTAAGTGTATAATATATAGATTTATGGAGGGTAGAGATATAATATTACAGAATATATATTCACGTGAATATTTTGATGGACAATTGATTAGTGAATGTGGCAGTCAATCATGGCAGTCGGATGGCATGGACACGATCGTCCGGTCCGATCATCCGGCTTTGAAGCAGAATGCATATTAGTGATTAGCGATCGATCGTCCAAAGGCAACGATTGACTGACGCAATCAACCACCATTTATGATGGTCATCTGGAAGGTCTAACTGACGCAGAAGATGGAAGGAATCTTCGTCTGAAACGTCTGGACATCAAAGAGTTGCTAGACGTTGATGAGGCTATGTCTCTTGGCCTTCTGCCTTTAGTAGGACGCTGAAGAGGCGTTGGACGTGGCCTATAAATAGAGAGGATGGCAACTGGTTTCATAGAGAGATGAAAGCTTGGGGTTACTATGCGGAAGTTTGGAGAGAAGGTGTGATGGTTTTGTGAGAATAGCAGAGAGAAGGTTGTGAGAAAAACAAGAGGAATGAGAGTGAGAGGATATTTTATGTTGTTTGAATAGTGAGGAACTGTGACTGAGTCTAGAGGAAAAAGAAAAACCATGAGCTTCTTGAGGTTAGTTTGTGAGGATTGTTGAGGAAGAGGTCGTGAAGTGCTGAAGGTATGCATTAGTTATTCTTAGATATTGTACAGTGAGCATGAGTTATTGTTTATCTTCAGTTTGGTTTCTGCATGTGATATATAAAGAATTTGTTGTTATAATTAATTGTGTTAAGCCAGATAAATTGTAGAATGGTTTTCTAGTTAGTTGATGATATCGGTTTCATCACTACTACGTAAGATAGTTGATTTTGGTTTGTTATTAAGTGGGATTATTTCAATCTTATTATTATTGATCATGACCGAGAGAAATTATTGGAAGGTTTATTGTGCCATGTTAAGTCTACTACTAAGTTATTACTACTGATTATTAGTTTAAGTTGTTGTTAGTCATATCATGTGAAGTATATCGTTATTGATAAATTGGATTATTGGATTAAGGTGATTGTTGGAATTATTATCACTATTTGTAACGACCCAGTTTTATTTACTTTGAAAATCGTGTAACATCAGAGTAACATCCCGTATTTTTCTATTTCTTTAAAATGCATAAAATTTAAAACTTTCTTTTTTATAAAACATCAAAGTATCTTCTTTTTATAAAACCCGATCATTAAAACTCTTTACTTAAACCATTTATCAATTTCAGCGAAGGTAATAAAAATCATTTTTATAAAATACAGCGGAATTAAATTAAAACATTAAAGAATATTAAATAATTTACAAATCCTTTGACAAACAATTCCCATTTAATTCTTTAGCCCAGCCAGCCACAAGTTCCACCCATATAAATCCTTCATCAACTGTCTTGACCTGTTCACCTGTGCGTATACCTACATCGTAAGACCAAGCTAATGAGCCTAAGGCTCAATAAGAGATATGTAATGGGTGATGCACATGTCATGCAACTTTTAAATCTCTTTTCGTTTTCTATTTCCGTTTCTTTTCTTTCTTTATTTTCTTTTATTTTACCACTTTTTTAATCTTAATTTTTCTTTATCTTAACTTTACTTTCCTCTAGCCTTTCTTGCCCTTCAAGTATGTATTCTTGGGCTTGTTTCTACAGCTTTAGGGGCGTGGGTCCTCCTTGATCTTCATGGGTTCGTAGCTCTGTAATTTGGGCCTTTGATGAGTTACCTTCCAAATGGATGGAACAAAAGGAGTTGATGAGTCCTTGGACCTTTGTTGTAACGACCCAGTTTTTTTTATTTCTTCAAAAATTCGCCGAAATTCAAAACTTTTCTTAAAAAGCATTTTTGGAAGAATATCAGAGTGCAAGTCGGGCCGTTAGGAAACCTTTCCTTCGTTAAAACTTAGTGGAAGCTGTTGTATGAAAATATAGCTGATTTATTAAAACATAGCAGAAGCGTTATGAAATCATTTATTTAAAATATTGCGGAAGTGCTTATAAAATCTTTTGTGGAAACATATCTAATTTGCAAACTTAAATCGTTTTGTATAAAATCCTTTGTTTTGATTTATAAATACTAAACAAGTGAATACAAATTGATTACAACCCAATTGTCTCTTACTTTTCATAGCCTGACCAACCACAAGCTTTGCGCGTGCAAATCCCTCATCCATGTTTCTAATCTGTACAATACTTTGCCTGAGAGTACCTACACCACAAGTATACTGTAAGCCTAATGGCTTAGTAAGGAAAGAGTTAACAATGAAAAATAGAATTGAATTAACTAAACATACTTGGAAAACTAAACATTTGATAAACAAAAATTTATGCTCAAACATGCTCAATCCGTAAGAATTTATGCTAAAACATGCTTAAGTCTATCACTGCAGTTTAGGATTTTATTGGTTAACATTTAAACATGCTTGGCTTAGTTAAATTAACATGATAGCTACTTAAACATGGATATCAACAAGGAAAAAGCACAACAATTTACTAACAACCAAATGACATTCAAGGAAAACAACACTACTCTAACAACAGAATAACGTTCAAGGAAACCAACACTACACTAGCAACAGAATAACATTCAAGGAATTATCATCTAAAAGCCAACTAACAACAAGTAATAGTGAGCATTTCAGGAAATTATCAACCATATCACAACTCATGCACACTACTTGTGGATAGGGCTTAGACGGCCAAACACACCCAATCCTTACCACTAACGATGACACAAAACAGGGACAACAAACTCCACAACTCACGCAGCCACTCCAGCTCGTAGCAGTATCTCCAGCTCTCAGCAGCTCCAGCAGCTTCAACGAGGATAGCAGCTCTAGCTCTATCTCAACTCTCAGCTCACCTTCAGCTCACGAGGGATCCTCAGAACTCACATGTAGCACCTAGGAGACTCACCACTCACCAAGACCTTCTCACGCAGGAAGAGGCAGAAGGGCTCTCATAGGAAGAGAAGCTCTCGCATAAATGGGAAAGGCATGGACTGAAATGGGACTGAAATGAGAGAAGAACTGGCTAAATTGGAAGCCAACCTAGAGGGGGGAACAAGAGTACACCTAGGGTCGAGAGGAGGGCGGCGTCCATGTGGGGGGCATTGCACATGTCTCCAGGGTGGGAATTCAATTGCTAAACGACAAAGAAATTCTAATTATTAACCCTGATTTATCGCAGGTCTGGGCTATTTCGGAAGAGTGCGGACGCACTCGTCTCGTCCGCATTTTTCCGCAAGTGCAAAACTCCTAAGGCATAAACGAGTCTTCGGACGAGGAATGACATCCTCATACTGTCCGTATCATCTGAAAGTGGCATTCAGACGCGTTTTGGCGTGCGTATGTAGCGTCCGTAAGTGTCCACAAATGTCTAGAAATTGAACAGATTCAAACTGGACGCGACCCAGTCACGTCCGCATTTGTCTGGACTCGTCCATAAACTCACAGCTTAAGCGAGTGAGGACGCGGACCAGCATCTTGAGTCGTCCCAATGCTTAGGGTGCTATGAAATTCCTTTGCGGAAGACACTTCTTGTCTGTATGTCATCCGCAGGCGTCCGCAAATGCCCAAAACAGCATCTCCACACATTTTCCTACCTAACTCTTATCCCATAACACTTTTCCCACAAATACCCATCATAAACTGACACGTATATATACGCAGTGTAATATCCTAGCTGCCCTATCCTTAATTTACATCGCGTATACAAGAAAAATGTTATCGAAATTACTCTCATGACTTAACGATCCGACTACATCCTTGGTAATACCCCGATATAAAAAGTCAGGGTGTTACATTTGTCTTTGTAGACGGGCTTAGTAGTCCATCATCCTCTCTGGGTTTTAGAGGATTTGACCTCAAATCTTCTTTCTTTCATATGAATAATGTAGTCTTCATCCTACTTTATTTTATTGCTTCATCATCTTTGGCTACTTGTTTTGGTGGAAGTGGAGTTAGTTTGGCTATCTTAATATGGAGCTTGAATGTGTAACAATTCATGAGGCCATCAAGTATAGTTTTTTGATCATATTGCCATGGTCTTCTCAAAAGTAGATGACTCATTCTCATAGGAATCACATTACATAGTACCTTGTATGAGAAATTCCCAATAGAGAACTCAATTTGAGCTTTCTTACTAACCTTATGTATTCCTTGTCGTTCAACCAACTTAGCTTGTAAGGGGTCGGATGCATGGTTGTCTCTATGCCCAATTTGCTTACTAAATCTGTAGAAGCATGTTAGCACAACTACCTCCATCAATAATTAGCGAGCAAATTTTATCCTTGACCTTACAACGGCTATGGAAGATGTTTTTTTTTTACAATCGTTGATGCTTGTCTTAGTAGTGAGTGCTCTTTGAATGATCATAAGGAGGGGATCCTCGTGAGCATATATTGTTTCCACTTGTTCTTCTTCCTTGTGCATTTCTGCTGCCTCGCCTTCATCCTAATTTTTGTTCTCACTAGTATCTTCTTTCATTACGATCACTTTCATATTTGGACATTGGCAGCCATAGTGTTCGATTCCAAGGCATTTGAAACATTTGATTTCTCTTGTTTTTGGCTGTGGTGCTTCCATAGGTAGCTCCTTGTCATCACTTGTCTTTGTAGTAGCACTTTTCATGTTTGTACCTTTGTCGTCAGGCATAGGTTGTGGGTTGGAGGAGCTTGTATTCCTTTGAGGGAGTCGATTAACCCTCTCTTTCTCTTCCTTTTTCTTTTGTCTCTCAACCTTTAGAGCAAACTTGATCACATCCTCCAATGTAGTGTAAGATTGTAGTTCAATAATGTCTCCAATGTCATAGTGAAGACCTTGGATGAACCTTGCAATGGTTTGGTTTTCTAGCTCTTGCAAATCACATCTTGTTTGCAATGTTTCAAACTCGGCCATATATTCTTTGACTATGGAGGTACTAATAAATTGCAAGGTTTTACGGTGGTATTAGTACACACACACACACAGAGATAGACATAGAGACACATAGAGAAAGACACACACAGTGGAGGTACCAATAAATTACAAGGTCTCATAGTGGTATTAACACACACACACACACACATATTGAAGGAATCAATAAATTGAGGTGATAAGGAACTGAGGGAATAAATAAAGGAAGAAAATAGGGAAGGCAGATGTCTCTTGGGTGAGACGTGCGTCCTTTATGGCTTGTAGGAACATATGCTGGGGATGAAGAGGAAGCGGCATTGTTTGAAGCTATGACGCACGTCCTTTAAAGAAGGACGGACGTCCCTTGTTGAAGGTGGGTGTTTAGTATGATAAAGGTTACAATGCCATTTGGAGTAAAATGGATGTCCTTCAGGGAAGGATGAACATCCTTTATTGAAGGAGGTTTTAGGAAGCTGGGGACGTCCCTAATGGAAAGTGGGACGTCTGAAAAGAAAGAATAAGAGAAAGCATTAGTAATAAGTTGGACGACGTCATTTAGAAAGAAGAAGGAAATTGGAAGGAAGGGATGTCTTTTATGTACAAAGGACGTCTGAAATAGAAGTAAAGGGAACGGGTGTCCCTCATAGTAAAGATGGAAAATGGACGGCGTGGTTGGTTAAGAGTATGTAGAAAACAACATCATTTTGAGGGAATGACGTCTCTAATGGAAAACAAATGTTCCGACATTAATGAATTAAAAGAACACAATGTCGTTTTGGTTACGACGGACGTCCCTCTTGGGGAAAATGGATGTTCCATATAGCGAGGGTCTTTGGAGGGAACATAGAAATATTTCCTGGAAAATTAGTTAACCATCGCTTAGATATATGGCATACTTGGATAACAACAGTAAAATTTAAATAGATGTTTACACATGACAACCCTAGCCTTCTGTGTATAAATACAAGGAGAGAGAGAGTGCTGCTGCGAGAGAGACGAAAAGAAATAGGATTTACAAAGAGTGAAAACTGTGAGGAAAGGAGGAGTCTTTGGAGTTTTTACTGAGAGGAAGAGACTGTGAGAAAGTTGTGAGATAATGTGGGTGAACTCCGAGAAGGAAGACTCGGGGTTTCATCCTCTCAAGGATTTTGTTCAGGTATTCATTGTTCTCTTCCTAAATTATATCATCACTGTTATGCGAATGGTTGGTGAAGCTGAAGGAGGACTATGAAGTTGACGGTTGTAAAGAATATTCTCCAATGACAATGCTAGGTAAGGGTCCCTTGTGTGTTTTGGCTTCTCGGTCTCCATTGCCAAGAATTAAGAATTGTTTGGTTTTGTCTTTGGATGGTAAATTCAGCTTTGATAGTGGCTTTTGTTGTGGGGTTGCACTTTAGCTGGTGTTAATGGGAAGCAATGGCAAAAAATTGGTAGTGGTGAAGAAGTCGTGGAGGCTCTCTAGTATTCTTGGGTCTTGACAATGCTTCAGGTATTAAGGAAGAGAAGAATAAAGTGTTAAACGCTTTAAGAATGCAAGGTAAGTGATACGTATGTGTTTTGGTCTTCGGACCCTACATCAAAAGAATTAGGGTTATATGCTGACTGTTTATTAGATTTAGGTTCTTTTATGTTATAGATTTAATATGATAAAGTTATTCTTTGATGGATTATAGGATTTGATAGAAATCATATTTCGGGGATGCATGTTTATTAGATATAAGTTCTTTTAATGATATGTTTATTAGTTTTTATAAAGATAATGATAATGAGATTAAACATGTTTTGAGTCATACATAGAGGAGATAGATATTGTATGCAATCATGAGCATCATGCATCATGATTTTAAAATGATACAAAAATTTGATGCAAGGCTTTGAAAAGAAAATAGAAACGAAATCAAATGGTAACATAAATGTGGGTTGGAGTGGCCTGTGTGTCCCGAATTCTCAAAGAGAACATAAATGTGGGTCATAGTGGCCTGTGTGGCCTAGCTTCCCAAAGAAAACAGACATGAAATATATTGAAACGATTTTTTTGGACCAGTAGGTAAAACCCAACACAAAACGAAAGAAATAAACATAAATTGGTGTGACGAGGTGTGAGGTTGGGTTGGCTGTTCATCCTCGTCAAGTTTAGACATCTCTAACGCCTTCAAGTTGATAAATGTAAAGGGTCGTTTTGAGGTGTGAGGCTGAGTAGGCTGCTCTTCCTCGTCAATTTTAAACATCTCCAACACCTGTTAAGATAAAGTAAGGTTAAGATCAAGAAAATGAAAAGATAAAGGAAAGATAAAGAGAAATAGGAAATAGAAAACAGAAACTGCATATGGTTTTAAAAAGAGCATGACATATGCATTGTATAGTTTTATTTTATATCACTTACTGTGCGTTAGGCTCATTAGTTAAGTCTTTTGATGTAGGTATACGATCGTGATCAGGATGATGAACTAGTTAAGAAAAAGTTGATGAAAGATTTGCATGCGCGGATCTTGTGGCTGGTTAAGCTAAAGGCATTTAAAGAAAAATGATAAAGCAAAAAGTTTACGTATTGTATTTTAAATTATTTGTTTAATGCTTTTGCTATGTTTTCCAAAAGGTTTTAGGAAAAAAGATTTTTATTATGAAAAGTCTTCTGCTGTTTTCATATAAAAAAATAAAGTTTTAAATTTTACACGTTTTGAAATGTAAGAAAAATTGTATCGTTACAGTTTGTATCATAGCACCTGGGTTTTAAATCCAATTCTGTAGATTGCCTACCAGCACAAGCTTTGACATTGAAATACTCCAACCATAAGTACGTTAATAGATTTGTTTTCTTTCAATGTATTTTGTTTTATTTTAAGAAGATTTCATGGTTAGAGGATGAATCAAGGGAGGAAGAAGAGGACGTGCACGTGACAATAATAATGAGGGAAATGGACCTGGTGGTCGAGGTAATGAGGGTAATCAAACTGAACCAGAAGCTACATTAGGCCGCTTGGCCAGCCTAGTGGAGCGCTTATTGGAAGGGAGTGAAAATGGGAATCCTCATCCTATGGTGGTACGGGAGGAAGCTGGATGGGAGAAGTTTAGACATTTGAAACCACCAAGCTTTGATGAAAATGTGTCAGAACCAGACCGGGCTGAAGAATAGGTGAGATCCCCAGAAGATATGTTTGAATAAGCAGGGATTGAGGAATCAGAAAGGGTTTCATGCACAACCTATTTGTTGGTCCAGGACAGTAGGTTCCCTAACTGTCTGGTTGAAGTACTTATCATAGAAAACATCTTTTAATTCCCTCCAAGTCATTACTCTTACATCTTGGGCCACTTTAATTATATCCAACAAAACTTTAATTACATCTGCGCTAGACTGCCGTAGTTGTGGAATACATACGGAATTTTGAATCGCTTTCCCAGTATGCTAGCCATATGGTGGCTACCAATTCCCTCGGAGTATGCCAATTCGTTCAAGGATTGAAAGTAGAGATATATCGTGGCATAAAAATTCATGGTACTAAATATGTGCCATATTCTAAGATCATGTCTAAAGCCTTGGCGATAGAAGAAGCTGAAGGCCGAGTTATGAGGCAAAGGGAAGCAAATCAGAAATTTGAGGAAAATAATTGAAACCACTGTTAGTGGACGGGTAGAGTGGAAGAAAAAGGGTGTTTGACAGTGAAGATTAGTATGCAAAGAACAAGCGAGCCCAAAATAAATCGGATATGACTTTGGTTGGTACCTCTCAAACCAGACTGTGTCCAAAGTGTTAAAGGAACCATTGTGGTGAGTGTAGGGTCGGTACTAGATAGTGTTTTAAGTGTGTTAGGCAATGACATTTAGTCAAGAACTGCCCAAGGCTAGAAAAAGAACCGGCATAAGTTGCACCAGGAATATGTTCGATCTTGGTGAATGCAAATGGGAAGCTGTCACGACTGGGAGGCGGGCCAAACAGGACCGCCGGATCAAGTGACTCGATTCTCGGAGAGAACCCGGTTACCCAGCCCAAGGCATAAGTTTTTATGCAGAAGACTTAACGAGATTAATACCAAGCCTAAGCTCAAATAACATGGGTTAGGATCCACAAAGTGATCAACTAGAGACATGATAGCATAATAAGAAAATACTGTGCAGAAATTAAATCAAACAGCACCAAAACTAAAATCATAACGTACCAGGAACAGAGGGATTTGACCAACGAACTTCCATCCATTCATGGGGAGATCGAAACACCCATTTGGGATCAACAGCATCGCCTAGCTACCGCACTCACAAGACCAGTACTCTGAAGATACACCATAAGCTGGGGAAAAATTAGTCTTAGGGGTGAGTGACTAACTCAGTAGGAAAATCTATAATAAATGCAATGCATGCTAAAACCGTTTTCTTCCTCTTTTGAAAAACCATTTTATGTTTTTCATTTACCGTACATGAATTTTAAACAATCAAAAGCTCTTTATCCTTTTTATAAATCCGTCCCATGGACCTCGATATGGCTTTATCAAAATCCGCTGTATACATAGATAGCTATAATCGTAACATAGGCCAACATCGTTTTCCGTGTGAAAACGTCCTCAGTGAAAAAAATGATCACTCAATGACTCATCAGTCACTCATCGTAGAAAGGTGGTATAATTGCTCGGATGTGTCGACGAGCCGTAACAAGCACTGAAACGATCCGTGTAATCAGAGTAACAGATAAGGTTGCTCACGATAAATCGCTTCTCACTAAGCACCCTCTACGTTTTAAATTGACGAGGGTTGCCGACGAGCAGAGCTACGCTGTCCAGCCACCAGTCAAGTGAAATAGTACTATGATATGATAGGCTAATCTTCGTGACTGACAACCTTCAATCCATTCTCAATGCAATGGATGGTCACTCGAAGACCCACCCAACACATATCACAAAAAGGTGGCTATCCACCAATAGCAACACCTCATGAGGCAGGAAAGAATACCAATGACGACAGTTCGTAGATCCAACACGTCACCTGGGTTGCCCGCGATTAGCTCAGCAATGACACAACCCATATAATCACAGTAACGGATGTGGTTGCCCCACAATAGACCCCTACTCACTAGAACCTCGGTGTTCCAAATTGACGAGAGTTACCGATGAGCAAGCTCAAGTCGTCTAGCCAACCCGTCAAATGGAATGGTTCTGTGGTAGGCAATCTTTGTGATTGACAACGCTGCCAACTCCGTGTGACAATACCCTGGCCAGGTTTAAGGGCTTTTGACCCAAGGAGGCCTCATCACCCTTCCATCATATTTTCCGAATTTCAGGAGTTTCAACCTGAGGACATGTCATGAATGCTCTATCGTCATTTCGCACGTAAGCGACCAATCTTCATGTAGCAGAAGATTGTACGGGGATAGCCTCGTGATGCTTTAACGCTAGAGTGCCTAAAGTATCAAGAGGATTCATCTTCCCGATATACATATTAAACCTTCATGCAGTAGAAGGTTTCTGGGATAGCCTCATGATGCTTTAGCGCTAGAGTGCCTAAAGCATCAAGAGGATTCATCCTCCCAATGTACGTAACAAATGTCAAACCTTCTCGCAGTCGAAGGTTGACGGAATAGCCTCGTGATGCTTTAGCGCGAGAATGCCTAAAGCATCAAGAGGATTCATCCCCCCAAATACAAGCACAGAATCACATCATTTATCAGCAATAAACTATGTACGGAATGTAAACGTGGAAAAACATACTACTAATAAAAACCGACGTGCTGTCGAACAGTCCCTGTCGGATTTTCAGATGGGGAGGTCCACAAAATAGTAGTTTTGAAAACTATGATGCAATGCAGTGCAGAAAGTATAAAAATACATACCTCAATGGCGACCATAACACGCTTACCGACAAACCCGCTCCACATGCTATCGTAAGTAAAAAGTCAAATTATCTGACACTTTTAGAACCTACAACAAGGTCGATATCAACACCCTATCAACATAACAAGGATAATAGACAAGCCTTAAACAATACAAGTATCCCCAAATAGTTTCTAGGGTCAAACCCAAATCAGGCATAACATTAATCGAACTAGAGGACAAGAATCTGCTTAACAGGGTACCACCCTCAACGATTGTACCACCCTCAACGATTCATCGGGTCTCAACAACAATAATAATCAATGCCTTCTTCCTTTATGAACGTAATCATAACGTAGCTAAAACAAATCCTGACAGGTACAAGGATTAAGGAATTAAAGCAACCACAACTTTATAATAAAAGAACCTCAACCTACATAATGTCAGATCCTCAAGCATATTCATCTAACAGCTGGTTAATATTTCTCAAAAAAATGCTCTCGGCAGTAACCGAGCCAAGGAAAAACAATTTCCAGCAGAGCAAGAGATCACAACATACCATCAGCCAGAATGGAATGAACAACAAGACTAAATTCAACGTAGCAAAGTTCTTCTACAGCAATCTATCAAGCATTAACTGGAATCATAGAATAAGACCCAAGAATTGAACATATATCCCCAGAATTTTATCAAGGAGAATAGATTGATAGAAAGAAATCTTTAGAATTGACAAAACAAAACCTAACCTCAACTTAACCCCTCAGGCTTCAACATTTCACACACAACACTTCAGAATTCAGCAAAACATAATTTAACAATAAAATCCCTAAAATCCAGATTGACCGAGAGATAAAGTCTACACGGTATTTCTATCAAAGCCACGTAGACAAATCTCCATCGACAGAGCACAGACTTCCTCAACACTGACCAGAAATCAACATAGCGGTACGAAAATTACCAGTGTATTTTGGATAGAACTGTGGGGAAAATCACGACAGAAGCCAAACAAAATCCTCAAAATTGGTCAGTATCAAGCAGGGCATAACAAACGTTCCTTATTGACTCAACAATCACCATTTCTCATCAAGAACAGAACCAACGCACAGGAGACCTAAAGTTCTCAGACTTGGTCGAAAGACCCGAGAAGAAATTCACTGGAAATTTTCGAAAAAAAAACATAACAAAAATGCAGAAATCTCACCTTGACAGAAGAATTGAGGAATGCAACTCGTGATCGAAAAGTCCTCTAACATAGTCGCCCAAATTGCTGAGATTCCCAAGTTCGGATTCTGCCCACTCACGCAAAACCTCCATGGACGAAAACACACACTCACTCGCGGTCCGAAATACCACTCTGCTCCTTCGAAAACCCCAGACGAAGTCAATAACCAGTAGGGACCTCGAGCTCCACGTTCGCGTCTCATATGGTAGTTTTTTTATAAAACATTAAGTCTACTAATAATTTATGTTTATAATCTAGTTGATAATACTTTGTTCTAAATTCACATATAAAATTTTTTAAATAATATAAGTTACAAATTTGTAAATTAGTTAAATGCCAGAAAACATTATTTATAAATGGGTTTGTTTCTTCAATTTCTTTAAGGTATCTGCCTATAAATTTCGTGGTTAATGCTTGAATTATATTTTTAAATGTTGTTATAACATCTGTCTCGAGTAATACAATTTTGGATGGATTGTCAAGAAAAGTTAAATAGTTATATACTATTCCAGTCGTTTGATGAGTTAAATAATTAAATAAATTTGCTGATGCTAAATCTTTTATGTCTTGATTTAATTCTATGAATATATTTATTTTATTTTACTAGTCACAAATGATTTTTCCAGACAGTACTACTAAAATCAACTATGTTAGCACTTCCCTACTAATATATTCACAAGGTCAAAATATCATTTGTAATACCCCGACTTTTTATATCAGAATTTAATGAGGATAATTGAAAAATAATTAGGGATATTTAGAATAATTGGACAATTATTTGTTGCTTTGGCAGGTGAATATATTCGCCTGCCTATCTTTAACTTTAGCTAGAGAGCATCAAGTAGGACGATAAGGGTGAATCTCGGTGTTCCAGGAAAAGAAAGGAAAACGATCAAGAAAGGTATTTAAACGTGATCGTCTAACTAGAGAAGAGTAGGAGAAAGTATACAGAAGAGAGAAGCGGAAGAGATGAGCAGGGGATAAGCAAACAGATCTTTTGATTAAAAGAGTGAGTTCTACTTGTAGTGTTTCTACGTGCAGAGCACCACTGCAAAATATTACATTTATAGAGCGAGAAGCGTGAGCGAGAAGGATGAAGCAGCGGGTACACATAATGGGCAACATCGTCCTGCTTTATGGTCCTGCTTGATGCTCTCTAGCTAAAGTTAAAGATAGGCAGGCGAATATATTCGCCTGCCAAAGCAACTAATAATTACAGACAAGGCGAATATATTCGCCTGCAAAGATAAAGTAAAGTAAAGCTTACACACAACAAAAGTGAATATATTCGCCTAATAATAGACATTAGGTAAAACTACTGTAGGATGACTGGGCTGTAGGATGGGCCTTTAGACTGGGCCTGATGGTTTGGAGGCCTACTCCATGAAGGCAAAGATGATGCGTCCAAATTCTTGTTCTTCTTGTTGGATGCCAGGTTTAAGGAGCCCATGCCAGTTGTCTTTGGATGAGTTGATGTCGAAGTAAATGGTTCGTAGGGTGAGGATGGTCTCGAGCTCTTGTAAGGCATGGACAGCCTTTTGGCAGGCACGTTGTCTAAGCTGGGCCATTCTGTTTTGGATCCATATGCTTTCATCGAGGGGCATTGGGCCGATAGAGTAGTCCAAGAGGTCGCGATATTCTCGGGAGAGGATATCTTGTTCCGGGGGTCGTTGGCTTCGGGGCTTGGGCTTGGTACTAAGCCGGCTTTGCTGTAGTTCGAGATACTCATGAGTTGGAGGGACTTGTTGACTAGGGTGCTGACTTCCGCTTGCCATGAGGGTTGTTGCAATAACCTCAACCTCTTGAAAAGAATCTGTTGACTAGACAAGAAAACAGATTAGTCGAGATAAAGAATCTGACAAAACATTATCAGAGCCCTTGATATGTTCAAAAGAAATTTGAATCCCTGTGCTAGTAATAAAATTGGTAAAACTTAGCCATCGAACCCATGAGGGTTTGTTTTGACTGGACTTGTTATAAAAACTAATGATGGCTTGGCAGTCAGTACGAAGGATGATCTCTCGCTTGTCCAGATAAAAGATTTTTAATGCTGACAAAGTTTCCATACAGGCGTATATTTCAGCATCGATGGTGGACTTAATTTGAGAGAATTTGCTGCTAGCGTAGGCACAGATACGTTTAGTATTTTTGGGGTCCGAGCCTTCCATTTGCATATACCACCCCAGCCTTCCATACAACCATCCGTTTCAAGGATAATATATGCATTAGGGGGTGGTAGTTCAAGATCAGGTAACTGCTGAATAATGGACTTAATCTGTTGGATAAGGCTGATGTCAGAAGGTTTCAGACGTTTATCGCCATTTGGGCTAGTCTTTGAATAGAGTGGGCCAAGAAGAATGCCCAGACGAGGAATGTATGGGCGGGCATAATTAAGGATGTCGAGCCATGAGCGTAGGCCTTTCTTTTCCTTTAAAGCCTCAAGATCAAACTCAAGAATTTTTTTAATAATATGTGGCTGGAGCTTGATTCTACGATTTCCTAGAATCGTGCCAAGGAAATCTATTTCGGGTACAGCTATCTTCATCTTGGTGGGGGATATAACGAGTCCATGTGTTCTGACTAGGTTAACAAATTCCATAAGATGCTTGGAGTGTTCTTCTTCAGTTTGAGAAAAGACCAATATATCATCTATATACACAGCAATGAAGCTTTCGGTACCTGCAAAACAGTTATCCATTTTGCGTTGAAAAATGACGGGTGCGTTTTTCAACCCAAAAGGCATAACAAGCCATTCATAGAGGCCAGTAGGTACTATAAAAGCCGTCCATGGTATACTGTTAGGACTCATGGCTACTTGATGAAAGCCACTTTTAAGGTCGAATTTAGAGTATATTCGACTATTGCCTACTCTTGCAAGTATTGATTCCTGGTAGGGAATACTGGTCTTTATGGTTGTTATCGTTCAACATGAGATAATTGAACACCATCCTTTCCTTGCCTTTAACCTCTTTGCCTGTTTGAGGATCAACTGTTGTCCTAGAGTTAACTAGGAGTGCCATTGTACGATGCTTGCTAGCGCTGGGCCGAATAACCTTCAGGTCTAATAAGGCTTGTATGTGCTTTTGAAAAGAGTCAGCCATTGCAGGAGTGACATATTTCAATGGCTTATCCTGAATTACTATATCGGAGTTAATAATGTTTATATGACACCGTACCTGGTTTTTGGACCAATGTGCTACGGGGTCATCACCAATATAGCCCTTTATTTGCAAATCACTAATAATAGTAGAGAATTTGTTCGCAAAGCTAAGGGGCTGTGTCAATAGTGATAAATCAGGCTGATTATACTCCAGGTCATCCAGTTGTGGTAGTTCTTCAAGAATCTGGCTGACTGCAGCTTTCTCAATGTCTTGATTTGTCTTAATGGTAGTTACATTTTTATAAAATGTGATAACTGGTCCTTCGATACGTAGGCCGCCCTGCATTGATTTGATAAAATTACAACCTAGGAGCATTTGTATTCCGTCTGATAAAATCTTCATAGGGAAACAATACGTAAAGGGGATCCTGAATGTGTTTTCTTCAATTGTCATGGTTCCTCCTTTTAGTTTCTGAGTAGCTTCCTGAGTGGAATTAATCCCGTCAAAGCGTACTGCATATTGGTTGGGTTCCTTTGCTTCTGGTGGAACAGAATTGTTATCAAGGCAGCACACTGTGGCTCCGGTATCAAGAATAGCCCTTAGTGAAAAAGGGGCAACTCCAGGTATTTTGAATGTGATGATCATGTTGTAGAGTCGATTAGTGGCAGCTCTAGTGCCAATACTGCTCCGACATGAATGATCAACAAGGACCTGAGCTACTTCTTCAGTTAATTTAGGGGACTAAGCTGGTTCAGAGTCATACAGAGGAAGCAAATCCTTGTATTCTTTTGCTAACCTGTCCTCTAAACCATGAGTAAGCCTCTGGTTTCATTTGTCAGATAAATTATATACCCTAGGAGTTCTTGGATTAAACTATAAGAAGTTTGGTAGGCTTTGAACTCCTGTGGTTCAAGTAGGCATGCTGTATTAAAATAGTATACTGAGCACAGGGGGTAAGAGGTAACCTGGCAGGTAGAACAATGGATGCGCATTTGCCTTTTTGTTTCCATCTGGCAAGTAGTGCATTTGCTTAGTTCTTCCGTGAGTTCTGCGTGTTGAATCCATTGGTGTTCACAGTGCTCTTTTTCACCAAGGTTAACCTGTCTACGCCAGCCGTGAGGCGTGCCCAACACCAAAGCTATTTCATAAGGCAATTCACTGCAGAAGAGTGAAGATGCTCTGTGAGTATCTTCGCCTTCACTGAAACTGCAGATGCGTCACTCATTTCCTCATTCATGTCTAGGGATACGAGATCCCAATCTTCGGGAAGGTCCATATTTTCTAATATTGCAGCCCGGTGGATATCCCCCTTTTTTACTGCGGCAATCACAAGCAAAATGTCCAGGTTCCCCACAAATGAAACACTTACATTTTCTGACTCGGTCTTGCTGTTTCTTTTTGAAAACACGAACATGAGAATCGTGTGGTTTGCCTTTATAGGTTTTGGACTTGCGAAGGCCGAGCCACTTCTGATTATTGTTGTAATAGCCGGGGATAGGAATACCTTGACAGAAATCAAGGTCCTTCAAACTTCGTTGGAACGCAACTTGTTTACATAGTTCAGCTAGATATTGGTAGGCGAAATGTATCCTCGAAATAACTCCGATAGTTACTCCGGGGTATTTGGTGATGAAGGCCTGTTCAATGGCCTGTCCGACTAGGGGGGCATCTTTTTAGTGAACTTTTTCGATAGTTCAGCAGAAATATACATTCTTCCTGACTTGGCGGCAAGAATTTTATAATCATTCATGTAGGCTAGGAGGTTCTTCACAGAGGGGCATGTTAGCCTTTCCAGGTCACGATAAGCTCTATTCTGCTCATCAGTGGAGCCTTGTGTGGGGTCTTCGAGTAGAAGAATGCGTCGAATTTGGAAGAGAATATTCTGCGTATCTTCTGCTATATTGACCAAAGTAGTGTAGTCGGAGGGGTATGCCATACGCCATTGGATAAAGGTTTTCTTCTCTATATCACCTAGGAGGTTTTCAATGTAGTTGACTTTGCTTTGATTATCCACCCAAACCTTGTCATTTACTAGGTTTAAAGTGATAGTTTCCCATCTTGTGATAGTGTCATTGTAGAGCCTGATATCCGTTGGTAAAACCAAAAGGGCGCTAGTTGCTTGTTGTGCAGGCGGTAACTCCCATTGGCCGCTAAAATACTTGCCGAATTCCTTTACGCGTCCTTTTATTTTTTTCGGGAGTGAGTGTACTTTGAACAGGGGGCTGTGAATTTGTTGCCCGAGCATATAATGGTTGTCCCATCATGGAATCCGTTGGAGATTTATATACAGAGGTTATGGAAGAGGAGGCAGCAGCTCCAAGTTCTAATTTTTGAACTGCGTCTTCTAATGATTTGAGGGACTGTGGATATTCCATAACAGAAGCAACAAAGGCGAAATGAGTTGTGTCTGGTTGCTCCCAATCCAAAGAATAGTCATCCCAATCGTAATAGTCAGGATATCCTTCGGGAAAATTTTCTGGATCATATAGCTCGTTGGAATAACTAGAACTGGATTCTTCTGTGTCAAGGATTGGGGCTGGACAAGACTCCACTGGTTCATCATCCCAGTGATTCCAATAAACAATAGGGTCATCAG
>CM039486.1:20489647-20599717 GCA_022433065.1 Begonia loranthoides | reverse complement strand
AGGTATGCTTTGTTTCTGCTGAAAATACAATCAATGATAATCAATCACGCGTATTTCATCCTTGCTAGAATTTTTCTTCGAAGATTGTCTTGTTTTAATTATGTTTCAATTTTAAAACAGCGATTGTGTAAATTTGTTCAAAATCCTTTATGGTATCTTGATTTCACTTTACGCCTCTGGATTTAGAATTCAGAATAGATCCGGCCCAAACACGGAGCCAGATTTAGGTTCTTCGAATTAGCTTGTAATAGCAGATTGAACTATCACCAGCATATGCGTTTTTTCTTTTTCTTTTTTTTTTTAGTGAAGAACAGACCTGAGTTGGGTTGGCATGTGATGCTGAATGAACCTATGAAGCTCTATAACCAGTTTTTAATTGAAACACCAAAGGTTACAAGCATTTAGTCTCAAACTGTGGCATTTAGATGGGTTGTGGGTGCTCTAAGCTCTTAGTGTGTTGTTGCGAATTGAAAAATGGTGGACAATCCACTCAAGCCCAAGATGTTGGTTAGTGAAAGTTTTATTTTGTTCTAGAGTTAGTTTTCTGAACAAAGAATTCGACAATAAGCTTTGGTTTTATTTCTAGGAAAGGAAGAAGAAAGTCAAGTTGATCTTCCTGCCTTTCAAGAATACACGATTGAACAATTGAAGATGGCTACATCTGGATTTGCTGTCGAAAATATCGTATCTGAACATGGAGAAAAGGCTCCAAACGTGGTTTACAAAGGGAAGTTGGAGAACCAAAGGCGGATTGTCGTCAAAAGATTTAATAGATCAGCTTGGCCAGATGGCAGGCAATTTTCGGTAATTTAGTGGCATTTTTGTTTCGTTCATCTTTTTGTGTTCACCCATAGAGATTTAGCATACCTTTTTCATCAAAAAAGAAACCCAAATTTGCTATACCTTTTTCGTGAATAGCCTTTCCTGCTTTCAGGAAGAAGCAAAAGCTGTTGGTCAGCTCCGAAACCATAGACTAGCAAACTTGCTTGGATGTTGCTGCGAAGAGGATGAGAGATTGCTAATTGCAGAATATATGCCAAATGAAACATTAGCAAAGCACTTATTTCACTGTAAGTTTTTTTCAAACTACTCTCGTCTGTTCATAAACGGCCATATTCATTGATTCTCTGTGTTCTATATTCATCTGCTATCAGGATGTTCCACACTACTGTACAGCAATTAATTTGTAATTTCTACATCATAAAATGTATAAGTAACATTATTTATTAATATATATTGTTGATGTGTTGGATAAAGTTACCTTTAATTGTTTCTATAGACTTAAGATAATCGGGGTGAATACTATAATTGCTACCAGAAGTTATAGCTAATGGTAGAATTCGGCTACTTAATTACTTAGCGTATATAATTGAAGACCAGACTCCGGAGAACACCCCAAGTTCAACTTGTTTAGGCCCTTACTAAGAGCAGTTCCCTTATGAGTGGGGTCCACCACAATACTCGATTCTCGTAGATGAGCTTAAGTTGGCCTAGACATCGATTTTCAAAAAGTTATTGCCACTTTATTTATCCAAGTTGTATAACAAGTCGACAATCTTAGAATGTGGTTGTAAGATTTCTTTTTATGTCTTTCATCATTGGCCCATGTGATTTCATTGATAGAGCTAAAACAAATGACCTCGGAAAACAGGGGAAGCTCGACCGATGGAGTGGTCTATGCGATTAAGGGTGGCATTACAACTTGCACAAGCTCTAGAATATTGCACCAGCAAAGGTCGAGCCCTTTATCATGATTTAAACGCTTATAGAATTGTTTTTGATGAGGTAAGAATATTTATTCGTTTGTTGCAATTTCTTTTTGCAGTTATGCTTTGACATAACTATTTTGTATTCTATGAAAAACAGGAGGGAAATGCTAGACTTTCGTGCTTTGGTCTGATGAAAAACAGCAGAGACGGCAGAAGTTACAGTACAAATTTGGCGTTTACTCCTCCAGAATACCTTAGAACAGGTTTTCTTCTCAAACAACATCAACGTCATCTTTTTTTGAAAATTAGGTGTCAATCGGTATATTTATTCTTGCTCAATTTCTATTGCAATCTCATTTGAACCTAAAAGTTACGAAGCTCCTGCCCAGTTTATGTCGCAAAAACAAATATTCGAAATTTGTGTAAACGTGGATAAAAAGAAAATGAATCTGAAAAAGTTTTAATAACCAAAAAGTTGCCATTGCAGCCATTGATTCTCATAATATCCATTAAGTATTGAATATAATATTTGAGCAGGGATATTGTTGATTATTTATTTCAGATCTTTTTGTGTAGTTTTAATAGCTGGGAATGTTGCCTCTCATTTTTTTAGGAGGAATAACTGCAGAAAGTGTCACTTACAGCTTTGGAACTCTCTTACTTGACCTTCTTAGTGGAAAGCATATTCCTCCAAGCCATGTAGGTGTTCTCTCTTGTTAGTCTGCTTTCATGTTAGAATTTTGATTTAATCTACTATCTTGTAACATATTTGATTTCATTTTAATCGACTTCGCTCAGTGAATTTTGAAAAAGGGTCGTTTGGGTGCATCACTGGGTGGTATAATTCATAGAAGATTTCTCATATATTCCAGATCTAACATTCACTTGCATGATTGATCAGGCACTGGACCTAATAAAAGACAAGAATATTCAGATGCTGACAGATTCTTGCTTGGAAGGACAATTTTCCGATTATGAGGGGACGGAATTAGTTCGTTTGGCTTCAAGCTGTCTACAATATGAACAGCAAGATCGTCCAAATCCAAAGTCATTAGTTGCATCTCTAATCCCTCTTCAAAAAGATGTTGAGGTTAATATTCTTTCAAACAGCAGATTTTAGGAAAACTACAAATTTAATTTGGAAAAAAAAATTCTGATTATCAATTTGCTCTGCGGGTATCAATCAGAGGGGGATGGTTGTTTGATGTGGTTCAGCTAAATTGAAATTATCCTCGATCTCAAGAGAATTATGGCCTTGATTTTGAAATCAGAGCGGGTTTTTAAATTCTTCTGCAGGTTCCTTCTCATGTGTTGATGGGTATTCCACATGGCACTGCAGATTTATCTCTGTCACCGCTTGGTGAAGCTTGCATCAAAATGGATTTGACAGCCATACATGCAAGCTTAGAAAGTATCGGCTATAAGGACGATGAGGGGGCAGCAACTGAGGTTTATGAACTTCCTTTGTAGTGGCTTATCTTTGATCTAACGGCTGACTACTGATAATCATGTCTTGAATGTAGCTTTCGTTTCAAATGTGGACAGACCAGATGCAGGAAACATTGACGATGAAGAAAAAGGGTGATGCGGCTTTTCGGCATAAAGATTTCCGAGCTTCAGTCGAGTGCTATACCCAGGTTTAAATCTTTTTTACGAGGAGAACTCAGCATGATTTGCAGTTTTTTTTTTCACTTATATTAAGATTATATTTACTAGAACTCTTACCAATTCCATGTTCTTGTTGTTTGAATTATGAAAAAATCGAGGTGGGGGAGAGAAAGAGATAAGAGTTGTTATAGTATGGGCGTGATTTGTTGTTGGAATTTTCTTGCAGTTTATTGTAGTTGGGACCATGATTTCACCGACGATCTTTGCTCGCCGGAGTTTGTCATATCTGATGAGTGAGATGCCACAAGAAGCTCTGAATGATGCCATGCAAGCCCAAGTAATATCCCCTGTTTGGCACATTGCATCCTATTTACAAGCAACTGCACTTTTTGCACTTGGACGAGAAACCGAAGCACATGTAGCACTCAGCGAGGGTTCTATACTGGAAACTAAGAGGAACAATCCGGCTCGGTGAGTCAAATGTGAAATGCTGAAACGATTAAAAAGCATTTATCAACCTCCGAGGAAGAAATGGCAATACTTGCAAAATTTGCCATTTTCCCAGTTTTCTCTACTCGGGGATCTGGGAATCTCGGGAAGCAATTGTGAATGGTTTTGGAAGTAATTTTGGATGTTCGATGATTTTTTAACTATTTGGAGTTGCATTTAGAGGGTGAGTTGTTGAGTCTCAAGTGTGCTATTGTTGTGCTTAATTGATTCATGTACAGCATTGGTTTGCTTTTTTTTGTCTGCTCAAAATGTTCTGCCTTCTTTTCGATTATGCTCTTTTGTCGAGATGTAATTGGCGACCAAATTGAACTAATTCATAGCTACTCTTACATGATGTGGACTACTATTGTAAGAATTTGGTGATATTAATTCTAGGTTTGATTATTATAGATACTATTGAAAACGCCACCGCAGGAAGAAATAAGTTTAAAAAAAAGGGTTGAAAATGTGAGTATTCTTATATCAAAATATATGCATAAAAATCAATAATTTAAGGGTAATATATTTAGATTTACACGAGGGATGTCCTTGTGTTCTTTTTTGGGTCATAATATGTAACGTCCGGAAATCTTGTGTGCCCAATGTAAAGAATTATGTTTGATAATTGAAATGTGTTTGGAATTAGTGAAAGGTGAATTTGGATATTTGAGAATTTGTTGTAGGACATAATGCGGAGTGAAATACAAAGGGTTATGGGACCCTTAGTGAGGGCAATAGTTGATCAAGTGAAGGGATGATCGATTGATTTTATACAAGATGAAGATTTAAAAAGTTCTCAAATGAAGAAGTGGTCGATCAATAGGTCGGCGGTCGATCGACTTCATTACAGATTTAAAAATAAGGATTTTGAGCGGTCAATCGATGAACGACCAACGCCTCTGTAGGATTGTACAATCGACAAATTGCGGTTGATCACTTAATGAAGGGCAGTCAATCAGTGTCTATACAAATTGTAAAGCTTAGGATTTGCGGTCGATCACTCAAAAAAATGTGTTCGAGAGGTTTATCGAAGAAAACACTAAGTTTGGCATTAGGATTGTTTTGCGGTCAATCAACCAAAAGGAAGTGATTGACCAGAATGTCAAAGGTCACCTGAAATCTTTGAATGTCATGATATGATTGGAAGCTTTAGGGGTGGAAAACTTCATAAATGGTCCATGCATCACCACCTCCAACTTGGTGCCGGAGAAAGAAGGGAAACCTTGGGGATTTAAGAGAGAAGTATGAACACTTACAATCTTAAGGAAGAAGGAACTTTTCTCTCAAGGTTCTCTCCAACTTCTAGGTAAGTCAAGTGCTATCATGATTTTATTAAGAGTTTGATAAGGATATGGAAGCATGATAGATAGATGAAAAAGGAAAATGGGTAAAAATGGTGAAATCAGGTAGGTTGTGTACATGAGGAGTGTTGACTACCTTCCCAAAATCTAAGAGTTAAATCATTCGAGTATGTTATTAAAGACTTCTTAAGAGAGGTATAGGTTTTGGAATTATCAATTTTGATTAAATATTGTGGAAGTTATGACAAATCAAAGATATAGGAAAAATTAGAGTAAAACCCTAGATTGCATACTTAGGGACTATGATCCTATCTTATAAATGTTTATTGATTATGAAGGTATTGTTGTGCAAGAAGATACTTCAAGTGTGATAGCTTATAAGAAAAAAAATAAGAAATATGCATCTACTCAACCATTAGGGTCTACATCACAAGATACTAGGTTTTGAGGATTGTTTGATATTATTGTGGATAATCTTCTTTGATATTGTTGCTGATAATGTTGTTTGATGTTGTTTAAGGTACTGATTTTGGTAACATTACTAGTTGTAATCTGATGATAAAATGTTGCACGTATGATTAAACGTTAAATGGAATATATACATGTCATGTATTACAATTTGAACATGATACGATATTGTTAGCATGCATATGCATTGTAAAGTAAATAAAATAGACCGAATAAACGTAAATAGGCGTTGGAGGTTAAGGGGATCAACAACGGTCTTGCTTGGGAGATCCAATGATGATGCAACTCATCTCTCGTCGGGATTGACTTATAGTTCAGCCCAACGTGGACCATAGGATGTATCTTTTCTCCTGAACTGATAATTTCCAACGTTTGGACTAATAAGTGAAACGTAAACTAAATGATAGAAAATATAAGTTCTTTTTTGTAACAGATTGCATAGATAAGTTCTTTCCTAAAACATATTGTATGTGCATAGAGTCAACATAAGCATGCATCGATTATTTCATTCTATCTCTTACTGAGCATTAAGATCATAGTTTAAATCTTGTGATATAGGTGAGGAATTAGATCCAAATGATGTACATATAGAGTGATGAAAAGTAAAAGAACTACATTTGGAGGAGCATGGCTATGATGAACACTTTCGTTACCACGCGCATTTTGTCTTATGGGTTGTGACTCACCAAAATGTGTTTGTAATGTAAATTATAAGAATTGTGTTAAAAATGCTTTAATAGTTTTAATATGACAAATGGATCTTTTGAATTTGTAATTGCTTCCTCTATTACTTTGTTTTCCTTCACACATTTGAAAAAATAAATAAATAACGATGTATTATGAATGAAAAGATAAATTGGAAAAGGGTCGTGACATAATAGGCCTTCAATTTTAACGGATAACAAACTAGACTCTTGAAGTTAAGAAATGTGTTAAATGAGTAATCAACAACAATTCATTTTCTTATGTATCTATCTAGTTTATTTTTAATTTCTGCGTCTTCTTATGAATAATTTTTTTAAGAATTGTCTGATTTGTTAATTTTACTAGAGAGGTGACAAACAAGCCAGATGAACCGAGCTGAGCTGAAAAGTTTCAACTCACCGAGCCTAATGAGTTAAACGAGTCGATCCTAATGAGCTTAGCTAACCCAATGAGCAGAGCCTAATGAGCTTAGCTAGCCCAAAAAATTTTTCAACTCGGGTCGACTTGCGAGCCATGAGTTAAAGTAGCTAAACTGAGTCGACTAAATGAGTCTAACGAGCCTTAACGAACCAAACTTAAAGAGTTGAGTATACATAAATATTTCTAATTTATATCAGTATAATGTATATTTTAAAAATTTTAATTATTAAAATTATAATAATTATTTATTATTATAATGTCAAAATATAATAGTGAGTAATTTAGTTAACAAAATTCTTTTATTAATGTATAAAATGACATATATTGAGGAAAAAAAATTATTTGAGACAATGCAATAACAAAGTATATTACATGAATATCATTACAGATATTTAATGTTGCATATTATTGATGAAGTACTACAAATTGAGAAGTAAAAAAATTAAAATTTTGAAAAAAAATTTGGAGGAAAAAAATGAACGAGAAATGTACTCTTTTTAGAAGGAAGAAAGAGAATGGAGGAAAGAGGAAAAGATAAAAGAAAGAGCGAGGAAAAAAAAAGGTAACAAGGGAATGGAGCAACGCTCATATGGAAATGTTTTTCTCATTAGTACTTTGGTTGTATAGATCTTATAACATTTCTTGATTTTTCATCAAATACAACACATCCAACAGACACACATGACTTATTTATAATTGGTGTTTCCAACTATGCTCGAGAAACTATTGACTAAAAAAAGAGATGCACATATCAAGTTTTGTTGAATTTATATTTCAATTATCAATTTCGAGTTAATTAGTCTAGTTAACAATGAAATTTGTCTAAAATAGTTTGGTGGAAAATAAAAAAAATTAACTTGAAATGATTAGTATTAGTTGAACAACTTACTTTTATAGATGAAACTTTCATCTCGACATTTATGTAAACAGATGAAGTGCATTTGAAGGTAGATATAACAAACGAACCAGCGAGCTGAACTTGAAAAAGTTTGCCCACCCAGCCTAACAAATTAAATGAGTCGAGACTATGGAGCTCACCCAAAAAAAATTTCAATGCGAACCATCACAAGCCATGAGTTGGCTTGCTACTATTCTAGTCAACCTGCTCATTTAACACATCTAATCATACCTTAATTTAATGATTGAACACTTATAATGTTCTATAGATAATAATCAAAAAAATAAAGATATATACAAACTAAATATTGAATATTGATAGAATGTTCAACTTAAACTCTGATTTTTTTTTTTAACAAAATGAGTTTCAAACTTTGCAACAAGAACAAATTAGACTTTGCTTCAGAAATCTAATCAAATCCAATTTAATTTGATTTTTTTTTGGCTTTGCTCTATTGGGTTATGTTTAAGTTCATATATATATATAAACTTGATTTGAGTTGGTTTGCACTCAGTCTTAGATTGCTTTTAGTCAATTTATGCTGGGTTTAGACCAATTTGGTTGGATTTTTTGTAATTTTCAAATTAATATATATATATATAATATTGATTGGTTTGATTCTGGTCAATTTAAAAAAGAAAAAAACCAAGAATCAATTACTCAGTTCAATTTTAAAATTGATTTCAAAAATAGTAATCAAACCAAATCTAATATAAATCCTCAATATGATTCGATTTACTTATGCAAACCAATTTCATCTCTAAATAATAGAAATTAATTTTTTTGTAAAGTTTAAATTTTATTTTATTTAAAAAATTCAATATTTAATATCAAATTGAGGTTCATTTAATTAAAGAAAATTAACAAAACAACTACTGTACTTTTGGATCAATAATAAGTCACAATTGAACAATTTTCACTAACAAATAAAATACTCAACTATGGAAAATGATTGACGCAAACAACGTCAATAACTTGAGAGAAATGACTCGACCATATTGTTTCAGAGAACTCGCAGTAGGAATGTAAAACCCGTCATTTTTACATAATTTTAAATTTTCATATGTAAATTTTTTACGTAATTTTTGATCAAGCATTAAAAGATTGACTCATTTTATCATTTAAAGGGCACATGTGAATTTTCTGTTAAATAGTCAAAATCAGTGAAATTTGGTATTTTCGAACGGTAAATAAATTGAATAAATTAATTTCATAAATTATTTTGATTAAAGATTATTTTCGGTTAGTGTTTTGAGGTAGTCGGGGTTTAAATCAGATTTTGAATTAGATTTAATTAATATATATATATCATATTAATTTTAATTATAAAATTTATTTTTTTAAAGGATGTATTCTTCCTTTGCTAGAAGAATACTCCTCGTCAGCAGTAGAGAGAAGAAAAGAGGGAATGGAGAGGGGAGAACCGATCATAGCGTCTTTGATTTTTGACGATAGATTCGGGTTCCCGATGTGGACACCAACAACTTTTTTCATGGTTGTTGGTGAGTATTTTTGTTTAACCTCTCTATTTTATGGTTAAAGTTTGAAATTTTGTTGGCTTCAGATTTGAGATTAAAAACTCGAATTCGTGGAAAATTTCTAGTTTATATTGGTTGTATTAGAGTTTATACAAGGCTATTTGTCTTTAGAAGTCGAAAAATTGGGCAAAACGAGAGAAAAATCGTTGTTTCCCGTTGATTTTGGTCGACCAGCGGTGGACCAGAGGGGGCTACTAGTCGACTAGTGGGTCCCTGGTCGACCAGAAGTGGCATTAGTTGACTAGAATAGGGAAAATTTTCTCTTACTTGTCATGTTGAGCCATTTGTGCATCGGTTGGGTTCCTATGCTTGATATAGAACCCTTCCACCTATCTCTTGTGTCTTACTGGTGAAAAGTTCTTGGCAAGGGTTTAGGCTCAATTCGGGTTATGGATTTCGAGCTGATTTTCTATTAAAGTCATACTTGATTGACTTTAGATGAGTCTCCTTGGTTGTTGAGTCTTGTTGCAGACGTATCTTACAAACTGTTGTGAGGTTCTAGTTGACAGTCAACTTGTCCAGTCAACATTGAATAGTCCCGATTGACCATTGTTGAGTTTGGTCAAAGTTGTGAGGTCTTGGTTGACCTTCGCTTTGCCTCGACTACTGTTGAGTGGTCTCAATTGGCCACTGTGGTGCCTTGTGGACCATTGTTGGGTTCGAATGACTCCAGCTATGTCTTCTCGACTACTGGGCTATTCCGGTCGAGCGTGTCGTGTTCCATCAACCGTCACCATGTCTTATCAACTCGTGGGCTTTTTTGTTTATTTGTTGAGGTGTCGGGTCGACCGTGGTTATGTTTTGGTAGATTGCACTGTTTGTTCCTTAGAGTTGGGCTTAGCAAACTCCATTCGACTTCACCAACCATACCTAGTTTTTGGTTTGAGTTTGTGTTTCGGTCTAGGACTCTTGGGGTATTTCTATATTTGATTTCTGGTTTGGGACTAGGGGTTATCCCTAGAGATCGTCCTAGATTCCTAGTCTTGGTTGAGACTTATATGTTATCCCTTGTATGATTGTTGGGATTTTGACATCGACCTTGTTATAGATTCTGAAGATGTCAGTGATACAACCCTCATTTTTGATAGCGCGTGGAGCTAATTGGTAGGTAAGAGTGTCATGGTCGTCTATGGGGTAGGGATTTTTATACTTTCTACATTACGTTGCATTATATTTTCACAACTGATATTTTGTAGGATGCCACACTTGATACCTGATGGGGACTGTTTCGACATAACGTCTGTTTTTACGTATATGTATGTTTTCTCATGTTTACTTTATCATATATGGTATTCCATTTTTTTTATCTGTGGATATATTGGGAGGATAAATCCTCTTGATGCTTTTGGCACTTTGGGGATAAAGCAACACGAGGCAATCATGTGCAATCTTCTACTGTGAGAAGATTGGTTGTTTGTACGTGTGAAAGGGTGATAGGGCATTGGTGACATCTCTTCAGATTTCGAGCTTTGAAAGTTGAAATGGAGATGAGACGGTCATGACGCGTCTTTGGGTTTCAAGCCCTAGAACTTGTCTAGGGTTTTAGTCACATGGATTGATGGTTGTCAGTCGCTAAGTTTTGTTAATCCTAGTATTGTTCTATTTGACGGGTTCCGTGATGGCTTGTAGCTCTGCTCGTCGGCAACCCTCGTTAATATGGAACTTGATGTGCCAGTGGAAGGGGGTTAAAGAAATAACCTATAAGTGGTTGATGATTGATGAAGATTTGCTGAAGTGTTGATCGACCGTTGGTTAAAAGAAGTGGAGAAGCGGCTGATCAGTGCAAGAAGGAGAACGACTGAGAATAAGCTAATTTGATCGTCCGACAACTTGGCGTTGGATGAGAGCGGTCGAACAGCAACGGAGATAAATATTAAAGATTCAAACTAAGATGCGGGTGTTCGGTCGGCTAAGGAGAAGGTGATCGACCAATCGGCTGTACTTTCTATATTTTGCCGCAAACCTCTTCATGGAAAGTCTGTCTTTGAGAAGCAATAACTCAATGAATTTAAAAACTTTTTGTCTAAAATTTTGAACACAACTTCCTTGATGAATGAAAAATAATCACTCCCAAAAATAAGAATAAGAAACTTCATGGATTTGAAAATATGTGTTGAAGAAGTCGATTGGCCAGAAATAGCAAGTAGACACACTTATAACTCCTGTATAGATGTCTTCACCAATAAAACCCCTTTGGAAAGTGATGCACCAAGGGGTGCAATCTTGATAACAATGGTGAATAGCGGTTATCGACTTACACAAAACAAAACACGGATTTCCCAAACAATATAACTTACTCTCCAGAACTTCAATCAACACCAAATTTGGAACACGATCAATATATCTAAAATAGAACGTGCCCTCCAAAATTCACCCAATAACTCCAAAAGCGGACGAATATATGCATTCACAAAACTACTCCCTTTAAAGGGTACCAACAGAAAACAATTTATAGTCCGAAAAGAAACAATCACAACTTATGTTTCCTTGAACCAAATGGCATGAAATTTTAACCACACTCTCCTTCTCGTGCGTACAGAAGACCCTCCAACAATCACACCCAAATTCTCAATGGAACGAAAGTTATATGAATGTAAAGTAACCTTCCTAGAATAGCACCAATAAAAAACAGTTTCGAGCAGACAATGGAGAATGCACAACTATCTTATCTCTGTACCAAATAATGCAAAAATGGAAGCACACAATCCTAAAAATGTTACCAGAAAACCCACTAAATTTCAAAACCAAATTTTTCCAAGAAGAGATATAAAAATGAAAACTTACAAGCTGGTTCAAAGGATGCTAATGACACACTTTGACTTCAATGGATTCTAAAGAACCTCTCTAACTTTTTTTTTCCCACAAAGTCTTCTAAACTCCCTTTCTTAATGCTCACCTCTAGACCAAGATGATAGGAAGAATAGTATGGAAAATCCACTCCAAGACGAGCCAAGAACAAGTGGATTAATTTGTTGACATAAACTCCTCTCGGGTTTAGCCTAGTAGAAAATGGCTGATTGTAGTGGAGGCAACTCCAACACAAGAATAGGCTCTAATAGGCTTAAGCTCAATATTTCAAAACTAATCTTCAGACATCCTTTAGTGACGGTATATAAACCCCACAAGGTTTGCCTTAATATGAAAATTACAAAATTGTCCTTAAATAAAACATACATAACATATGTTCTCAGCTAACATACCTACCCGAGAACACTCCAACAAAACCATTAAGCAATACACAGAAATCAATCCCAAAACAATAACATATGAATTCATACCATCAACCAATGAATAAGGATGCAAGGAATCAAGTGGACCTGTCATATCTTCAGCTGCTGGTCTCATAAGGCATGGAATTGTGCAAGTATGCTTTGCCCTCTGATGGATTCTAGCTCTCTATTAAAGGAGCGTTTGACATAGCAAACAAACTTCAAGTTTAACAAAAAAGCATATTATGGAAACCTTGACAAGTCAGCTACAAATGCCTTAAAGCTTATAATTTGATAAGAGGTTGTTCTAATTGCCAAAAATGCCAACGAGTGCTCAGAGGTCAGACTAAAGACAGATTTGAGAAGTTCCATTATACTGGAACTTCCACCCATGTTTTAGTTTGAATATTATAAGGTCATAATTGAAGACCTTAATAGCTCTTTTCCCCTTGAGTAACTACAAAGAAAACACTTGAAGAATAATTAAACAACTTTATCATTTGATTGACCTTGAGAGGATTCTGTGGTGCATCAGAAAGTTGGACACCTCTTCACACACTCTTCCTTTAAGAAATAAGAGTACGTATATTGATAATATTGAATGCTTGATTGTTAATAGATGGACCCCATAGTCCATCAGAACCTATAGGTATTTTAGTTGAGAAGCAATATGTCGCAAACAACCTTATTCATTCTTTGATCGTATGAGTGGTGTCGGCGCTGAGCTTTTGTCATGACCTGGATGCAGGCTTAACAGAATCGCTAGGTCAAGTGACCCAATTCTCAGAGAGAACCTGATCGCCTTGCCCAAGGCTAGGGAGAAGCAGAAGTCTTAACATGAAATTAAGACCAAAACTCAAATCACATGGGTTGGGATCCACAGAGTGATCAACATGAGTCGAGATAGTATAATAATAGCATAGAAAGTATTGTGCATGAATTAAACCAAACAACACCATAACAACAAATCCCTATGTAGTAGAAATGAAGGGATTGAACCAATGAACATCCACCCATCCATGGGAAGATTGAGCACCACCAAGGAACACCAACAACACCCCACGACACTCCCAAAAGTACCCATCCATATCTTATATATAACCTAGGGAAAAATAGAGTCTAAGGGGTGAGTAAAAAATTCAGTAGGAAAATCTATATTAAATTCAATTCATGCTAAAAATTATTTTTCTCCTCTTTTTGAAAAATATTTTCATGCTTCTCATTTATCGCACATGAATTTTAAATCATAAAACTCTTTACTGCTTTATTAAATAGGCCCAAGGTCGTCGATTAAGCTTTTATCAAAACATACTACATACATAGACATCTATACCTCAAAATACCATCATTACATTTTAATACTGAAAATCAATCATTAGTGAAAAAGAATGGTCACACAATGACCCATCTAACACACAACACAAAAAGGCAGTGACGGTCACCAGGCAGCACCTCATGAGGTAGAGGAAATAAAATGATGGCGATCCGGAGATCCAAGACATCACTTGAGTTGCTGGTGAGCAAGCTCAACGACGACACAACTCATACAATCAAATAAATAGATGAGGTTGCTCGTGACGAATTGCTTCTCAACTAACTACCTAAAGGTTCTAAATTGATGAGATTTGCCAACAAGTGGAGCTACAATCTGTCACACCACCCATCAAATGGAACAGTGCTAGGATAGACAAAGCTCAGCTACAAACAACCTACCAACCCGTGTGACTAAAACCCTGTCTAGGTTCTGGGGCTCGAAACCCATGGAAGGGTCATCACCTTCTCATCTACAATTTGACTTTTGGGGCTCGAAATTTGATGACATGTCACTAATGCCCCATCCCCCTTTTCCCACGTATAAACAATCAACCTTTACGCAGTAAAAGATCTTGCAGGATAGCATCATGATGTTTTAGCACCAACACTGCCTAAAACATCAAGAGAATTCATCCTCCCATCATATATCAGCACACCAAAGCAAAATACCATGTACAATATCATAAACGTGAGAAAACAAACATATACATAAAAACAAACGTGTTGTCAAAATAGTCCCGGTCAAGTTTTCATGTGTGGTATCCCAGAAAATAGAAGTTTGAAAACATGATGCAATTGTAAGGATTCGTGCACTCCTATAGAGGGGGGAGGAGGGGGGGGGGGGGGTGATGTAACACATATAATTAAACATTTAATGCATAAATATAAAGAGAAAGGGTTAGAAAGTGCAAACACAATTTGTTCACGCAGTTCGGCAACCCCTCCTACGTCCGCACTCCAAGTGTCCACTTGGAGATCTTTATTTGTCCAACCTCCTCGATTGACGGTGTTTGACTTCCAAGTGTCAAACAAACCTTTTACAATTTACTATTTCGAGGAGTCACCTTTTGTAACGTCCCCCGGTGCTCCCAGTACAATATTGTCCGCTTTGGACCGAAGCCCGCACGGGTTTGTTTTTGGGGTTAGCCCAAAACGCGTTGTACTAGGTAGGAAGGGGCTCCATGCTTATATACCATGCATTTTCTACTCTCCCAAGCGATGTGGGATTGTGCCCCCCTGATATGGGCCGGACCCACAATTGGACCATTCCTGGCCTTCACAGGGCGGGATGCCACACCTTTTGATTGACTATTACGAAGCGTCACCCTTGCTTGACGAATTCGTAGGGTGTCACCCGTTATGTTGAGTACAAATGTGGAATTGAAAAATACAAACTATTCCAGACTCTCCCAAATAAAAAACTCAAGTTTGGGGATAAGGAGAGTTGGATTACAAGCTCAATAAATGATTTGCAATTGAGTCTCAAATTTGGTAGGGCTTCACCTCAATTCCTGGTTCATTAGAATGAGCTTTGAAGGTCTTGAATTTATAGAACTGTCCATTTTCGATCGACTCATTCCTTTTTGGTCGACCACTTCTAGCCGTTGGAAATATAGCCATTGGAAAATCCAACCATTTAGTGATGTTCTACACTTTTTGGTCGCACTCTTCGACCTGTCACTTGACTGCTTATGTGTCCGAAAAACTTTAGAGTAATCTGTATAACATTCGGTCGCATTCTTCGACCGTTGCTTCGTTGGGTTAGTATATCAGACGTCCGTTTCACATTGACGGATGTCTGTTTCATATTGACGAACATCTATTTCACATTGACAAACGTTTGTTCCTCAAACTCTTTGGAAGCCAAGCGTCTGTTTCCTCACAGGACATCTGTTCCTTCACAAACTTCTCTATGGCTTTAAGACTGACGTGCTTTCCTTCATGAGGGACGTCCGTTTCTTCAATTATTCACTGTTTTATAAGTAGGACATCCTTTTCTTCTATGAGGGACGTCCGCTACTTCACTCCTTTGGCTGCTTTATAATTCCTTGAATTCTCTAAGTCGCAATATGATATCTATTCACTACATGGACTTAAAGAAACTTGTTAGCACAACTTAATACTCGTTTTGAGGGTATTTCCAATAAATACACATATAAATATAATGATTACACAATTAAGCCTAATTTCAATAAACATCAATAAACAATTTATAATTGCAAACACAATATTCATCATCAAAATAAATGAGCCTAAAACATTTAGGCTAATAGTAATGAGTGTAGAAAACATAAAAATTCCTACCTCATAGGTGACCATAACAAGCTTACCGATTAGCCAGCTCCACGCGCTATTGGAAGTGAGGGTCGAACCACTAACATCTTCAGAACCTATAGCAAGACCAATGTCAACATCTTGATAATCATACAAGGGATACAACAAAGATCCTAAACCAGAATCAACCCCGACTAGAAGGACCAACACAAGACTTTTTGGGTCAAACGAGGAATAACGGGTTCCCTATACCTAGAGCCAAGAATCTACAAGAGGGAGAGCAAGGTATTGGCTGACAAAGTCGAATAGAGTTTGCTAAATCCAACTTCGAGAAACAAACAATGGGATAAACCAAAACATAACCACGGTTGACCCGACACTCAACAGATAACCAGGAAGTCTCACCGGTCAACAAGACATGGTGACGAAAGACAAAACATGACAAGCTTGACCTGATCCACTCAGCCATTGAGAAGACATAACCAAAGCTCTTCAAACTCAACCATGGTTAACAAGGCATCACAATGGTCAACCAAGACCACTCATCAGCCATTGAGGAAAAACAGAGGTCAACCAAGACCTCGTAACTTTGACCAACTCAATAACGATTAACCGAGACCATATAGTGTCGACGAGACACATCAACAATCAACCCAAACCTCACAATGGTCGATATGACACATCCACAACCATCTAAGACTTAATAGTTGATGAGACTCATCTAACGTCAATCGGGATGAATTTAGTAGAAAATCGGCTCGAAGTTCATAAACCGAGATGAACCTAAAACCTTACCAAAAGATAAGAATTTTCCAACAATTAGTTATAAAAAATAGGTGGAAGGGCCCTATGTCAAGTCTAGGAACCCAACCGACGCACAAACGGCTCAACGAGACAAAACCAAGATGATTTCCCCAGTTCTGGTCAACCATTTTTGTAATACCCTAAGTTTTTTATTACCTAAGTTTTATTGTCTAAGTTTTCTTGGAATGTATTTCAAATTGTGGTGGTGGTACTATTGTTGTGGGGGCATAGTGAATTTAGGAAGTTATGTGATGTTTTTTGGGAAATATGGTCGATCAATTAAAGGATCGATCGACCAAAACTGTTCATAATAAAGATTAAGAGGCTCTCTGTGGTATAGTGGTTGATCAAGAAGGATGAGTGGTCGATCAGCTTCATGGAAAAATATTGCAGATTCAAAATAAGGAAATTTCTATCGTTCGGCTATGTGTGTTGGTGATCAACCAGCTTCTTCAAGAATTGTGAAGAATTGAGTTTTTTGGTTGATCAGAGGGAATTTTATGGTCGATCACAGTCATTACAGAGTGTAAAAATTAGATTTGCAGTTGATTGTCCATTAGACGGTGATAGACCGATTTTTTTGGAAATGTATACAGAGTCCATTTTAACATGTTTTACGATTGATTCTGGGAAGAGGGCGATTGACCAATAATATGAAAGGTCATGTGAAATTGTAGTGATGTTGTATTCTGGTTTGAGGAAAAATAGGTGGGAACTTCAAGGATGGGCATGCGTTCTTTCACTTTCAGCTTAGTGCATGAGAAGGAGATTTTCTATTATAAATAAATGATTTAAGTCTTGAGATACTTGGTTGTAAGGGAACTCTCAGGAGACTTGAGTTTTTCTCTTTTCTCTTGGGTTCTTCAAGTATTCAGAGTTTCTTTCATGATTATCTTATGGATTTCATGTGAATTTGTGAGGGATGTATATTGTATTGGCAGTAGGCCTACACCACAATGGATAGAATTTAACTTGATTGTGTTTAGTATTTTCTGAAAATTTGGGTTGAGAATTTGACGACATGAGAAATTTAACTTGTAACAACCCGATCCAAACTTTTCCGTTAATCGATGTAATCAAACTTTAGAGGAATGACTTGGTGTAATACATGTATTTACATCGTCTCTTTATGCGTTAAATTAGGGCTTGTAATTTCGTGAAGAAATCAATTTGGATAAAAACTTGGTCGAAAACGCAAAGAAATTGGACTGTTGAACCATTAGGACGCATACGAACGCCCAGGCTTGGGGGCGACTTGGGACGGCATCCGGCGTCCTAACCTCACTGAGCTAAGGAGTTTCGGACATAGGACGCCGATGATGCGGACGAGACAGGACGCGTCCGCAACAAATCTGTTTAAGTCTGGAGATTTTAGGACGACTGCGGGATACTACGAACGAGATGGACAGGCGTCCAATTTGAATCTATCCAATTTTTGGACACTTTTGGACGACGCGGACTATACGTGTGGACGCCAAATGGCGTCCGAACCCTGACTGTGGATGGTACGGCAAAGCTGGGGATGCCAAATTTCGTCTGAAAGCAGGCTTTACCCTCAGAAAATCTGATCTTGCGGATGATGCGGACGCGAAGATTGCATCCGCACTCATCCGAATTGCAACAGATTAGTGACAGAATAAGAATTAAATCAGAGGAAAACGATGGGGAACCAATAGAAATGCAGCGCGATGACCCTCACACCCACGATCCTGACCTACAGAGATTGTCGCCTGCTCCTTCCTCCTGACAGTGTACGAATGGTTCCCCCGGAGGAGCCTATTTCACCCTCAGCTCCTTCTCCCTTCTTCTCCTTTGTGACTTCTTGGGAGGATTTTAGAGAAGAGCTGCCATGTCTTCAAGGTTGGAGCTGGAAGGAGAGCTGCCGTGTCTTCAAAGGTAAGGAATGGGGTTGTCCTTGGCTTGAGGAAGCCCTACACCCAAGTATATGTTGTGTGAGTGAGTTGATTCTTTGTATGATTCTGTTATTCCTGCAGTTGCCTTGTTTTCTCTATATGATATGAATCTCATGTTTTTCTCTTAGTACTTGATAGATGTTGCATATTTTCTTGTGTGAATGTGAAGTGTTACCTGGGCTTGAATAAACCAGAGGAGTAATGTTTAAAATGGAAGAGAAGTATGAATGAGCTCTTTACAAATTTCTAGTGACGTTAAAGAAGTTGTGATGTTAGAAAAAGACTACATGTTTCCTTTATAGATTTCTAGCGACGTTAAAGAAGTTGTGATGTTAGAAAAAGACTCCATATTTCCTTTACAGATTGTTAAAGAAGTTTTGATGTTAGAAAAAGTACTCCGTGTTTCCTTTACAATATTTAGTAACTCTATTTCCTTGATTATATGAACATGTCTCGCTGTTTGCTCTTGTTATTCCCCTGGGTTATTTTAACCGTGCAAAAGCATGATTAAAGGTTTTAAGTTGTTGCTGTAATTAAAAGGTATAAAGCATGCGTTCGTTTATCGCCATTTCATGTCAGTTGCTAATAGTTTTCTGCTGTGAAACACATTTTATTGTCAATAATTGCTGCTGCATATCAATGTTGTGAAGTTTGTGAACTGCCCTCATTCAATCTGTAATTTCTGCTGCATTTTTATGGTTTAAAAAGCATGACAAACGTTTTAAATTATTGCTGTATTGCTTGGATTAATGCATGTTTAAATGTCCAATACGTCACAATTGTAATCGATTGAAAGCATGCTCAAACGCTTACATTTTTCTGCTGTTTTGTTTAGTTCTTAAAAAGCATGTTTATTTTTTTGTGTAGTTGATTAGAAAGTATGGTAGATGTTCATGATTTCTTTCCGTTGCATAGTCTAATGGTTACATGCTAAATGTTCGCCTACTGCTCTTTTCTTTAGATTCACAAGGAAGGATCGTTGTTTTAGTTCGACATTTATTCATTTCTATGTGCTGCTGTTTTAGCCATCGAAAGCATGCTTAAATATTACGTTTCCATTGTTACGTTCGATTAGAAGCATGAATAGTTGGTTGATTCTGCTGTTTATTTTCCATGTAACTCACTTTACGTTATCCATCGAAAAGCATGCGTAGATGTTTATGTTTCTGTCGACATGATCAATGAGAAGCATGACTAGTTACTCGTGAAGTTCTGTTGTTATGTTCCATTTAAAAGCATGCATAGGTGATTGTATCTTTGTTGTTAAGTTATATTAGAGCTTGTCATGTGAAGATATATATATAGTTCTGCTGCCTAACTTTAGTGGTTAATGGCATGTTTAGTTCCACTTAAAAATTATACGTTGATTAGCTTTCGCTACGTGTGAGTATGTCTTATCACTCGATCCATTTAGCATTGCAAATCTCTTGCTATGTATGTGTTATTTCCATGGATATGTTGTTTAATTGAGGATGTTAGGCTGAGTTCACGTTAATAGAAACTCAATAGTGGGTACCCCCTCAGGGTGGTACCCAAATGCATGAGTGAGAAAATTGCTAAGAACAAGAGTGTTCAGGACGGGTGGGAAACACCCGTCACCGAAGAAACCCTAATGGTGGGATACACCGGAATGGAAGAAACTCTAAAGGCAGGATACGCCAGAAAGAGGAAGAACTCTAAAGGCGGGATACGCCGGAAAGAGAATGAACCCAGAAGGCGGGATACGCCGAAAAAAGGGAACGAATAGGGAGTTGAGGTAGATGGATAGTCCGGATCTAGCCTAGCTGTAAGATACACCCTCACCAAGTTGGGAAAGGGACTAGTACGCACACAGGAGATTAGAAGCCGATCAACTAGGCCATCTCAAAGGACAACCCCCAATCTCCAGCTCGAAGTACAAGTTGAGAACCAAGAACCAAAGAATGTAATGAAAGAATTAGTTTGGGTGGCCACCATTCTAAGAAGAATTAAAGAGAGAAATGCATAAATTGTTTTCCCCCATCTCCTTACTAGGCGAAAGCTCATCTCCTTACTTGTGGTGTAGGAAACGAGAAGATCATGCCAGGAGTTAAAGAAGAGGTCATACCAGTGGAGCCTATGGTAGGTCCGATAGAGACGCCAACAGAGTAGTAGTACGACACGAAGAAATGAAAGAAGAAGAAACTTAGTAAGGACTAACGTCGAATGGTTACTTTTTTTTACGAACGTTAAATTTTCCCTTTTATTGCCTTTACTTGGATATTCGGAATATTATGTAGGCCTTATTTGGAAACTCAAAACCTTGGATCTTAAATTATGTTTTCAATTTTGTTCCGGTTAAACTATTAATCATAGTTTCTTGTTTTTCGTAATGGTACATTCTCATTTAGTTACGCTTCCGCAACTTTTCAAGAAATAGTTCTTCACTATTTAATGAACGATGAAAAAGAGTTTTGGTAATGATTGGATTTTTGGCAATCTGATAACCCTTTTTGCAACAAGATTAGTTTTGAAAGAACAATTTAAACTCTGAAATTGTTTTAGTGAATATCAATGTACTCTTAAAAATGGTTAAGAAATCTGGTTTGTTACATTACTGCTACTATGAATTGAGTAAGGGAAAATCTGGATAGGTATTTAATTATGATATAGTTTATATGCATGCTGTTAAGTTAGAATGTTGATTATAATTTTGGAGTTGGAAATCAGTGATTGTTTACAGCCACTGTAATTATGCTGCTATAATAGAATCTGTGTGATGTTGAATCTTGACGTCCATAAAGTGATAATTGGTTACTGCCAAATATTTGGATTTTAAATCTGAGCTATGTTTTGAATGGGGAATTGAGAAGTGTTGTTTAGTGCAAATTTTCTTTTATTTGGTTGGAGTGATCAAATCTAAGTAGTTGATTGAAATTGAAACTTGGATTCTGTTAGTTTATGGATTTCTTGTTGTACGCTTAGGTAAACTCTATGCCTGGATTTATTGAGGATGTTTACATTTTGTTTGTATTAGATTGTAAGTTAGAGAAAGATTTTGGTGTGAATACTATTATGATTTGGTGTGAATACTTGTATGCTCACAAGCTATTAGTTATATGAAATGTATATGATGATAGTATAGATTGATCAAAAGACTAAAATGTTGATTGATGATAACATGATAGATGTAGGAAATGTAAAAGGTTGTTCTGATATGAATTGTGTAGATGATAGTATGCATTGTATTGTTCATATGCATTCTCATGCATCATGGTTTTAATAAAATGTGTACGAAAGGTGTAACATCCCGTTTGTTCTTTCAATTTAAAACTCATAATTTTTGAAAATTTTTTCTTTTAAATCACAGCGGAAGACTTTTCATTTGAAAACTAACTTAAATAAGAGGTGCATAAATAAACCATTTTTCGTTAAACCATTTATTACTTAAAACATATTGTATTGTAAAACCTTAAAACATTTACGACAATAGGAGACTTGTATTTAAATTACTAAAAGAATTAAATACAATTTGAAAACCTCAATAAAACAAAATATTTTAACAAAGGTTTAGTTTCCTAAAAATGTCATTACCAATTATTACATTTCTTCTTTAATCCTAGCCTAACCAGCCGCCAAGCCCGTAACGTACAAATGCCTCATCAATTGTTGTCATTCTTGATCTCTTGCATACCTACATCACAAGAGGAATAATGAGCCTATGGCCCAGTAAGGAATATAAAATGTAATGCAACATTAACCCTTATGACAATTCTACATGATTAAGCCTGATACCATTGTAAGTTGAGTGAGAGCAACCTCTTTAGTTTCTCAACTCACTACTTGGATTTGCTTTTACATGAGAGCAACCTCTTCAGTCTCCGAATTCAGTAAAAATGGACCCACCTACATTTACATTCATTACCGTTGACCATTTTACCGTTAGGTGAGAACAACCTCTTCAGTTTCTAAACTCACCACTCGTTGAGTAAGAGCAACCTCTTCAGTTTTCGAACTTACTCAAACGAACTGTTTCTACGTGTGAGCCACCTCTTCAGTTTCCGAATCCACGTAGAAACACCATTCTTATCTTCATTATTAGCCCATGAAATGCATGACCATTCTATTAGCATATCTACATGAGTGTCACACACAATAGTTCATATATTGCAAACAATACTATAAACAATTAACAACAATACTATACTTCAACTATAACATTAAAATTGAGCATGTTCCTATTACACTATAACGTTATACTTCTAATCTTCTATCATTGACATATTATTTCTAGAAAACCATTTTCATCACAACTGTTAATACTCTAACGTAGGAATATAACCTAACCAGATAACCATCAATAGAGACTAACATACCAATTTACACAAAAACCCTACTCCTGCGATGTAGGTCCTTTCGGACAAAACACAAGCATTATTCCTTACTTCGTGTTCTTAGCTTTACGAAATTAGCACATAAATTATCCTTCACGAAACTTCTGTACTCCCTTCATAGTTGCTTATTAAATTCCCTTTTTGTTTATGGCTTTTGAACCCTTTTATCCAAAATCAAAGAACCTTCTAGGACACTTCTCCATTTGTTCAAGGTCACAGCTTCTCATACACTATTCTCTCGCAAAAACAAAACTCTCATAGTTTCATTTATTCCAAAACGTAGAAGCATATGAATTACATGGACCCGCTATACTCTCCATCATCTTTTTGTTCAACTCACCGTAAGCAACAGCAGCTTCTCTCTCCATAACCATGCAACTCCATCACAGCCGTGTATTCCATTCTGAACAAAACCATGCAACCCATCTGCTTTACTCATACCCTCACTGACATCTCACTTTCTCGGCCATGCAACTTCATTTCCTCATGTTACTCACAGTTTCAAACTCTCTCTCTCTCTCTTTGTTCTTTCATTTCATAATTCCATAACATCTCACAAAACTCCATAACAAAACTCCAGAAGAAAAACCGTCAGCTTTCTCAAACCATTTTGGCAGAGCTTCCGCGTAGCTTTCCTCTCTCAACTCTTGTCCATCATTCCTCTATTTATAGACCACTGACCGTGTGAAGATGGAAGGCCACAAGACATATCCATTAACATCAAGACGTTTAGAAAATCAATCGTTTGATCTCCAGACTTTGATTACCATTAACAGATGCCAGTCATCAATGGCCATACACCAACATCCTTCTAGCAGCTATCCAAAGACGAGGAGGTGACAATATTAATGTTCCATGCATCAATGAAGCATCGATGTTGAAGACTCTCCAGTTCCAGTGACATTTTTCATCTCCAGACGACATTTAACATTAGCGGTAGATTGATTTTGATGAAGGACGATCGACCACCCATTAGCTAAATGCCCACATATTTCTTCAGAAAACTTTAACAATTTCCTGCCGGTCAATTGACACCGGCCGATCAACATTTTGTCGATCAACCGCCCCAATTGGCTGCAGTTTTCAAACTTGAACGCAACATATAATTCCTCTCCAGACCATGCACAGAACGTTATTTCCTTACGTGACATATGCATGTCATACATGTCTTCTATATATAAATATATATTCCTCAATATATATATTTATATTTTGTAACCATGATTTAAAGTTATAATTATAATTGTAACATTCTCCATACTACTTCATCTTCTCCAAATCCTTATGCACCAAAACCTTTTATATATACATATAAACACTTATATCATCTATCAACTCATACTATATGCTTCACATTTCGACTCAATTATATCCAAACTTTCATTCCTTACAGTATCCTTACAATATTCCAAAATGTCCAATTACGTTCAAATATATTTTCTCTTTGGCCAACACTTGAATTATCCGACTATCCATAATTTATTCCATAATACTTAAAGTATATATTCTATAACTTCTCTTCCACCTTATTCTTTTATTAAATCCAATATACTCCAAAATATTGTAGTCCTTATAACTTCAACCTTATTATATCCAAATGTATTTTCTCTTACTAATCCTCTGACTGCCAATCGCTAATTCAGACCTAATATCATCTTTTTTAAATTCAAGTGTCATCACCCATTCTATGATAACCCTAATCCTTTCCTTAAACTAATTATGAACGGGGTATCATAATTCACTTATTCCAAATGTATTTCTCTTTACCAATATTTCCAAACAGTCCAATTCCACTTCTGTCGTCCCAATTTATCACATAAGCTTTGTGCTCAGCTCAACGAAAATTCAGGATATTACAAAAGGTTTCAAATATATGTTTTATAATGAAATAGATTTTGTATGTAAGTAAACGTAGATAGACGGTATGAGGTATGAGTTCTTGAGTTGGCTACCTAATGTGTCAAGAGGTGCCACTCTACCGTGTACAGTGATGCCTCTAACGCCTAGATGGGTAACTAGATCTAAATGAAAATGAAAATAAATGTAAATAGACGGTGTGAGATGTGAGGTCTTGAGTTGGCTGCCTGTGTGGGTCAAAAGGTGCCACTCTACCTTATACGATGACATCTCCAACATCTGAATGGTTAAGTAAAAATAAAGTTAAAGTTAAAGATCAAGGTAAAGGAAAGAAATTGCATATGTTTTCTAAAAATTGCATAGCATGAGCATAACATATTTTATATCTCATATTGAGCATTGTGCTCATAGTTATTGTCTTGTGATGTAAGTAAGGATCCTATTTGTGGATGAGAGCATATGAAAGATGCAGTTGATGGAGTATTGCTACGTTGAGATTTTTGTGCTGTTGGTGAACTGACCGATGGGTTATGACCTAATGTAGTATGTTTTGACATAACGTATTTTGATGCTCATGTAAATGTTTTTTAATAGGTGTTAACTAACATATGTCTCTGTTTTTATGTCACTGTTTTTATACCTATATAAACTATGTTCTAAAAATGCGGCAAAGAATATTTTATATTACTGATATGGAATGTGTTTTGAAGTTAAAGATAAAGTCTTCCGCTATGCACTTTAATGTAAGAATTTCATTTGAAAACAAACTTTTAAATTTTATGCGTTTTATAAAGATAGAGTGTTTTAAATTGCAATGTTTTAAGAAAAAGGAAAATGGGTCGCTACAAGTTTTGCCTATAGGTCAACTACTTGGTCAATCAGTTTAGCCACTAGTCAATTAGTGGTCCACTTGTTTCACTAGAAAACGTCTGTTTTCCACGAATTTTGCTAGATTTTCAACTCCTAACGATCAATAACCCTGCATAAACTCCAAATCTACCAATATAAACCAGAAAATTTCCTCGGATTTGAGTTTTTAATCCTGAATTCGAAGCCAATCAAAATCATAAACTTTGAACTCGAAAACGAAGGAGAAAAACTTACCGTTGTGCAAACTGCCTTCACAATAGTTGTTCGAGTGGACGACAGGAACTCAAATCCGTTGTCGAACTCTTTCAACTCTCCAAACGACACCCTCCCCTCTCTCTCGTCTCTCTCGGCCACATACTAAAGAAGAAAAGAAAAATGAAGAAGAAGAAGATTTATTCTTCTTCTTATTCATTCTTTTTAAGGGAAATTAACAAATCAACCACTGTACTTTGTGATTAATGACAAATCGACCACTAAAATATTTTTGCTAACAACATAACCACTGAACTATGGAAAATAGATGCAGCAAACATCGTTGTCATGTTTGCTGTTAAACATTTAAATTTTTGTTCTGCGGTGGACCACTACACATTCCTCCGTAGAACGTCAATGCTAAATATGAAGGTTTTAGTACTCACATTCCGTGACAGAAGGTTACACTTTCCGCGTGGAACATCCGTATTAATTAAAATTTATAATGTTCTGCCACAGAACGTCAAGCATCGTTCTGTGTTCTGGTGCCCTAGTATGTAAGAATAAACATTCTGTGCTTCATTGAGTTCACTGATTCCTCAGCAAACCACGAAATCCTCAGCAAACGTTCATAGTCTCAGAGAAAATTTCCTCACTGTTTCATCCATTCCAATGGATTCTATGACAAAAAAAATTGACTCTCAAGCATAAGGTTGCTTTGTCACTGTCTTAGCTGCAACCCCAAGTAGAAACGAACTCGGCCCGTCAACGCAGACGACTTGTAACCAAATTCATAGCCGGTCAGCTGCACCACAATGTACCAGCCACCATTGAAGGTGGAGCACTCGCGGTTGAAGGTGGAACATCCGCAGTTGAAGTTGGAGCACCCACAGTTGAAGTTGGAGCACCCGCGGTTGCTCCTATTACACAAGCTGAGGTTGAAGCAAAACCTCAACCTCATCCTCTACAACAACTAGCAGCAAGTCCATTGGTTTGTTTCCAACTTGTTACAAACAGATTCCACTCCTCACTCTTTAGGACAGTAGAAGTGAATGAATGGTATGAAGCTAATGTTAAACATTGTTCAATTATTGTATCTAGAAAAGTAAAATTTGAGTCATTGGCTGAATTGAAAATTGAAGAATTGGTTGAGGGGGATGACTTAGTTGGGTTGTGTAGATTGGGTGGAAGTTTTTGTGAACAGATTATCAAACTGTTTTATACCAATTTGGAACTGTCTACCAAACCATTAGAGGTCTGGACTTACATGTTTGGACATGAGTTGAGAATAACTCCCAAGGATATTAACTTGCTGCTTAGATGTTCGACGGAGGAACCAAGTGAGTACTATTATCACGTTTTTCAAGAACCACCTTTCATCAGACGAGGAGAAGGTTTGACAGTGCTTCACAAATTGCACCATGATCCCGAGATTGCAACGTTCAAGAAGACAAAGTCCAATTACTTGAATGCCAAAGCCCAAGTGATCCACACCATCATGACGCACACCAATTTGCCTCGGGATGGACATTGAGACCATGTTAGTTGCATTGATCTCTATATGTTGGAGAAGGTGTTCAACCAAAAGAAAGTGAACATCGGCTATGTGATTTTGAGTCACATGCACGAGGTCCTCAATAACCCGACTAAGAGTCTGCCATTTAATTGTCTCATTCAGAGTATTGTTGAGCATTATAGGGTACCGGTCTCAGATGAGGAGCCGAGAATCGAAGAGAAGGCCATTAACATCTTCAACAAGTTGAAGGTGGACTACATGAGGATCTCCAGAGTTGAAGGGGTATAGGTATGCAAGACTCTATCCAATTCTGCTTCGAAGAAGAGAGCTAAAGTTTCCGAGCAAGCTAAATTAAAACTTTTGTGTAGTGGAAGACCTTTTGTTCCTAAAACCATTTAATTAAAACCTTTACAATTTGGTAAACTTTGCTTAACTTAAAACAATAGTCACTTTATATATTTAACAATTACTTTACAAAACCTTTTACGTTTCCTTTTCCTTAAATCTTTTAGCCTAGCTAGCCACCAAGCCCCAAATTGTGCAAATCCTTCATCAACTACTCCTCATCCCAATCTCGCACGTAATTACATCACAAGACTTAAACTATGAGTCTAAGGCTCAGTAAGCGATATAAAATTAAACTATGTTGTGCACATGCCATTCAACTTCTATAAAAACATATTCTCATTTTAGTTTATGCTTCTTTTTACTGCTATTATTGTTTTCCCTTTGCGATTCAACTCAAGCCTCAACCATTAGGGGGATAATCCAACCAAAGCCTCTAAACATAGGGACCACGTCCACCAAGCCTCTTTAACATGAGTTTGAGTACAATACCAAAGCCTTAACTGTTGACCATTGGAACGCAACTCAACCATTAGAGAAACAATCCTCCCAAAACCTCTAAACATGGGGCCCACGTCCACCAAGCCTCATCAACATGAGTTACGTACCAAAGCCTCAACATATACTTTAAATTCTTATTTTCCTTACTTAAAACATTATGCATAATGAACCATTTTCATATCGTTTCATGAAAACCATAATACATGAATGCATATGAATGCATACAGTTCTAGCATATCATCAATATAACATCAGGGCATGATCGATATCAAAATCCTTAACTTAAAGAACTTAATTCTAATAAACACAGTATCAAACAACAAGCAGCAACACATCCTTATGACATGATCACATCCTAATCATCTAATAAATGCAATCAACATACAAACTCTAACTATTGCGATGTAGGCATTTTCAGGTAAAACACAAGCAATATCACTTACCTAGCAGTCTTCAAAGCAATTTAACACAAATGTTTATCTCTATGAATATTCACATACACCTTCAACATTAATAAAACTTTCGTCAATAACTATTTCCCATTATCTATTTCATAATATCGTAAGTGAATAAAAAATGAAAGATAATTAACATATCATAGATCCTTATTACATATCCTCAGCCAATTATTTCCAGCTGAGAGCAACCAACTGAAGCTTATTCTCAACATTTTTCTTCACTTCACTGTTTATCATTTTCATGCACGACAAACAGCATAATTCGTGTAAGTAAGCATTGAACACAACTACCCTAAAATAACCCCACTGCCAAGCATAAAATCCTCAACCATGATCATCAAAAGTTGTAACTAAAACCATTATTCTCGAGTTATGCCTTCAATAAATAAATACACCAAAAACAAGGACCAAATTTACTATCCCTAGTTTTTACCATCCACGACAGTAACAAAACTATATTCTTCGATTTTTCATGAATATCAAACCATGGGGTAATCTATCAATCACCTGCGGGAGTTTTTCTTCCATCAAAATAGAACCCACATCAATTCAGTACCACATTCTATAAAAATATCAAAATCATCAAATTCGTAGCAAGAACTGGGTGCAAATCACCAATCACCTACAGAACCCATCATCCAAAATAGGAGTCCAAAATAGAAGTCCAAAACACACATAAATCTTACCTCTGTCAAAGAAATGGGAGCCCTCCATCGTCCAGACCACTCCCCCCTTGAAATGTTCCTCGTCACAATTTCACTGTCTCCCGTGATCGATAGTCATTCTCTCGTAGTTGCCATCCGCTCTCGCTCGGAGTGTCCTTAGTCGACGTTGCCCAACTCTCACCCAGAATCTATCTTGGCCATCTCCTTCTTCGAGAAGCTCTTTCATGGCGAATAGGAAGGCCAAATGAAGTTTGCCCTTTTCTCTCTTCTATCTAATTTAAATATTCCTTTCTTTTATTTAATTAATTCCCTTATTTTACTCTTTGCCTGATTTTAATTTACTTCCACTTAATCCTTGCACATATACTTAATTATATGTACCGCATATTATTTAACTCATTTCCAACTTTCGACTCATTCCGAACATCACTCAAACTTATACTCCTAACATCTAATATAACTCTAATTAACACCAAATATTAACATTATCTTCTTAAGCTTAAGATAACAAAAAATTTGGGGTATTACACAAAGAATGGAGGAGCAAGCACAGCAGCAACATGAAATGGTGTTGGATTGAATCCGAAGGATGGAGGACCGACTTTTATGGATGGAAAAGCACCATCAAATGGGACAGCACAAAATACAAATAATGGAGGAGCATGTAATATTCAGGAAATCCATCCATGTGTAATGTAAAGATTTAGGTGTAATATATGTTTTGTTGAAAGAAATGTGCTTAATAATGGTAATTTGTACATGGAAATTTCACTAACTAAGAAGGATGATAATTTGTGTGATTGAAGGGTAATTATTGAATGAATGGTCTTTCAAAATGGGGAGTGGTTGATCCACTGATGGGTGCTTTGATCTTTCCATGGATGAGTGGATGTTCTTCAGTTCAATCTCTTCAATTCTGGTACGTTCGGGATTTGTTGGGTTGTTAGGTGTTGTTTGGTTAAATTCCTGCACAGTACTTTCTTTGTTTGATTATTATACTAGCATGCCTCTTGTTGATCACTCTCTATATCCCAACCCATTGATTTGAGTTTTGAGCTTAATTTTATGTTAAGACTTCCGCTTCTCCATAGACTTGGGTTGGGCGATCAAGTTCTCTATGATAATTGGGTCGTCTGAGGAAAAGAGTTAATACCCATGGAAAAACTACAAGAACTCGTGATTTCAGAGACTTTCAGTAGAAAAAAGCTAAAACCCTGAACTATGGAAACGATTATTGGGCGATGGCGGATGATTGTCAATGGCCGTTGGATCGAGGAAAGACATCCCCCGCTTGGAATTGATGGCCACGATTGAATCTGTCAATTTCCAAAGGCGATAGTAGACGACATTCCATGGCTGTTGGATTGAGTAAGGGATGCCTTTATCAAGATTAACGACTAGAATTGAATATGAGGGACTTTCGTCTTAATATGAGGGGCATCTGTTGTGGATCGAACGTCATTCTCTGAACAAAAGCGGACGTCCCTCGTATTAAGACAGACGTCCGTTTCATACTGAACAACGACATCTTAAAACAAGAGACGTCTATTGTGGGCAGAGCGATGTAGTCTTGGTCGAGGGACGTCCGTTTCTCGACGAGAGATGTTCAAAATTGGTCGAGGGACGTCTGTTATGGAAGAGGGACGATCATCTTAATTGAAGAAATTTGCGCATTTTAAAAAAGTGTGTGCCTTGCACGTGACCCTTCAACTAAAAAGAATTTGGAGTCCATCATGAGCGTCCATTTCGATCCAGGGACCTCCCTCGTTCGATCGAACGACCATGGATTGTCGTCCACCATCGCCTTTGGAAAGTGGCAGATTCAATCCTGGCCGTCAATCCCTATAAGAGACGTCTCTCCCTCGATCCAACGACATAGATGATCATCCGCCATCACCTTTTGGAAATTGACAAATTCAATCCTGGCCGTCAATTCTGAGCAGGGGACGTTCTTCCTCGATCCAACTTTGACAACCCAGATTTTTATTTACTTTAAAAATGTGTTAAATTTAAAACTTTTATAAAATAACTAAAATCTTTATTAAAACCTTCTTAATTAAATCAGAGTTCTTCCCTAAAAAGTCAGACCGTTAAAAACCCTTTCCTTAGACTCATTATGAAAATCGTTCTAAACAGTGGAAAACCATAGTTATAAAATCTTTTCTCAAAACATAGTGGAAGCGTTAGAAATTCATTTAAGGAATACTAAACAAATAATTATGTGTTAATTACAATTTACTTTTCTTTTTTACTTTCCTTAGCCTAACCAGCCACAAGTCCTGCCCATGCAAATCCTTCATCAACTGCTCCTTTGCTTGTTCATCATTTTCTCGTATGTGTACCTACACCAATAGCAACTGTGAGCCTGAGGCTTAGTAAGAAATGAGGTATACAATATGATTTATGCCTCTCTTTAGTTCTTTTGGAATGGGTACCGCCCCAAACCAATCTTTTTTTTACATTTCATTCTTTCATTTCTTTCATTCATAACTCGTACATTGAGCGAGAGATTAGAGGAACCTGTGTTAGAGGTATAGTCTTGGTTGGCTTCTAACCACCTATGGTAGCTGGTCCCATTCCCGACGAGGGAGGAGACCTGTCTAGTCTACCTGATTAGATCTGCACTACCCATCTGTCACCTAACTCCCCATTTCCTTTCCTTTCCTTTCATTCTTTTATTTATCCGTTTTTCTCACATAATGCATATGAATACCCCCTTCTGACGGGACATTTCCTACTTGTTTCTATTATCATGATGCATGTCTATGAAAAACATAATCATGATGCATGTCAATGAGAAGTAGTAATAACAATTATATAAAAGCATGAAAGATAAAGCAGTAATCACAACAATATAAGAGCATGAGATGTGAAAAGTCTACTAACATACTATATAGACATGCTTATTAATTTAAAGGAAGCGATAACAATGTAGACATATTTTGTGATTTAAAGGAAACAATGATATCATAGGCATGCTTGACAATATAAAGAAAGCGATAACGATATACACATGCTTAATAATTCAAAGGAAACAATAATGATATAAACAATTTTGGCACTTCAATAGGAAACAATAACAATATGCTAACATCCTAAACATGCTTAAGGATTAAACTAATAACGTGCGAATAATATAGGCATAACAAGTAAAGCAGCATAGTAAGAGCGCAAACAACATTTAAAGGAAAGACACTGCTAATGGTGTAGGGCCTCCACTAGCCAAGACTTAATCTCAAATTTCTTACCTCGAAACTTTATCGCGCATTCGTACTTAATCTTTATTATTCTTTTCCTTTTTCAATACCTCCATAATTAAAATATTTACTCATTAATAAACATTACTTATAAATTTCATTCTTTTCCTATCCTTAATTACATAGCAATTCTAGGAACTCATTGATCCCTAAACAGAACATGACCTATCCTAATAAATTATTCCAATTACCACAATACATTTATCCAATTAATGACTTAAATTTGAACCAACAGAGCATATCATCAAAACTTTAACTAAACAGGCATATTTCCAAGCAACGTAACACATCCATGTTTATCAACGTCCAACAATGATGCCAAGACAAGGCCCATAGATCATAAAACTCATTGAAGAACATATCTAAGTCTTAACAGAGCATTGACCCAAGCCTTATCCTTATAACATGATTAACTCTCCCCATAATTTGTCCAACATGTTCATGCTTCATTATTGAATAATAAGAACAGTAGTTAAAACCACCCAACACAAATACTCATAAGCAAATCCAAGAAATTGACACAGTAGCAAACACCCAAAAGCATTCCAACACCAACAGATTATTCCATCCAATAAACTCATCCAACAGAAGCATATATTCCATAACTAAACATTTAAAAACTATAATCAATACTAATGTTGAACTTAACACCCAAAACAGAATCCAAATGACTGAAACGACAGAGAAGAACTATACCAACAAACAGGGAAGCTCTCGACTCAACCAACCTATCCAGCAGTGCATAATATCAATTTTTATGTTATTCTTTACGGTATATTCTTCACAAAATCCATAAAAGAATGAAGGAATTTCTCTTTACCTAAAGGAATCGAGGAGACCTGAGAGTTCTAGGAGCTTCACCTTCTCGGCCAGCATCATCCCTCGGCCATCACTCCGTCTCCAATTCTCTCCTGCATCATCTCTATCCTTCACAACTCTCGGCTCACTTCTCCAGAGAGTTCCTAACAAGCTAACCCGAGAGCATTTTCCCTTATTCAGCCTCAACTCTCTCTTCCTCAGCATTTCAAGTCACCAGAGAGGTATTCCATGCCTCCAGCCATACCTGAACATCAGCACCATTCCACACACGTCCCATTGTCGGTTTCATCAGAGCAGAGCCAGCCATGGATGGACCAGACTGCAAGTTGGACCACAGGCCTTTGGCTGGTCTAGCACCAATTGCCAGCTCTACCATCGACCCGAGGCATCGATCACAATCTCACCGGCCAATCCCAACGTTGCCAACTCGCCACCGACGAGCATCACCAGCCTCCTGCTGAACCTCAGCCCACAATTGCATGCCGCATCGATAACCCAACGCCAAAATCGATGACCTAGAGCCAATTCGACGACCCAAGCTCCAGCCGCGACCCATGCCATTGGTCGCCGCAGCAGCACGCACGCTCGCTCATTGCAAAGGAGCTCCATGGCCAAGCCCGAGCCTTTGCCTCTTATCCTCCATGTCTTCGCGCCCTCTCTCTCTCCCTCTCTCTCATTGTCTGGTCTTCTCCCCTTCTCGATTCACACCCGCACACATTGGCCACAAGCCATTCTATTTATTTAACACACTGGGCTGATTCACGATGAACTGGTTCAGCCTATCTCCTCCTTTATTCCTTCACTTATTTAATTTTCTTTAACTTCTAATCCCATTTATTTTATAATAAATTAATCCTTTCATATTTTAATCCCTATAAATTCTATTCCTTTTTCTCCTTAACTAAAAATCGTGTACTTGTAAATTAATGGATTGAGCCGAACCAAACCGGTTTCGTCCATATTTCTCCTTCAGAATCGCATTTTTGGATAAAGGAAGGCGTCCGCGTCTCGCCCGCGATCGTCCGAAAGTCCAATTACTTGCATAGATTCAAACTCTACTCGTTCGCATGCGTCCGAAAAGTCCTAAAATTAGGACATATTCGAAACCTCAACGTTCGTCATCGTCCACGCTCATCCTGGCTTCGTCTAAAAAGTTGAGCTACAGACGAATTAGGACGCGAAGCCTCGTCCTGCATCGTCCCAAAATGCAGGGGACAACGTGCAATACGTTTTCGGACGCGACTCCTCATCTGCGTGTCGTCTACTATCGTTTGAATGTATAAAACACATAATCCAAGGTAATTTTCATGCTTAATTTAATGACCCAATAAAATACCCCTTCTTCCAAATTAATCTTAATTATCCTCCAATAAATTTCTTAAGTTATAATCTACGAATATGTCCTTGGTAATACCTTGATAATTGTCCAATTAATCCAAATACCCATAATTGCTTTCCAATTATCCTTGTTAAATTATAATACGGAAATATCAGGGTATTACACCAACGGCTAATGAAGATCATCCGCCATCGCCCGAAAATCATTCTAATGACCGTTCGTCTTCCAACGGGTAGGAGGAATGTCCCTCAGCCCTCGATAATTGACGTCATTTGTCTTCATTCGATGGTTCTTCGCGTCAACGAAATCGGGGTGTTAAAGTCAACGGATTTGGATGGGAAACGTGACTGCAAAGTTGCTAGCGAGAATTTTCCATAATTCAGGGTTTTACTTGTTAGTAAAATTTCTTTAGGGTTTGGCTTATCATTTGATTACAAACTATAGAGTCTGCGGTGTTAATTTTCCATTGTTTTACTGTCTATGAGAGAATTTCAACTTGTTTGTGTTTTCCACAAAGAAGACAATAGATTTATTCCTTATGTGCAAAGGAAAGATGCAGAGGAAAATCTTCCTCTGCGAAAAGTCATCTTTCCTCTGCGAAAAGTCTTTTCGCAGACTATAGAGGAAAGATCTTTCCTCAGCGGAAAGTCATCTTTCTTCTATGGAAAGTCCTTTTTCATTAATCATATTTCAAGTATTCACTTTTTGCGGCGGAAATACAACGTTTCGCTGCAAAAAATCATCTTTCTTGAGTTCTATTTCAATAACTCACTTTTCACAGTGAAAAGATAAAGTTTTGCAGCAGAAAGATAATGTTTTTAATGGAAAACGTAACAACGATATTTGTTTCGTTCATTTTCTATAGTTTAGTATTTAAGTTATTAGTAAAAATTATTTTATAGTTGACTTGTCATTGATCCCATAATATAGGGGATATTTTGTTAATTTTCCTTTTTGTTAAAAAGATTTAAGTGAAACCAACCGAATTTAAAATTTAATTTATATTTTACAAAAAAAATATTATTAATTATTTTGAGATATTTCAATTTTTATATTTTTATGAATTATTTTAAATTGAAATGGAGAGAACGATTGAATGACTGCTGATTGACAAATCCCTCGAAAATCGGCGAGACAATCAAATCCATACTTCACCGCTTCGCCGGCGAATGCCATTTCCTTTCGAGAGAGAGTGGGACAGGGAGAAGTTACCATAGTTATTTATTTTTGTCGAAATCAATGGGAAATCGGAGGTTTGCGCTGGTTGATTCCAGCGATGAAGAAGACGGAGCGCCGCAGAAGCAGCAGTCTTCGAACTCGGAGGAGAACTTGCATAGACAGAGGATGAGGAAGAAGATGAAGCTATCCGATGAGGAGGAGGAAGAAAAGCTTGATAACAGTAAGGAGAATAAGGTAGAAAAGGAAGAAACTGAAGCGTTGCGGAAGGAAGATGTTGAGGAAGAAGAAGATCCAATGCTAGAGGATGCGAAGCCGGTTGGAGAATCCATTAAGTCTTCAGGTAAAGGAAGGGGGCGGATGAACCACTACAAGTCGTTCGATTTCGATGGAACTAGATATGATCTTGTAAGCAAAATCTTTTTTATTTATTTATTTTTCGTCTGGTTTAAGTTTTGGGATTTGGAATTCATGTATTGTTTGTTAGATTGTTCGGTAGCATATCTCATCTTTGGTTCTGTCCGTATAGTTGCTGAGAAAAAAAGTGGGATAATAGGAGTATAAAGCTATGTGATGATGATAGTCGGTGGCATTGATCGGTTAGTACTTCTTATATTTGTTCCGATATAATTTGGCAAAATTGGTCAAGCTATTGATTTATGGACCTAAATTAGTCGTGATCGACAATTCAGTAATTTGTATGGAATCATACGTCCAAAATGTGTGGATTAATTGTTGCAATGATGCGTGAAGACTCCTCGTAATTCTTACCTGATCATAGTAAAAATTTGTAGTAGCAAAGTGGTCATAGCTTTTACCTTGTTGTTAGTTTAGCTAGTTCATTAGTGACGGTGCCAGTAATAGCAACAAGAAGTATAGTGAGATTGAAGTTTTGGTTGTGGGTCAAATTCAGAAATGTAACAGATATAATACTGTGTTGGGAGGTGAAAGAAGTTAAGGTCTATGGTTTTCGAATCCTACTTTACCTTGATAAGTTAGTTTCCAGCGATTGGATATTTTGTGGACGCACAGTTTTGTTTTCTTTCTTTATGAATTGCATCTGTTTATTGCTTGTATTCTGATTTTCTGCTTCCTTCTAGTGTACCTATAATGTTTGTGATTTTGCTTTAAATGTCTTTACATGTTGGAAAACTTGTTTTTATCCATATTCATTTTTTGTGGCATTCTAGTTCGTGTCATTTGTGTTTCCATAGTCAGGATAGACATTGGAAATCAGGTTTTTATGGTGTATCATATATGTTTGTGGTTGAGAATCAGAATTGTGAAGTTCTGGTTCTCCATTATTTTTTGGGATTCAGAAATAAATTAACTTTCTTTATTTATGCCCCTATGATTTGATAGGAGGATCCGGTACTTCTAGCTCCCGAGGATGCAGGTCAGAAGCCATATGTGGCAATTATCAAGGTGATTGGTTTTAAAAAATGTCTTTGACTGGATATTGAGAATGCATCACACTGTTTCCTGACATGAGATGTTTGGAAAGAGATAAGCATGTTTATGATGAAATTACATTGACTAATCACTGAATGGTTCCTTGACTTTTGTTGTAATCATTTTTTCCTGAACCATCGAAGGTTGAAATAACATTATTTGTATATATTGCACTTAAAGTTTTGAATGCTGATTATTATTTTTTGATCTTGTCCTGTTTATAGGATATTACTCAAAATATCAAAGATGGCAGTATGATGGTGACAGGGCAATGGTTTTATCGTCCTGAAGAAGCAGAGAGAAAAGGTAGTGGAAATTGGCAGTCACGCGATACACGAGAGCTATTTTATAGCTTCCACCGTGATAAGGTTCCTGCAGAATCTGTTTTGCACAAGTGTGTGGTGCATTTTGTTCCTCTACATAAGCAGCTTCCCATTCGGAAACAGCATCCTGGATTTATTGTTCAAAATGTATATGATACTGTTGAGAAAAAACTTTGGAAACTGACTGACAAAGACTATGAAGATTCAAAGCAAAATGAAATCGATGAGCTCGTCAATAAAACTATATCACGTTTGGGTGAACTCCGTGATATGGAGACTGAAGATACCCCTGCAGATCAGGAAGATCAGTTAATCACTAAAAGAAGTCTTAAGAAAAAAAATATTTCCCCCCTTGATGTTACCAGGGAGGAACAAAACACTGGCAGGACTGATCAAAATCCAAAATCTGATACTCCAAACAGTACAAAATCAACATCAGAGTATCATAATATATTAGTGAAGTTTGATGCACTAACGGGAGATTCCCTTAGAGACAAATGGTTGGAGAAGCTACTCCATGAAATTAGGTATAAGTGTAAGTCTGCTGACAACAGTCGTGGAGATGATAAAGTAAAAAGGAGTGCTGATGGTTTCAACCCTGAAGGTGATGGAAAGCAGAGAGAAGCAACAGAAGGATCACAAGCTAAAAGTGTTAAGGTTAGTAATTCTGTATTATATTATGCACACGGAAATTTGTTCATGTATGTAAAGGATTAGTAGGATATTCTAATTAAACTGTTTCATATATGTTGCATTTACAGGGCTCTGGGCCTTTCCTCTGGCCGGACGATGTAGTTCCAGCATTAACTGCTCTTGAGAAGACTGCCAATGATACTCTTTCTTCTGATTTTCAAAAATATAACCAAAAAATGCGGCAAATGGTGTTTAATCTTAAGGTTAAATTTTCATTTATACTTGATTGCTTCATTGCCCACTTGTACGGAAGACATACTTGCATATTTACACGTTCATGCGTTCAAAGAAACTTGTGGGTATTAGATGGCTAGAACTGTGGGGTTTAGTTCTTCTATATGTATCCCATATGTTAAAATACTGTCTACCTGGTAAGTAGACTATTATTTTTCTTAAACTTGTATGCAAATATTTGTTGTTGGGGCTTGTCATGTCACCTGTGCCGCTCTAACGTGTATATATATATAGCTAAAAATGCTCATGTATACCGTGTAATTAATTGGCTGTGCTTGTTTAAGCTGGTGATTGTTATTATAATTAGTCTTTTAAATACACAGGAGTTGTCATAGAAAAAGAATAAATTCTCCTAACAAAAACAGCTCCTTTTCTTGATTCTTGAACTCATTATGACAAGCCTACAAATAAGCTAAAATAATTTTCATCAAATTGGATTTGCATCATATAACATTTTTGCATGTTGTTTTTCATATTTTTTACTTGACAGCATACTTCTCTACTAGCTGAAAGATTTCTCAACGGGGAGTTGGAACCTTCAAAAATACTGAATATGTCGCCTAGTGAGTTAAAGGTACGATAAATATCTTAGTTTTCTATCCTAATTTCAATCACTGACCCTTTTGACAGAACATTTTCTAGTTGAAGATGCAACATCTCTATCGAAGTCTTGCTATCAAAGAGATTCATAGAAGTGATATTTGTTTTTAAATTGTTCATAATAGCCTGATGGTGGAAGATGGTGTTTGAATGGTAGGTGGGTCATTTTGGTGATAACGGATGTGATTGTTGTATGCTATTTTTTCTTATTTTCTTTTAGAATAGAGTCTCAATAATATGTTATGCAATGTGGGCTTTATGTCTGTGGAGATTAATGATTTGATGATCCAAATCTTTACTCAAACCTTATCTTTGTAAAGGCATTATGTAAATCAGTATAGACTGCAGTTTATTGCTAAATTTCACAAGAGAAAGGGGGAAAGAAAAGGAAATTGGCTTATATTAGTACTTCATCTTCAGGAAGGTGTTACAGCTGAGGAGACTGCTATAAAGGAGCCTGATGAGGCCGACCGTATGCAGGTCACTTCCTTTTTGCCTTGATACCTTTTATTCTTCCTGGTAATAAATTTCAGCGAAATCATATTCTTACATGCAATTGTTTGCGGAACAGATGACAACTGCTCGTTGTTCAAGATGCACGGAATTTAAAGTGGGTGTTAGGGACATCATTCAAGCTGGACATGGAGCACGCTACAAGGTTGATCAATCCTTTATTTCATATAATTGCTTTCACTTCGGCATTTCTGTTGTGAATAGATCTAGAGGGTTGTTCTAACTCAAACAAAGTTAGAGTGACAGTGATTTGGCGTGTTCCATTACATGCCATGCCATCAAATATGGTATTTCAGTTTATTATATTTTTATTTTTGACAAGATAAGCCGATCTGGTCTTACGCAGTGAAGTAATTGATGGAAGTATGGAAGGAACCATCACTGAATGATATTTTTTAAGGGTTCATATCACTTGTCATTTTGAATTATACTAGTCTTATTATTTTCTTACTTTTTATTGTAATTCAAAATTACCTTAGCACTTAGTAAATCAAAGATGCAACAATGTGTGTCATAAAAGACATCACATTACTATGTTTTTCCAAGTTAGTAATATTGTGCGTCATTCTAGTTCAAATCTTTCTCTGGATATTGTCTCTAAATACGGTCCTATTTGGTGCCTATGAAGCTTAATTCATGGCCAGTTTAATGCTATAGTTTCTCTAATAGTAGTTTTTCAGTAGACGTAGTTCATTTATTGGTAACAATGATTTTTATGATTTCAGTTGGAGTGTACAGCATGTGGTCATTCTTGGTACGCGTCGCGCGATGAAGTATCAACACTTACAATAGAAGCACCTTCTTCTGCCAAAAATGTGGGAACCGCACCATGGGCCACTGCCAAATTCGAAGAGGTTGAGAAAAACCTAGCAAGTCCCCGGGAATCTGACAAATCAACCAACAACCTTATTAAGAAGACGACTGCACCGTACATTCGCTTGGATGCTCAAAAATCATTCAACAAGTCAAGAAAAGAAGACAAGGCTGAATCCAATATAAATGCCGAGTGAGTAGGAAATCATTTTTATAGCTTGAATCCTTTTATATAAATATGGTAGGTATATTAAGTTCCTCGTCTTCTCCATTTTTACGAGGTTGGTATGGATTGCCTAAAATTAGGTTCACTAGATGCAAAAAAACCCCAGAAATATGCCCATGTGGTCTTTGGAGATCATTGCATACGAGAAGCACGAGCACAAGTATGGTTGAACAATATTTTCATGTGCTAGACGTTAAAAATGGTTGAAATCATAGATGGATGATGGGGATGTGGCCCCTCTTTTTATTAGCATTTTTTGGTTTCTATCAAATGGAGCACAAATTGAGAAGGAAAGGAAGGATTTTGGCTTTCGCCCTCTTTATTTTGGGTAATTTTGAAAGATGATGGGTTTTCAAATTTTTGGGGAGGTCCGTTAAATAACATGCTCTTTCCTAAACAGTTGTAAAAAAAATTGAAAATGCTACCACATCTACGCACTAATGTGCTTATTTGTTTTTGACCCAAAAACAATACCCCAAAGACCTAATTTTACTCACAAACTTTATTACGAGCATTGTAAAAATCTTTCATACGGAAATTGCATCTAAGAAAATGAATTGAATCATTTTTGCATAATTGAACTAATTATTTTTACCAATTGAAACTTTCTTCTGCCATTGTGGGGTACCGTCTGATTATAACTTTTAATTAGGAAACTAACTAAATTTAATTTTAGGAAAGTACCCAAAAAAATAAATGAAAACATCAAGAATAAAAATACCAAAAATCTGTATCTGCAATGACTCTACAGATTAGGAAACCAAATTTGGAAAGCCTTATGAACAGTTGATGTTCTTCAAATACCTCACTTGCACATCTTCTCTCTATCTACTGTTTTTTAAAGATGATCCAACTGAACGATCCCTGCAGATGATAAACCTGAACAGAAGTTGATGAGAGATAGCTTTTTCACTGATCTAAGCTTTGGCAATGGCAGAGCGAGTTTAACTACTTCATTCACCAGTTCCTCGTCGGAAGTTTCAACCGAACTCCTGCTTCACGATGAATCTTGGGAAAACTCCTGGAAAAGAAAATCAATGGACGACCCGGTTCAGTCCAACGGCTCTACAGTTGAATCTTCGACCAGTCTCGCCGGAAACATCAGAAGGATGAGATTCTACAGCGAGAATGTAGTAGAGGAGGAGAGGCGATGGGGTTGTCTACGGGACTGAAACTGTTCGAAGAGCCATGGAAGATCCGAAAGAAGTTGAAGAGCAGCGACGTGGGAAACTTATGTAGGCTGCTGTTGCAGACATAGACGGTGAAAGCTCATCGGTGACAACGATCCGAAGACTTGACAATGTATCCTAGTTGCAGTGAGCAAGATTTGGGGATTCAAAACTCAAGGAGAGATTAACACCGCTCTATTACCCATTTACTTTAGGGATTTAGAACCCCAAGCACATATCATTAATGTTTTATTATCCATTTTCGCAAGTAAACAAACAACCTGCACGTAGTAGAAAGTGTTTAAGAACAATTGTCTTACATTGACTTGGTTGTGGGCCCCAATGTAACTAAAGACAACGAAGTTTGTCTAACACATCAAACATATAAAACTAATAAATTAAAATGTCGTGCACTCATATGATAATAGTGTAAAACAACAAACATGTATGTAAAAATAGACATCGGCGACCAAGGCGCATTAAGTTTTCATATATGGCAATCCATAAAATGATAGTTTAAAAACGATGATGCAATGCAGTACAATATAAAAATTCCTACTTCGATAACGACAGAAACCTAGCTGACTAGCCGCATGTGTCATCTAACACAAGCACCGAAGCAAGGAGCACCATCAGTACCTAATACCAAATCGACGTCAAAACCATAAATCAACACTAGGTACAAAACATGAGTCCCAAACCAGAAATTGAAACCATACCAGTTGGATTAACATAAGATTTTTCGGTTCCACGTAAGGAGCGACAAGAAATTTTACATTAAACTGAGAATTCACAGTGACAGGAAACAGGTATGGCTGAGGAAGCCAAGTGAATATCATTAAACTCAACTCTATGAAACATACAGTGCGGTCAACCAATGCATGACAATGACCTACCAGGTACATCAATAGTGGACATGAAAGACCCACCTGTCGACAAGACACAGCTACACTCAACGCCAACTACGACCAACCTGAACTACACAACAATGGAGGAAACATAGCTGGGGTGTAACATCCAATTTTCCATTTAGCTTTCCAATAAAAATTTTTATTTTTAAAACTTATTCAAAAGCACGTAAAGGAAAAAATTAGAGTTAATAAAAGCATAATATTAAAACACGCTATCATATTTTAAAACAACATAGTTTAACATACTTTAAATCAAATTGTTTAAAAAATTTAAAACAAATTACTTAAAGTCCTTGAAAATATTTAAATACATTTTATCCCATTCATGAGTCATAACCTCGAAGGTCAATACGTGTCTGGTAACACAAGCACTTATCGTGTCATTCTTCTTCCACGTACACTTCATTAGGATCACAGTCATTACCTACATCACAAGAGAAATTGTAACGACCCGGACTTTTTTTTTTTTGTAAATCCTGAAAATGCGTAAATAAATTTGAATTTTTCTTTTTAAATAAATCAGAGTGCGTCTAAAACCGGATCGCTACTGACTCTTTCCTAAAACTCGTTAGGAAAACCAATTAGTAAGTAGGTGGAAGCGTAAATGCTATAAAAATCATCTATTAAAATTCTACAGAAGCGTTAAAATCAACTTTTGTAATCATTGCGGAAGCGTTAAAAATCTTTAAAAGGAAATACGTTATTTAAACATTTTGTCTATAAAATAAAAGCATTACGTTTATCAAATAAATGTTGACCACTACTTCATTGATTCAATACCGTTTACTTTCCTTTGTCTTTGCCTTGCCAGCCCGAATCCTGTGCGTGCGAAATCATCCATCTCTGCCTCGTTATGCGTTTCTCATCTTCTTCTTATTCGTTTATTATCTGTTCGGCATTGTACCTACACCACAAGTAAGGACGTGAGCTTACGCCCAGTAAGGAGATGGGGAAAAATAATTTATGCATTTCTCTCTTTAGTTCTTGTTGGAATTAGGCCACCCAATCCAACCTCTTTCATTACGTTCGTTTTCTTTGTTCGTTCTTTAAACTCGTACATTGAGCCCGGAGATTGAGGGTTTTCCTTTGAGATGGCATAGCTGTACGGATTCTAACATCCTGTGTGCATACTAGTCCCTTTCCCGACATGGTAAGGGTGTACCCTAGTAGCTAGGCTAGATCCAAACTACCCATCTACCTCAACTCCCTAGTTCCGGCATATACCCGCCTTTAGGGTTTGTTCTTTTTCTGGCATATACCCGCCTTTAGGGTTATTTCTTTCTGTTCCGGCATATACCTGCCTTTAGGGTTCTTTCTATCCCAGCATATACCCGTCTTTAGGGTTTTTTTTTTCTATCTGTTCCGGCATATACCCGCCTTTAGGGTTCTTTTCTTTTTCCTCACTCATGCATGTGGGTACCATCCCGAAGGTTACCCCCTACTTGGTTTCTATTATCATGAAACATATACATTATAACGTACATTAACGGAAACTGAAATACACATTGAAGTAAACATACTATAATTGAATTTACGCAATTGAAAGCATACATAGATATAAGAAACAATTATGCTATTGAATTGAAATAGCGAACAAGGCAATAATTAATTAATCATGCTAAACTAGAAGATTCTTATCCAGGACCAAGAAATAATATTCATCTACTAATTCACAACTCATATTTAAAGAAAACACTAGAAATCTAAGACAATTTACAACGTTCATGCATCTTAACCTTAAACCTTTTTCCTTCGTTTGTTTAGTTAACTAAACCTTTTCTTTCGTTTGTTTAGTTAACTAAACCTTTTTCCTTCGTTTGTTCAGTTAACCATTCACATCCTCATGGTTCACCTTTCGTCACACATTCTTACTTTTAGATCACCATTCTCTACCTTTCTACAACTACATCAAGACTCATTTGTCAACTAATAGCATCTACATTATTATACAACAGTATTTTCGTTCAACTAACTCATAATCTTAATACCAATTATGCTCACATCCCGAATTTAACCAACAAGAATTAACTACTAAACATGCTCTTTTGATGGACAACATACATCAAATGAACTAGATTTAAAAAGATTACCATTTATTAATTAAGATTACCATTTATTAATTTATTAACCGATTTCATGCTTAACCCATTTACGAACTAGTCGATTTTACATGCTCAATTAATGATATTGAAAATTTGATATTTATACCTGCTTCAGTAATGGGACATGTTAATTGATTGATTACATGACATCCTTTGCTTGATTTATGCTTACACTTAATCTCGCGAAGTATCACTCTCAAATGACAATATGCAACGGTAGTAAATTATCTGCATGCACAAGGAATTCAAACTAAAACTACATAGCAAGTAAATCAATAACTCTTCTAGCTCATTTTCATACTTTCGTTCACTTAGGCATTTTCATCACATAATGTAACTCTTTCAGCCACTTTCATTCCTTACATAATACCTTATCATTTACTCGTTTCAATTTCATACCATCATTCCTTCGTTTAGTTAGACATTTTCATCTCATAATGTAACATAAAACAAAGCTGAACATCACAGGAAGATATCACAGATTCACAACAATTTCTACAAAACATCAACAACTATTAATATCCATTTTAAGAACACTAACTCTAAATTACACACACTTTACTTGGGTGTAGGGCCTCCTCTGGCCAAGACAACCCATTCTTTACCTCCAATATTTATTGTGTTTGGCACGTAGTCGCTATCCTTCCTCTTACTCTTCCAATACCTTCATGAATCAATAACGTATTTTAATTAAATTATTAATTGCATATAAATTCTAAGAATCCATTACCACCTAAAACGAAACATATTCCATCACAATATCCTAATCCAATTTCTAACATACGTTTAACTGATACATGACTCAATCCAAATCAATAGGGCACTAACCATATCAATTACATCTCTCATCCATTTTTCTTAGCAAGCAAGAACAACATCGTATTTGAAGAGCGCATGATATTATTCCCAGTTAATGTCATACTAAAATGATTGCACATTGAATAACAATTTCCTTTAACAAAACTTATTAACCAACAAATCATGCTTATCATTCTTTTTATCCAAATAGGACGGCAGCAGACTTTATCCAACAACAACTATAAGAGTGCATATCCGCAACAAAACTAATCAAATATGTTCATACTTTCGGAAATGGCTAATACGGAGCAATAACCCAAAAATCAACCTTCACAGAATAATGATCTAAGCATAATATTTCCAACATTCCGGGTGCCAATCAGCTTAATATTCTATATTCGGCCACTAATTTCAGTAACCAAATCTCATAACACAAACCCAACATATTCGTGTGCCATAGAAAAATCAACAGGAACCCAATTATTGAATAGATACTAATCCACATTAACCATCAAGCCAATTCAAGATTTAACATAGCATAAATCACATTGGAATACTTAAGAACTAGTTTACCAAGAGAAGATCTTACCAAGACCCGAGAGTAACAACTCCAACTACTCGGTCAACAAATTTCAACACCAACTCCAGTTCACACTCGACATAACACCCACTTGAAGCATCAACAGAAATTAGAGAGTATCAATTTACCAACATATTCATCATCCAGGTTCATAAATCAAAGACCAGAGGAAGTCCTTACCTGTTGACTTCACCCCTTCACTGCCATCACGATTTCCAGAGAGCTCCCTGCCTCCAATTTGTTCTCAGCTTCATCACGGCTCACAGAAAAAGAGAGAGCTTCTCCCACAGCTCACTGAGATCCCCTTTTCTTTGTCAATTTATCAACATAACATTAACTCTCCAACCCCGACAACCTCACCGACAGCCTCTTCAAATTTTCAACCACTCGTTGTCTCCTCATAAATTTGTCAACCAACCCAAATAATGTGCTCATATGGTGTCGGCAGAACCCCACAGCAGGAAGGGGAATTGTGTGTGGGCCGAGTCGCAACTGGACCATTGGCCTTTGGCCGGTCCAACCCAATTGCTAGCCAAGCTCCTGTCTCAGGCGAAGATAGCCCCTGCCAAACGAGAAACAACGATTTGTCCTTCGAATCGCGCCCCAAGACAATAACAAATCAATAGAATGGCAAGGGAGGAGGAAAACCCAGTCAAATCTTACCTCAAACCATCGCCGGAAACATGCCCGCGGGAGCTCCGACTTCGAACCCTAGCCGCAAAACGTCGCTCCGCCTGTCGTACGTCGCACCGTCGTCGTAGGGGTTGGCCGACCGTCGCCTGCATCACTCGACTGTTCCTCTTGTTTCGCCGTCGCCTCTCGGCTTCCTCCCGTCGTTCGCCGTGGCCGTCTCGGCCTCCCTCCCCTCTCTTCGATTTAGAAGCGAAGGAATGGCCATTCTGGCCATTCCTTCTTTTTATTTTTAATTTTAATTTTATTTTTACTTTAATGTTTCTTTTATATATTTATATTAACTATTAATTTAATTATTTAAATCCCTCGTGATTCTAGTAAATTGACATTTATTTTAAATTCTAAATTATTCCATAAAATCGTCCAACTTATTAATTTAATTCGTTATCAGAACCGGTTCAATAATAAAAAAAATTACATATCCAATTTTCAATTATTCTTAATAAATTTCGATATAAAAAGTCGGGATGTTACAGAAATAATAAGCATAACATCCAGTAAGAGATATAATGAAATGCAAGAATCTTTATGCTGACTCCATGCACATGTCTTTCATGTCAGAAGAGAACCTATCCCTTCTATTCTTTAATTAAAGTCTCACTATGTAATACCCCGAGTGTTCATAATATAATTTAATAAGGATAATTAGAAAGTAATTAACAGTATTTGGATTAATTGGATAATTTTAGGGGTATTATCAAAAACGTATTCATTATATTATAATTTATGGAAATTAATGTAATTAAAATAAATATTAATTTAATGAATTAAATTATAATGTTTGGGGATAAATAATTTAGAAGGAAAATTTAATTAAGATAGTTAAATAAAATTAAAATGAATGATAACCTAATTGGAATTGATAATTAAAAAGGGGATAAAATGGGGAGAATGTGAGATGAGGAGGTTGAACCGGTTCATCCTTAAACTGCTCCAGCGTGTTAAATGGAAAAGAATGGCCCGCATGCCATTTTGCGCTGAAGAAGAAAAAAGAGAGCAGAGAAAGGAAGAAGAGAATCAACAGAGGAGGGAGAGAGCTTGCGGGTGGAGTTCGCGACAGGGGAGACGACGACGACGAGAGCTAGCCGTTGTGGCGACGATTGACGCGGGTCACTGCTAGAGCTCTGCGGGGCGTTGAGCTTCGCGGGATGAATCGGCGAACGCTGGGTTGCAGGACAGATGAGCGGCGGCGATGTGCTATGGCGTTCTGTTGATTTTAGTGGTCGGCGTCAATGGATTGGCGACGGCGAAGGTCGACGAACGTGAGGCTGCAGCTTCCAACCTTGGGTCATAGGTAGGACTGGGCTGGCAGTTTGCGAGGAGAGGCCGGGTTTGGATTTCGGTTCGGCCTGAACCGCCCCTAGTTCTGCTCTGAAGCCAACAGAATGTGCGAGAACCTGCGTGGACGTGCATGGTGTGGCCGTGACAGGGGGTGGCATGTTGAGCCTACCTCTCTAGTAAGGTAGAAAGGCAGACGTGAGGAGAGGAGGATGAAAAGCTCTCTGGAAGGCAGAGAGCTTATGGAAAAAAGGAAAAGACAAAAGAAAAAGAAGAAGGGGAAGGAGGTGCTCTCGGGTTCTTCATGGGTAAGCTGTTGTATATTGGAGTTAACTGAGAGCTGCAGTCTTGGGTGCTCTGTTGGTAAGGTTGTTCTCTGTGGTTTATAGAAATTATAGAAATAAGAGTAGATGATAACAGTGTGTTGAGTTATGCTTTGTAAAATCTGTGATTTGTTGGGTTGTTAATAGAGCTTGATTATATCCGTTGTTGCAGCTTGTGATAAAGTTATGAGTTTAATTCAGATTAGTTACAATATGAGTTATTTTGTTAAGCATGGTTGAATTGTAAAACTGGTTAATAATCTGCGATTTGGCTATGAGTTGGGTTGATATTCTAAATTGAATTATTGAATGTGAGATATATGGAAATTCTTCTGTTGGTTAGTGTCTAGATAAGTTATTGCTATGTTGTTTTGTTGATTGGATTAATGTTCACTGTGTCTTAGCAATATAACATTAATATGTTTAAATTAGTTTTGATTATGGTGATATTATGCATATATGTTGGATTAATATTATGCATTGTAAAATTAAAGTTAAGTGTTATGCACGTTAAATATATGCTCTGTGCAATTGGATGATTTTAACAGTGAATTCGTTTGTTTGAACACATATTTTCTATGTTAAGATAATTAATTGGGTTGTGCTATGCAGAAAATGTTTTATAATATGTTTTGGTATTGCGCTAAGATTTGGAATGATTTGACTACTATTTTATAGTTCGGTATTGAAGCATAAACATAATATGTGTTTTTGTTTTGGTTGTGAAACTGTGTTTTTAGAATATTGTTATTAGACAAGTTTGGGATATTACATGTATGTTGGATTAATTTATGCACGGTGAGATTGAAGTTAAGTGTCTACACCTTAGATTTATGCTATGCACGTTTGGATGAGGTTAACTGTTGTTGCGTTGGTTTGATCACATATTCTCCATGTTAAGATAATTAATTAGTTCGTGCTTTGCTTCAAATATCATGTAAGGTCAGGCGAGTTCATCGCGAACTATGGAATCCTCGGCGACGCTAGAAGTGGAAGCAATGTTGGAGTAGAGCTCAATAACGATATTCTGAGGGTTAAGTATTACATTTGCGAGCAAGACAAAAGTGTTCGTCTTCGATGTTTTGGGAGGCTAGGTTTCAACCATTGTCGGACAGTTACAGGACTACGAGTGCTCTGAGTTGATGACATACAACGGAGCACCTCAGAGCACTCAGAGTCCTGTAACTATACTGACAATGGCTGAAACCTAGCCTCTCCAAAAATCGAAGAAAAAAACTTTCGTCTTGCTCGCCAGGAAAACCCTAGTACTTAACTCTCAAAACATCATCGTTGAACTCTACTCCTACATTGCTTCCACTTCCAACGTCGTCGAGGATTCCGTGGTTCGCAGTCAACTTGCCGAAGCATCGGTTGAGGGATGTCTGCTAGGTGAAATTACGTTTCAAATAAAGTGCAACAACGACTTTCTCACTTGCTCGAGAAAGATGGAAGACCGTTATGTCTCTATCAAACGATTAGCAAGTGAAGCATCAGTTTTGCATCACGGCGAGTCCATCCAATATGTTTGAGTGACCAAACATGCAAGGATCATCTACAATAGTTTTTGGATGTTCCTCAAGAAACAAACAATATAAATGCTTGATGTGGTTACAACACACCGATTCTTAGAGCACATGTATATTATATAGTTGTAATGGAATTTAGTGTGTGTTTGTTATGAACATATACATGATATGGTTGTAATAGAATTGGTAAATTGGTTTGCAGTTGTGATACACATGTACATAATATGTTTGTAATGAAATTGATAATTTGGTTGTTAATAATGAAATAAAAATTGATTATTATGAAATTATAAAATTAGTAACATTTCTTCGAGCCAACATTTCACTTTTTGATCTATCGCGTTTAAATTTCCTTGAATTTGTGAAGCCTATTTATGCACAAGTTTCTTAAATTGTTGCACGAAGCATGTATTAATCCGCTGCAGTTTATAGTTGAATTGAGGCGGTGTGACAATAAACCGCGACAGTTTCATATGAAGTCATTGGGGTGTGACAATAAACCACAGCAGTTTCATATGAAATTGCTGCAGTTTATTGTCACACTACTGCGGTTTAATCGGTGAACCGTGAAATTGTAGTGTTATTTTATTTAAATGTGGAGCCGCGACGGTTTGTAGATGAGCCGCCGCAGCTCGACATTATCATATTGAATGGCAAACCGCGGATTAAACTGTGGCAGTTTAGTGTGACACCGCGGCGGACCATCCAAATTATTGTGTGATTTTTTAAAAACTATGGAGTCGGCGGTAGTTTGTATGCGAACCGCTGCGGTGCAACATTATCGCTTTTAACGGCAAATGTGATAGCGATATTAGTGGCGTCATTTTTCTATAATTCAGTGGTTAATTTGTTAGAAAAAAATAATGATGATTGATTTGTCACATATAATAAAGGATGGTGGTTGTTTTGTCATTTTTCTTTAGTAAATTATTCTAAGTCAATGATAATGACAGAGGGAGAAAGATTTGATGATGAATTGAATAAAATAAATAAATTGTTCTAAGTAGTTGATTGTTACATAAAATGAAAATTTTGGCTGAGGACACCACTTGCGTACACCCAGTGATGATCAGTGGACGCCCACTCTAGAGGCATTGACGTGTTGAAAATTTTGTAGATGCTCAATATCAAGACATGTTTTGGTCGAGAATATCTACTACAGATGCTTAGCGCTAAACAATAGACGCCCAATTCAAAAGCAGTGACATTTTGAGAAATTCATAGACACCTAGTCCTAAGACATGTTTTGGCTGAGGACATTCATTACAGACACTTAGCGTTGTGTAACGGCCCATTTATACTTTATTCAAAACGTTACTCTTTTTTTTTAACTTATAGCGGAAGACTTTTCATACTAAAAATATTTGAAAATAAATTACTAGAATACCATAAATAAAATTTCATCTTTAAAAACTTTACATTATACAAAACGTTTCTTAACTTAAACAAATTACATATTTTCTTTTCTCTTGAGTTTGGCCAGCACAATATCTCATCGCGTAAACTCTTCATCAGTTGCTCATTTCCTTCATTCTCTACCATGCAAATCTACATCACAAGACTTAAATGATGAGATTAAAGCTCAATTAAGAGATAAAAATATGTTATCCTTATCCTATGAAACTTTATAAAACAAATACAGTTTCTGTTTCATGTCTTTCCTTTACCTTTATCTTTAACTTTACTTTCATTTAATCATCCAAATGTTGGAGATGTAACCGTATAAGAGAGAGTGACACCTATTAACCCACATAGGACAATCATTTCAAGAACTCATACATCGCAATGTCTATTTACGTTTATTTCTATTTTCCTATAGTTTCAATTACCCATCCATGCACTAGACGTATAACCGTACAAGGAAGAGTGACACCTATTAACCCACACAGGGCAACCGTTTTAAGAACTTATATCTCATAGTGTCTATTTACATTTATTTCCGTACACTATCAATTTCCTTTTCAAAACACATACATAAAACATTGTCGTACATTTGATCAAAATCATGATGCACAACTATGAATACATACAATTCTATCATCCTATTTTGTATTAACAAAATAATACTTTTCGTTTCTTCTTTTATTGTTTCTTATCAATCATCAAACAATAATTATTTTAATCTTTCCAAAGAATCATTGCTACAACGTTTAGGAAAAATGGCATGACACAAGGGGCAACAATCAATTGCTACAGATACAAGCCCAAAAACAAGTGTACCTCTCATATTTGCAGTTGAAAATTTGAACTTTGACTTTAAATTTGGCAGTCAGCTATGGAAACTTCTCCCTTTGCTGTCCATCATCCACTCAATTCTCTAGTGATTGAGCTTTCAAAATTTAACAAAACAATCTCGAAGATGCCGACAATAATCCTGAGTAAACACGCGTCTACGTTGATTCATCTTTCATTGAACTCAAGCCAGAAACATCTCCTAAAAAACTCATACGATGCAAAGAAAATTGCTCCTTGAGACATATACATAACCAGTCTTGGAGTTATTCCCCTGATACGAACAAGATAAAAAGATTTACTTAAAAAGGACAAGAAAGGTAGCATTACCCTCAGAAACAGATAAACCATACCTGTAGAGGCCTTTCAAGCCTTCTTTCTTTCCAATCTCTTGGAGGGCATGAATCACATTGCGATATTGGCTCTTAGATCCCGGAATCTGCACAACATCCACTTCATCAAATACTAAAGATTTTCAGCATAGACAACCATGGATGCCGAACATGTGATTTATTAACAAGAAAATCAAAAAATGTTTCTTGAATTTTTGCCTTCAACTTGGCCGTCAATCGATAGGGCCAACAACGGCTCGTTGAAGCCCAGAGTTTCAGATTTTTACCAATGAAGAAAAGCATATACAATTACAGCCACTAATAAAATCATCCACCATGTAAAAACAAATCAGCATCCACTAAAAGTTCTGAAGGAACATGAACTGATGAAATTTTCAAACATTGATGAGTGGCTCAATGACGATATAATGATATTCCTAACCTGTGTCTGTAATCTTGTCTTCACAACATCAAAAGGAGTGGTAAATAAAGCAGCAGTAGATCCAGCAACTCCCCCACAAACTAGCTGTAGATATACAAGAATTTTCTCATTAAAGTAAACAAGAAATAAATTGTAGAGGGCTGTGAAATTTCTTATATTTTTTACTTTCATAACAGGAATGAACAAAAGAAAAACTGAAGGATGGGGGGATGAAAATAACAAACCGTTTGTGATGTGCTTGGCCGAGCATTAGATTGTTCTGAGATTATCATTTCCTTCAAGCTTTCATATGTGTAGAACTGCGTAATAGACATGAAAATGACTAAAGAATGCCATAAAAGATCACATTAATCCTATTTTGAGAGCAGGAAGTAGAAACGATATCACATATACAGGACAGGGCTTGTTATTCTCGCTTCAAGTGGACTCATTTTATCCAATAGAAAAAGAGTCCACCTTGATAATTGAGTGAGGAATATTTCTGCAAAGCACAGCCCCCCAGGCGGTATATAATGCGGAAAAGCCCCCCTTTCTAACTATTTCAATCAATGCATTCCTGTACCGACATGATTAATGTGGAAAAAGGAACATCAGCAAAGCAAGATTTTATTCAAGGATTTATACCTTTTTTACTGATAAAACAAGAGATTTTCACTCAAGGAACAGAGCATGAATCTGAAATTGCCAACTATTGGTAGAAAAGTAGTAAAAATAATAATAGCGAACAACTGAAAATTATAATAATGGAAAAAATACCCAAAAAAATACCAAGATCATAAAAGTAATACCAGCAATTGGGATAATTTGGAAAAAATACCCAAAAAAATACCAAGATCATAAAAGTAATACCAGCAATTGGGATAATTTGAACTAACTTGCATCTGCTGCTTTACGCGCTCGCTAGGAGTGAAAATAAAAGAAGTAGCAACACTTGCACAACCACCTGCCACACAATGGGCAAAGGAGTAATACTCCTGTAGAAGGGTATGCGCCAGACTTTGAGAAAGCTAATACACAATATACTTGCCAGAAAAAAGAAGAGAAAAACTGTATCATATAATTGTTTCCTGAATAGAAGGTCCCAAATTTGGAGCATACTTGTTTAAGGCCCGTTGCCCATCAACGGACAGAAAGTTTCAACTAGTATATAGTTCTGAACATGCATTTAAGATCTTTTCTTGAAAAATGTTAACAATTGAAAAACATACCCTAGTGGGATGAAAACCAAAAACAACGGAAAGGAACTTCAATCAAAGAGTGAAAAGATGAAAAACTCACCCTTGGGAGAAGTGGAAGCAAAGCTCCTTTAACTGATTCGTATGTAAAGGTATAAACAGCAGATATTGGAGCAGAAGATGCAATATTGGTAGCAATCCCTCTATAAAGACCAAATAAACCTGAGAATTGTGATACCATGAAAGTCAATAAAATTATGTACACATTTATGATAAAAAAAGAGTTCTCTCCAGTTCTAATAACTAACCTCGATCAGAAATAATTGATTTTCCAATGTAAGAGATTGACCTCTTCTCAGCTTGGCAAGATTGAATGACCGTTTTTATTGTGTCGACTGGATGTAGACAAAGGCTGACACATGTTCCAGCCAATGCACCAGCAAAGGCGTGCTCTTGTTTCACAAAAGAATTATGGCATCTTTCATGTGATGGCGAGAAGGTTTCTGTCTTGCATTTATCATGTATGATAAAGTGTTTAGCTTGTCTTTCTTTACTCTCTGGAAGTTCATTATCATCACCTTCACACTCAAACTTTTCCAATGGATCATGACAGGAAGGGAAGGGGTTAATGTGGTAGTTTGCATAAATACTTGATGCCCTTAAAAGATTAATACTTCCATCTGTTTCACTGTCTTGGACAGAGTTGAGGAAGTAATCTGTTTCCAAAGGCGATGCGATTGTTTTTTCCTCCTCCAAGATTTCAAGATCCAATATTGACAAAGGGTTAGATCTCTTCAAATCAGTTTCACTAGTTAATTTATCAATATTCTCTGAAATACACGCCTCACTTGCAGACGCTACACTCACTGTAGCGTCAAATTCACCAATTGTGCAAGACCCAGACTCAGCGACTTTGGCCGGATTATATACTCCACCCATACATTCATATGTCTTCCCAATATCACAAGAGACTTCTATACCTGAAAGCCCTTTACCACTCAGCAGAACCTTCTGAAATGACGAGTTTACACATTTATAACCATAAGGTTCTAATACTGATATCTTCTGTGATACTGAAAAAAGGTTAAAGTTGGACTGCATCAAGGTAGTAAAATGACCGGCATTTCCAAGATTGACAAAAATTTTTTTCTTTTCAGAGGAAGTAAGGACCCTACTAGTAGCTTTTTCAGCATGATTGCCAAAGATAAGCTCATTTTGACAAGCCCTCTCGTCCTTATTAAAACTTGATTTGGGGTGGAAAAAGGATAGAGGACGACGAGCAACATCCCACACTTGACATGCCCTGGAAATAAGTTGGGTGGTACTCAATATCTCAGTAGACTCATGTACATTACCTTTACTGCGTTGCTTATCGTTGTTATTAGAATCTTGATGCACTAAATCAGCCACTTCGTAGGATATCTTGGCATTTTGGCTCCACCTGTACTTAATTGATGGTTGATCGCCACTTCGTTGGTCATTCAACACGCTCATTTTTCAAATTTCTTAAAAATCTTCTTTGAGTTAAATATCTGCAAGAGAGTGATAAAGATTGTCATCTTTGAATATGAACTCACATAGTCAGAAAACAAAATTGTTAATCTAGCTGGTCAATATCATTAGACGGGAGATTTTGTTTTTCATTCCTTCTCCTACTACATACGTCAACTCGATCCTTGGTTATGCAACCAATTCATATTAGAGGGTGTTCTGCAGCAAACTGACACAAAATATAATAACCTCGTACCAAAAATGAAGATTTACACCTAACAATTCAAAACTTATGGACATACTTCAACTAAACTATCAGATTTCTCCAACCTGCTCCACCTAAAATCCAACAAAAAGAAAGCTCGTTGCTTTACCTCTGCTGCTTCGAACCAAACGTTAGAACCAACACCCAAGTTGTCCCAACATCCCTTGCACCGCAGAGTTACTCGAAACTCCCCAAGGAAGCAAAGCAACGACTCTAAACAGAGCGAACTTCTTCCTCACCTAGCTTGCAGAAAGTAGTCGGATGAACCTCCATCGGCAACTGGGAATTTAGAGAAATTTCTCCCTGAAGCATAGAAAAAATCGGGAGAAGATTTTGGTGCGAGAGAAAACAGTTTGGAGACAGAATCACCCACCTTCGAAGTCCAAAATAGTCGAAGCCCAGTGAGCCGAGGAACCGCAAGGGACCAAAATCGGCTAAGCTTCTGTATCGAAACACCGGTTTCTCCGACCGGGGAACCAAGAGTAGTTTCGTGGAATGGTTTGCTAAATCATTTTTCATTATAGATAGGGGTGTGCAAACCCAACCAGAACCGAAGAACCGAACCAAACCAGAATTGATTGTTTCAGGTTGGTTCGGTTTGGTTCAGTTTTACACACATAAAAATTGAAATTCGGTTCCTTTTAGCAAAAAACGAATTTCGTGATTCGGTTTTCGGTTCCAATTTCTAAAAACCGAAAAATCAGAACTGAACTGCGTACCCAATTAATTAGGGTTGTTCTGCTTCTGCAGAGTGCATAATATTTTGATTTGCCTTCCAGTTCTAGTCGACTCCCGAGCCCCGAGGCTTGACTCTTGATCCGCTCTTCGTCGTCGACTCGTGGTAGTTTGTTCCGTCCTCCTTCCCGAGTTCCCGTCCATCATCCGCTGTTCGTCTTCGGTTCAGTTTCCAAGAATGTGAGTATCATCTCACCTTATATATAATCTTTGTATTGCTTCTAATCACCGCTTTGCTTATTTTCTTGATCGAACTCTCCACTCTCGCTTCTCTGTTTTGTTTCTCGATTGATACAATCATTCTTTTGTTGCTCTATTTTTTGTTTGATTTCTATGATTCAGAAGAGGATTGGAGGAGAATGCCTTTACTGCTAATGAGTTTTCTTCGTTTGAGGAGCGTAGCAATGAGCAAGTGAGAGAAGAATGGTTGATGATGATTTTTTTGGATCTCTGAGAAACAAAGAAAGAAAAGGTCGGCTCGAGTCAGAATCTTGAGGAGGAAGGGATGATGGGTGAATCTCCGTTGGATCTTTTAATGCTTGTCGCTATCAAATCGTCAGAGCTCGACGAGAGGCTTCCATTGAAAAAATAAAAACTGAATTTTTATTATAATATTTGAATAAAAAACAAAAAGAAAAATTAAAGGAGAAAAACCAGAATAAGAACTGAAATTCTGGTTCAGATCTAGTTTGATTTTGGTTTTCCCTATAGCCGGTTTTGGTTTTGTCATTTCAAAATCGAAACCAACCAATTCAATTTGATTCCACATCAAAATTGAATTGAACTAATTTATGCACACCCCTACTTATAGAGGCTAGACTCGGAGGAGATCGTCTTCTTTACCCAACAAAGCCCAAAAGAATGGCATGACCCGAGTTAGTCTAATCTAATCAACAACCAAAATTTTACAAAGAGGATTTTCACCTTATTTTCTCAAGAGTTTGTTAAATAAAATACTTCTATGGGAAATTATTTGTTTAATACCTAATTAGACATTAGCAATAAAATAGTTTTTCTAGGTGACACAAATCATACGAGCTTGCAGGCAAACCCTGAGCATTATTTTCTTGAAATCTTGATAAGTAAAAACATTAGCTTAAAAGTTTTGGTTGTAGGTCTTATGTCACAATATAAATTATGCAAATTATTTTCTTTATGCTAATTTTTGTTAATATTATTTTATGCATATATTTTATTAAGACACGCACGATTAGAAATGAACATATGAATATAGAAGGAAATAATTTGTAGACAAAATGAATAAATGTATGAAGGCATTAAATTATTGCAATTAAGGGACTTAAGTCAGTTGTCTTAAACATTAGGCTGAAAAAACCTTATAAAAGTAAGAGACTATCGGTTATCAGAAGTCTATCAGTTAAGGAATTCTATATGGTACTATATACTTAAATTATTTAAGACGAGACAGCTAATGAAACCTTATGAGAATAAAAAAAAATTGTTGCTTCTAAGAGAACTTATCATACTAATTAATGTAATACACATGAAATGAAAGACTCATGAAAACTTATGAGGCTAAGAAGTCGTTGGTTGTCTGAAAGCCTAAAAGCATAATAAAGATGAAAGGCCGATAAAACCTTATGAGAATATGAAATTCGTGATTGTCAAAATGACTGAAAACTTGGTAAATATGAAAGTTTGATGAAATATTATGAAGATAAGAAACCATTAGTTTTCTGAAAGTATAGTAATAAAAGCATAGTGAGAGTACAATAAGAAGTGCAATTGTATATGACTCTTAAAGAATAAAAGTTGGTTAAGGTATGAAGTTAATTCATATGAGCACGTATTTTGCTTATTTTAATTATTTTCTAACTAGTTGTTCTATGATATAGGTGAATTATTAAACGAATAGAAATAATAGTTGATTGAGAATCTTATAGTTATGGGCAATCAAATACACATGATGATTAACAATTAAATAGTGCAACATAAAAAATTTGAAGTAAATTTTTATTATAGGAATATTAAGTGTAATATCCTGATTTTTTGTATGAATAGTTGTAATTATGTAATACGATAATTTTGAATTTAATAAATTAATTATTGTTAATTGAAGAATTTTAATAAAAGAATAAAAATATTAGAATTATTGAATAATTATTGAGATTAGGAAACAATCAAACTGATGTCCTAATCTTGCATGAGGTGGACCTAATGGTGTCACTCTCCCTTAGACTGATGTCCTAAAAGATCAGATTGTAAAGTAAAAGAAAAATGAAAGAAAATATCTTTAAGGCTTCAGGCGTTACAATTTGGTATTAGAGCACTCGGGTTAAAATCGTTCCTGCAAACTGCTCAACAACTCAAGCTTGCACATGAGAATGCTTCCTCAACTGTAAGTAAGCTAATATTGACTATAATTTTAATTATTAAGTTAGTTCCTTTATTGGTCGATAATAGGATTCTCTAGAAGGAAGTATGGTGAGAAAAGCTAGAAACAGTGGAGATGCTAGCGATGAGGTGTATGTTCAAATAACCGAGCTAATGGAATGTCAACTTTAGCATGTGGAGCGCATGGCAGAAAGGGAAGAACGTGGAAGAGTGCAACCTGTCTATGTTGAAGTCGGGTGGGAGAAGTTCCGCCAGCTAAACCCGCTGAACTTTGATGAAAATTTCTCTGATCTAGCTAAAGCTAAAGAATGGATTAGAGCCCTAGAGGATATGTTTGAATATGCTAAAATTCAAGAGGAAAAAAAGTATCATGTGTTTTTTATCTGTTGATCCAGGATGCGAGGTTCTGGTGGTATTCTATTAAGACTACCCATGATGTGAAGGCCATGATGTAGAGTGAATTTAGGGGATTATTCTTCGACAACTACTTCAGTCATGCATCAATGACACGAAAGCAAGTGGAGTTTACTCAACTTCGTCAAATAGGATTAATGTTTGAGTATGTGAGAAAGTTTGAGGCACTATCACATTTTGTAGCACATCTGGTGGATACTAACGACTAAGTGTATTAGTTTGTCCAAGGTTTGAAAGTGGAGTTATACACAGGCATGATGATTTATGGCACTCAAGGCATGCCCCTTTCTAAGATTATGTCTAAAGCGTGTGATGTAGATGAAGCTGAATCCATGGTGAATAAGCACCTGGAAACAAGAAGGAAATTGTTCAGAAAAAATCAGTTTCACTAGAACAGATGAACAAAAAGGCCATTTACTAGAGGTGATCAAGGAAAGGGAAAGTGTGTTTTTAAAGGACCAGTGGTTAACAGAGATGGTAATAGAGGGACTCGAGCTTATCAGTGCCCTAAATATAAGAAGAATCATTTTGGAAAATGCAAAGTTGGTACAAGTCAATGTTTCAAATGTGGAAAGGTGGGGCGTATAGCTAAAGATTGCTCGACTCTTATTAGAGATTTAAAGGAAAGTTGTGCCAATGATATTTTCTCTTATGGAAGATGACAACATCGAGCAGCCTTATGTGATTATAGGCATTACCTCTATTAATAACGTAACTGCTTGTACTTTATTTGATTATGGAGTTTCGCACTTGTTTGTGACATCTAAATTTTATTATAAATTGAATTGTTTTGTTGGTCTGATGAATCATAAGTATAGAGTTATGTTGCCGTTAGGAAAATATATAGATGCAATAGGTATCCTAAGAGAATGTATTATGTATTTGAATGACTGACCTCTTAGTGTCGACCTCATTGTAATCGACATGAAGGGTTATGATGTCATTCTTGATATGGAGTGGTTGTTTCATCACTTCGCAACTATAGACTATAGAAGAAGAGTAATCTATTTTCGGCCCCCATAATACAAAGAATATGTTTTCCATGGCATTAAGGCAAGAAGATGAAGCTGCCTATTATTTCTGCAATTAAAACACAGCTACTATTGAGTAATAGATGCATGAGCTTTTTGGCCAGTGTTTTTCATACACGTGTATTGTCAGATGTGATGTAATGCAAAGCCTTTTCGTTACCATTTATTTCTTATTATTGTTGAGGTTACATTCTATTCTAAAACGTGTCACATTAATTCCTTAGTTTTATAAAATCATTTGCAGTTTACTTTGAGTTTTATACGGTTAAGATTTCCGCTATTTGTTTACTCTGATTTTCCCTCACATGATTTTAAAAGGTAAAATCTTTATACGGTTGTAAAATAAAACGAGATGTTACAATTTTGGTATCAGAGTATAACTGGGTCGAAGTCATTTATGTAGACTATAAATAGTGCAAAACTCAACGCTGGTTTGTTTCATCAGCTGTAAGTATCAAGTATAGTGTTTTATTTTATAGAATTAAATTGCAGGCAAATAGAATGGTGAAGGGAAGAAGAGGGCGTGCCCGTAGCAATAATATTGTAAGGCATGAATGTGTTAGTCAGGGAAATGATGTACTATTTACTCTAGAAAATAATGGACCTGCCAATAATGTTGGAGAAATTAATGTACTTGTTAATCTAGAAAATAATGGATCTGTTAATAATATTGGAAAGGATGAACGTGATGGTCGAGAAAATTATGGACCTTCCGATCGAGGAATTGATGGACTTGTTGGCCAAGGAGTTGAGGATAATCAGATTGTGCGAGAAAACACAATAAGTGCCTTATGGAAAGGGAGGAGAATGAAAATCCTCGCCCATGGGTGGCATGTGAGGAAGCCAGATGGGAGAAGTTTAGAATATTAAAGTCATCGAGCTTTGATGGGAAGGTATTGGATCCATCCATGGTTGAAGAATGAGTTTGATCCCTTGAGGACATGTTCAAGTATTCGAGGATAAATGAATCTGATAAGGTTTTGTGTGCCGCCTACCTTTTGGTCCATGATACGTGATATTGGTGGGACACTATTAAGTTAACTCAGGAAATAAGAGAAATGAATTGGACACAATTTAAGAAAAATTTCTTCGATAAGTATTTCAACCGAATGGCTAGGACTTGGAAGTTGGTAGAATTGTAAGTCTCCACCAAACTGCCTCAGTTGCTGAGTACATAAGGAAGTTTGAGGTGCTATCCCAATTTACAACTCACCTGGTGGCTACCAACAATCTTAAGGTGTACCAGTTCGTTCAAGGACTAAAGGCTGAGATATATCGAGGAATAAAGATATATGGTACTAAGAATGGACCATACTCTAGGATAGTAACTAAGACTTTGGAGGTCAAGGAGGTCCAGATTCTAGTTATGAAGCAGAAGGAAATAGATCAGAAGCTGAAGAAAAGTAGTCAAACTTAACCACCAGTGGATGAGTAGAAAATCGAAAAAGGAGCAAAGCGGACAGTCGACTTTGAGGATCAGTCTGCAAAAGATAAACGTACGTGAAATGAGCAAGATACAACTTTAGTTAGAAACCCTCAAGTTGAAATGAGTCCTAGGTGTTATAAGAAACATTATGGTGAATGTAGGGCTAGTACTGGGTAGTGTTTTAAGTGTGGGAGGCAAGGATATTTGGTTAAGAGTTGTTCATTGTTGGTCAAAGAACAAGTAAAAGTAACACCACCAGTATTTTCGCTGTATGGAATTCAAAAAGATGAATCAACTACATCTAGGCCAGGTATCGTACACTTTCATAAGTTTAAATGTATCATTCTTGCATAGTTGCGTGGTGCTGGTTTTGATAAATATTCTTCGAATAGATGAGAGTGATAGGAAAGTGTATGACTTGAGATTCATTCGGCATGAGTAGAATACCTTTAGACTAGACAAATTTTGAGGAAAAAATTTATATAACGGGGGAGGTATGTAATATCTCAGATCTTCATAATGCTAAGCATATGACTTAAGTAATAATTATGTGGATATTAGGAGCTGAAATGGACAATTAAGATATTGGTCAAGAGAAATGTGTTTGGATAAAGTGAACTGTGATAGCCTGGATTATGTTCATATTTAGGTTGGGGGAAAGATTAAGGTTATGGAAGAATTATTTGATGATATTTGGAGTAAAATAAGATGATATTAGAACTGAATTAGTAACTGATAGTTAGTGAAATTGGAGGTGATTGATGAAAGTTTTTGTTTAAGGTATTGGTAAGAGAAAATATGTTTGGATATAGTAAGATTGAAAATAATAAGGTTGTTAACATTTAAGGATATATTAGCTTAAGTAAAGAATATTATGAGGTAAGAATTTTGGATAATATACCTTTAAGTATGGAAGGATAAAATTAAGGATAGTTTGAATACTTTGGAAAAGTTGTTTATGTTTTATTAAGGATAAAAGTATATATTTATATTGGAGAAAAAGAAATAACGTGGTTGATCGTGAGGAGTGTGGCGGTCGATCTCTGATGATGGAAATATTATAGATTGTAACCAATGTGGTACTAGTCGATCGCCCAAAGGGAATCGATCGATCATTAATTCACTAAATAATAGAAATTTCTGATTCGCGATCGATCATCCAAAGGGAAACGATCGATTGACGCTAAAGGAAGTAGTATTATGGAACTTTGCTGGTCGATTATCTGAAGGAGGTTGATCGATCGACAAAATGAAAAAAAAAATTCCAGAAATGGAAAAGTCATATCCTAGAAAATGACTGGATGGACCATTGACGCTTCATGGACACTCGAAGGGTTGCATTCCTTAGCTCTTCACCTTCATTTGGAGGCTAAAGGGTCAAATCATGTGGCCTATAAATTGAGACGAGAGGAACGGGAGGTTTACAGATTAGAGAAATTGAGAGAATAAGAGGGTGTTGTGAGAAACAGAATGGTGTTGCTATGAGGTTCTATAGAATATGGAAAGCATCAATCTAGAGGAAGTTTAGGCAAAAAGGACCGAGAGAGTGAGGGACAGTGAAAGACTGAAATTCTGGGGAAATTCCGGTGGTGTTCTCTGAAGCAAATTGGTTTCTGGATGCTTCAGGTATGAAGTTCACTCCCAAATGTATATATAATATTGGTTTTGTGTAATGGTATGTCCTTTGTTGAATTGATAAACTGTTTGTGAGGGTAATTAGATGGTTTCTAAGTTGTTATTTGCAGTTGTTAAATATGAAAATAAATTGTTGCTTCAATTGTTATACTCTGCTGGTTTAAGTGCTTTTGCTTATAGATGGTTTTGTGGGATATTATTGGATGTATATATTATGGATTTTAGGTTTAGACTCAAGTTGCCCTGTGCATGATAGAATGAGTTGAACTTGTTGATAATATTGGATGACATGTTCCCTACTTTAATTGTTGCACTCTGTCGGATTGATTTTAGGTTTAGACTCAGGTTGCCCTCTGCATGATAGAATGAGTTGAGCTTGTTGATAATATTGGATGGTATGTTCCCTACTTTAATTATTGCACTCTGTTGAATTGATTTTGGTTCATTAAGTCAATTGGTATATTCTACCATGTGTTATAGAAACTGTTTCGATAAAACATGCCTCTATGAATACTTTATTAGTTAAAGTTTTGTTGGTTATTATTAAATTGAAATAAACTAATAAGTTGGATTATATTGAAGAAGTTGTTGTACTCTGCTTGTAGTGTGGAAATTGGCTACTGCATATGAATGAGTATATTTTGGAAATTGGGTACATTGCTAGGCTGATATAGTATTCATGTTTAAATAGGATTCTAGCATATGTGAGGTTGCAATACTTATATAATACTTCTTTAGCATATGTGAGGTTGCAATGCTTATATAATACTTCTTTAAATGAATGTGGAAGTGGTTGGATGAGGTTAGGAGCTATACTCTATTTGTTGAGATATTATTCTTTAAAGTATTATTATGTTAGATATATTTGAGAAGCGGTACACTATTGGAGAAATTAGTTTGTCAAGGTTTGGGTTGATGGTTGTTTCACTTAGTTTAATAAGTTGTTGTTTACTAATGAATAGGTAAGTGGTACTGCATGTGTTTTGTTCAAAAGGACCTGCATCGCGGGAATTAGGGTTGTTTGATGCTTGCATTTACTAGATGTATAAGTTGTGATAAATGTTGATCGAGGATGTATTGTTGACTGTTTGGTGTGAATTGTGTGTTTATTAGATTTAAGTTCAGTTCCTTAGTTAAGAGTTGATTATGTTTTAAGGACACGCTAGATAGACATGTATGATAAGATTTTATGCATGTATTCATTCATTGTTTTTTAAAAGTATACGAAAATGGTTTTCTATATTGTTTTGAAATGTAATTGAACAAAAGGAATAAATGTAAATAGGTATTTAGAGACGTGAGTTCTCAAGTTGGTCGCTTAGGTGTGTGCCATGGGATGACCGCCTGATGCATAAGTCGCTCTACCTTGTCAAGTTAACATCTCAAACACTTGGATGAGTAACTGGAATTAAATGAAAATGAAACACACGTGAATAAACGTAAGTGATGTTGTTAGATGTGGGTTTTACCTTGTCAAGTTGACATCTCCAACATCAGTAAAAATAATGATAAAGGTAATGAATAGTAAAGAAAATGGTAATTGAATAATGAACATTGAAAACTATATGTGTTTTAAAAGAGCATTGTATGAGCATTTTTATATTTATATCGCTTACTGAGCTTTATGCTCATATTTAAATCCTGTGATGTAGGTAAGGAGCCCATGATACGATAAAAGCTTATAAAAGACACAACTAATGAGGTGTTGCCGGGTTGAGCTGTTGGTGATGTTAACCTTGGGGGTTATGGCTCATAGGATGGTTTTTAATATGTTAAGTATTTCAAATGTTTAAGTAACGTTTTATTGCGACAATTTATGTTAAGTGGTGATTTGATGTGGTTTTATTACATAAAGACTACTTCCACATTTTATTTACTCTGAGTTTTATACGGTTAAGAGTTCCGCTGTTTGTTTACTCTAGTTTTCCCTCACACGGTTTAAAATTGAAAAATTTTTATACGGTTGTAAAATGAAATGGTATGTTACATAATTTGTATATGAGTGCAATAGTTCCTAATCTTAGGACACCAAGTGAGCTGAAGTGAGTGTAACATTTTGGCTAGATTGTAAGGATTAAATGTGAGATTGCTCTTCTTCCCACTTCAAGAATCCACAAGTTGCGGTTTGGGCAGACCATGTTGTGATACACTACCCATTGGTTTTCTTAGGTTTAGGAAAACTTGTAAGGAGTTCGTAACATGAATTTTAGAACCAGAATTAATCCACCATGTGTTATGATTAACATCAAATATATGAAATTCAAAACTAACAGACAAAAAATTGAATTACCTTTCCTATCAAGATATTTCTTGAATCTTTTACAATATTTCTTCTTGTGTCTCCTCTTGTTACAAAAGAAACACCTGGATTGCTTATTAATATCAATTTAGGCAAGTATTTTACCCTTTTTTTTTTTTTTGGCTTCATCTTTACTATTTCTTTGGGTTGTCACAAAAGCATTCTCGTCCATTCCTATAGTGAGTCTGTACTCTTTTTGCACACACTTGGTCATAATTTCATTATTGGCTATTTATCTTCACTTTTGTTGTAAGATATCTTAAAAAACTCATATTGTGGTGGAAGAGTGTTCAATATGTAATGAACAAAGAAAGATTTAGACATTTCAACCTTAACTCCCTTTAATTGAGTAGTGATATCCCTTATTTGCATGATATAATCAGCCATTATAGTGGTGAGTCTCATTGATGTAAATTTCATGATTAGGATGTTGGCTAATGACTTTTTTGAAGTCTAGAATTGCTCATCAATTACCTTAAGTACAAATGTTATTAGGTTGCTCTACTGAACCATGAATTCCAATACAAATGTTATCACTTGTAGATTGACTGACATCTGCAAATAGAAGAGAGGTTAATATATTGTAGGGGCGATTAAGGTTGTTGAACTTTGAAACAAAAATGTGAAGAGATGAGAGAAGATCATGGTTCTCTTTTACTAAATATATTATATTTAAAAATAAAAATAAAAAAAAATATTTTTTGAATAATTAAAATTTATATTAATTAAGAAATGGGAATTCTATTCTTTAGGTATTATTATCATGTTCCAAATACAAATGAAATATATTTGTAAAATTTATATTGACAAAGATAAATAATATATTCATTTAATAAGCCATTAATAACTATGATTGTCATAAAGAAATTCAAAATTATCATATTAAATATTGGGAAAATGACAAATCAACCATCGTGGTTTGCGATCAATGACAAGTCAACCACTGTGGTATGTTTTCTAACAAGTTAACCACCAACGTATGTGAAAATGACAAATGCACCATCGCTGTCCGTTAAAAAAAGCTGATGGCCCCACCATGTATGCCTGGACGCCGCGGCGTCCAGGCAATTTGCCTCCAGGCCATTTGCGTCCCTCTGTTAAGTCAGCAGAATACATAATGTTAATTCAGCAGAATACATAATCCGAGTGGTCTGCGATATTCGCATGTATTCTATCGTTTTCCCTTTATTAGCTAACCCTAGAGAAGTCTGAGCTGCGCTGAAGCGAGTAGAGAAAGGGATTTTGGAAAAGTTGAAGAATTTGTTGGAAAAAATGGCATCTTGGAGTGTTACAGAAGGTGGTATTAACCGTGAAGCTCAAGTGGGCCCTTCAGAGACATTATTGGCCAATGAGGAGGTACGTGGCTTTGGAAACGAAGTTGCTATTATTTCGCATTCTGTCTCAGCAAATTTAAACGAAGAGGACGATGAGGAACTCCGATCAGCATGCCAATCCACTAGTGATGAAGAGATGGACATGGCAGAGAGTAGACTGAGACGCCAACCAGAAGCAGAGTGCACATTTGTTGGTATGAGGCTAGGCAAAAAATATAGTTCTTTGAATAAAATTAGAGAAGAAATTGTTGATTATGCAATGAATAATGGGTACGGGATAAAATTTCAATAAAATTAGTATAACAGTATTTCCTCATTGCGTCGCTTGGATAATAAAAAATGTAATGAAACAAAAACAAAATTCCAATTTCATTTCCGATAACAGATTATTACCCCAATACTTATCTCCAAAATAATTTCAAGCTATAACTATCGATTTACAAATTTAAACAAAAGTTTAACTTGAATATTTCTTGCATGGTATATATTTAGGTTTAGGTTTAGGTTTAGGTTTAGGTATATATTTTCTTTTTCTTTTCTTTTCTTTTTTTTTGGCGTCCAGGCCAAAAATTGCCTGCACGCCGCAGAAATGTGTGACCGGCGCCGAAGACCCTCATAGAGACTTCGAAGAAACGCAGCAAATCTACCTCAAATCAACAGTCCATTTCCATTATCACAGACAACTATGAGAAAATCATCAACAAAAACACACAAATCTACCTCAAATCGTCGTCGGGCGTAGCTCCTCTCCTCTCTTCGTCGCACGCAGCTCCTCTCCTAGTCGCACGCAGCTCCTCTCCTAGTCGCACGCACGCAGGCCAAAATTGCCTGGACGCCGCGGCGTGCAGGCCAAAATTGCCTGGACGCCACGGCGTCCAGGCATACATGGTGGGGCCATCAGCTTTTTTTAACGGACAGCAATGGTGCATTTGTCATTTTCACATACGTTGGTGGTTAACTTGTTAGAAAACATACCACAGTGATTGACTTGTCATTGATCGCAAACCACGATGGTTGATTTGTCATTTTCCCTTAAATATTTAAACCGAACACCATAATTTGGTCCAATTCTTCGTCAGTGAGGAATTAAGATGGAAAGGGTATAATTGTAGTTTAGAGTGACATGTGGGCCCACCCTTGGTACACATAATCGTGGGGCCTTCGTACAATCACAACACTTTCTATATCTATCCAAATGTTGCCACTACCAAATGACTTAACTAGTGACACGTTTTAACTCTCTACCATAATTATAAATATAACCTTATTTTTTATTTTGATTAAACCTTCATTTTGACTTAGGCTTAAGCAATGGCATTTTTTTTAACTGGGAAACTAACTTAATTCAATAAGGAAGATTTCCAAATCCAATCCATTATTCTTACCAAAAAATAATTAAAGTAAATATAATATTTTATAGTTTAGGAAAGTAGTGGGGACAGGCAACGAGGTTTCCTAAATGAAAGTGGAAAGCCCATGTACAAATGATTGCTCGTTAAATAGCTCGCTCTAACCACTTCTCTGGGTCATGATTTTCTGAAGATGATGAAACTGAGCCAACTGCCCTACGTCCCAGCAGAAGATAACCTGGAAGACAAGGAGACGAGAGGTGAATTATTTACTGATCTAAGCTTTGGCAATTGCGGAGTGAGTTTAACAAGTTCATTCACCACTTCCTCATCTGAAGTTTCAACCGAACTCGTGCTTCACGATGAATCTTGGAACAACTCCCGGAAAAGAAAACCAATGGAAGACCCAATTCACTCCGACGGTTCTACAGTTGAATCTTCGACCACTCTCGCTGGAGACATCGGAAGGATGAGATTCTACAGCGAGAAGGTAGAAGAGGAGGAGAGGCGATGGGGGTTATCTACCAGACTGAAACTGTTCGAAGAGCCATGGAAGATCAGAAAGAAGTTGACGAGCAGCGACGTGGGAGACTTATGCAGGCTGTTGTTGCTGATAGAGACGGTGAAAGCTCATATTCTGCCATATCTGGACGAAGATGAAGTGAGAGTAGTGGAGAGCGTGGGTTTGGGATTCAAAGTAATGGATCATGATACGAAGTCCATTCACGATCTGGTGCTGAAAAAATGGCCGAAGTCGAAAAGCTACGTGCTGAATAAAGGGTGGATCCCGGGTTTTGTGAAGAGAAGAGAGTTGAAGGAAGGAGATGAAGTTGGTATTTTCTTAGATTCAATAAACTCCATGTTCATCTTCACTGTGATTCACAGAGCTTCGCCATTCTGCAAGCTGAATCCATGATCGTCTTCCCCTTTTTGCTGATGAATTGTATCTTTCCTTTCTTTGGAAGAGCAAATATTTTGATGAACATTTTCTTATTTTATTTTAGAAAACAATTGACTTCACCAGATTTATGTTTTTGTAAGCCTCTTCTCTTTTATTTGTTACCCCTTGCATAAGAATTAGAAATTTAGAAACCTTTTCATTCACGGCTTTAGAAAATATTATAGATCTTCTGTTGATTTGTATATTTCTTTGAAGTAATGGATTTAGTGCGAGAAATTCGACAAAATGTTGAAGATGATGAACTGTAGGAACTGCTTCTCAAGTTTTTGAATAAGCCTGCTGCTAAGGCTATCCTTGTAAACTCTCTCTCTCTCTATCTCTGAATAAAAGCATTAAACATGACGTAAAATCAAATGCTGACTTCTCGACGGTGTCTTATCGACTGATTAGTGAAAGACTCCACAAGTGTTAGTAGGAGACTCTGCTGGCTTGGGTCTTCTCAAGCTCGTTCGACTCATCCAAGAGGTTGGTCGACGCAAGCGCCGAGAGAGATAGTTTGGTGAGTGGCTTAGAGGTGGCGTCGGAGTCTCTAGGTTGAACCGTGCACTTTGTTAAGCAGGGAAGTCCTTGGGTTTGCTTCATATTACTCTTATTCACCTGAGCTCCTCACCAACTCTGCTGCTCTTCAGGCAGGCTCGTCGGGAAACTCATCCATTACAATGGCTCTAATTTTAACTAACCAAATTATTTTAGAGTTCAACCGATTTTTTTTTCTTGCAACAATTACAACTTCTTTGTCAATTATTCCAAACTTTTAAAATCCAACATAAAGGAATTTATCATCATACCAGAGTTCATAGTTTATAGTCAGATCAGAAAGTTTGAACTCGAGTTTTATCTCACAAAAATATCCAAAAATCTAAGCTTTCAACTTTAGTAATTAAACTGAAAATGTTCATTGATTGTCACCCTGAATTCCTCTCCATTAGCCTATGAGTTTTATCGCCGAAAGACTCTTGTTTCTCTTTGTATGATGGAAGTGTAGAGAGAAAAAAAGTGTTCTGCCTTTAAAAAAATTGAAGTGGAACCGAGAGCATTAAAGTGGAGGGGAGACACTTGGCCGAAATGAGGGAGAAGCTACCTCCAATTTTAATGGTGTTAAATGGGGTGGGTCACCCCATTTTAGTAGGTATTACATTTTCCCTCACTAAAGAGATTTCGTCCCCGAAATTTAAGACAACCTCAAATGTTCCACCGAATAAGTGAGGGTATTTTGTTGCCATTTCCTATTCATTTTCCCATTTATCCTCTCTTTCGCTATGGTTTTTCCATTTAAGACAAATCAAAGGAATTTTACAATGTAGAAAACTCTAATTTCGTGGCTCAATATCCTCTCGGGCTTTTCCTCATAAGATACATCATTTTGATTAAGTATATCGATCTAGGAGATGACATATGACGGTTTAGAGATATATCTTCTCAATATAGGAATGGGAAACACGTTGTGAACATAATTCAATTGTGGTGATAAGTCTAATCAACATGCCACTGAACTAACAGATTTGGGAATCCCAAAATGGCCAATATATCTGGGAGCTAACTTGCCCTTCACACGAAAGCAACTAATATCGGGACGTGGCCAAACCTTCAAAAACACAAAATTATCAACCTCAAACTCAACTTCTCTTCTTAGAAGGAGTGCATAACTTTTATGACGGCTTTGAATTGCCTTCAGTCATTCCTTAATTAATTGCACCTTCCTAGTCCTTTCTTGTATTAAATCGGGCCTAAGAATGACTCACTCTTCAGCCTCAGCCCAACACAGAGGTGATCTGCATGGTCTCCCATAAAGAGCTTTATAAGGCAAAACCTCAATACTTGTTTGATAGTTGTTATTATAGACAAATTATACTAAGGACAAATGATTCACCCATCTATCACCGAAATCTAGAATAGAAGAGCATAAATTGACCGTTTGTCTTAGGGTGATAAGCTATACTCAAATTACTTCGTGTCGATAGCTCTCTAAAGTTTTCTCCAAAATTTTGAAGTAAATATGGGGTTGGTTTCACACAATGCTCGAAGGAACACCATGCAGATGAACAATGTTTTTGATATAAAGATTGCTTACCTTTATCAATAAGAAATCCATCTTGACCGGTATAAAATACCCATACTTTGTCAATTGATCTACAATCACCCATACTGCATCACATCTCTGCGCAGTCCTTAGCAAATTGGTTAAAAATCCATAGTAATTCTATATCAGTTCCACTCTGGGATATATAAAAGTTGTAACAATTTCGCTAGTCTCTGATCTTCAGCCTTAATCTACAGACAAGTCAAACACTTTGATGCATCATAAGGCTTGGTTACTAGAGCTGGGACCAAGAAGATTATTAACCTCTTTTTAAGCTCTTATTTTTGCAGGTGACATGACTTTAGAAGGACTAGAAGAGGAGCCTCATCATGAAGATAAAGAGAGACCAAAGTATCTCATCACTTGGTTTGCCCATGTACACAATCAGCTACCAAATGCAACCGAAGACTAAGTTGATGATTCTAGTACTGTGGCTTATGGGGCAGCAAGCTGAAGATATGTCACTCCAACAAATTGATATGTTTCCTTATTTATTGAATAATGATTCGGTGGCATTTGGATCAATTTTGGGATTAAATTATTGTTGTTAGAATATTGTGTTGCTTGGTGTACTTAGCTAGTGTGTTAGCTGAGTACCTACTTTGCATGTTTTTCTTTTAGAGGTTAATTTTGTAATTTGCTCTTTTACGGCAAACCTTGGGAGTTATTTAAGTCTTCCTTAGTGTTTGTCTGAAGGATTATTGAAGTTTATTTGCAGCTACAACTTGTTTTTGGTGTTGGAGTTCTCTCTACACTCGGCCTCCATTTTTAGGGCAAAACCCAAAAATTATGAAGTCAACATTATCCCATTCACTTTCTTAGCTTTGTCTTGGAGTGAGATTCTTACACTAACTCTTCCATCAGCTCTTTCCAAAGGTGGTATTCAAAGTGGAGGTTTAGAAGACAAACATTAATGCAAAGTTGAGTGGTTCTTTGTACAAAGGATCCATTGAAGTCAAGGGTTGCCAATAAAGCAATTCTTGAACCAGCTTGTAAGTTTGATTGTCAATTTTATCTTGTTGTGCTATTTGGGTTCATGATTTTAGATTTTTATTCGGTCATTGGTCAAGGATTGAGTGTCCCAAATTTGGTATCATTTGAACCTGAGGTGTGAGTTTTATGCATTTTCCATTTGAACCAAAAACTGTCCATTTGGTACCTTTTCGGGCTATGCCTTCCCATTTGCACAACTTTCGTTCCTTTTCAAATTTGGATGTGATTTTTGAAGGGAACACTTTAGAATGATATTAATGATTGCCTTCCAAATTGGGCATCATTTGAAGTCCTGGAGAGAAAGTTACGCATTTGTCAATTCTATTTTATGTATTTGTGCAAATCGATAACTGCCACCCCATTGTTATCAAGCATTGCACTCCTTGGTGCATCACACTTGGACACATATTCTACTACATCCCGCTTCATTCCAACCCACCAAAACTAACACTTCATGTCTTTATACATTTTAGTGCTACCAAGGAATAGAAAATCTGAACTTATGGCTCTTTGCCAAAATTTCTTGCCTTAAATCTAAATCATTTGGCACCACAACATGGTCCTTGAAATATAGGAAGCCATTATAACTAATTTTCCAATATTCAAACTACTCACCAGCTTGAATTGATCAAATCTCTCATTCAACTTGTCATCGGACTTCTGCATATCTTTAACACCTTGCAAAAATGTAGGGGTTGCTATCAAATTAAATACTCAAATTGATTGATCATCTTCTTGATAGTGTAGCTCATAATTCCTAATAGTCAAGCATCTCTTCCACTTTTTTAGCACAAGACACAAAATCGAACCTTGAGGGTGATGATTTAAGGCATCGACCATAGCATTGACCTTTTCGAGATGATATTCTAACGAAAAATCATAATTTTCCATGTACTCCATTCAACGACACTGTCAAATGTTCGAATTGCGCTATGTAAATGACAAACTCTTATCATCATAAAACACTTGAAACTTTGTGCCATATAAATAGCTTCACCATATCTTCAAAGCAAAAATAATGGTCGCAAGCTCTAAGTCATAGGTAGGGTAATTTCGCTAATGTGTCTTTAATTATCTAGATGCATAAGCTATAACCCTGTCTTGCTGTATCAGAAACAACCCAAACAAAGTCCTTACGCATTAGTATACACAACATATGGTAAAGTTTTATCGGGTACTGCCAAAACTACACAGTAGTTAATGGCTTTAGCTCTTTGAAAGCAATTTGACTGTTGTTTCAAATAAACTTAACATCATTTCTGGTCAAATACATTAACGGCGAGACAATAGAAGAAAATGTTTTCATGAATCGGTGATAATATTTTACCAAGCACAAGAAACTACACACCTTAGTAATATTATTGGGTGGCTTCCAATTCAACATAGCCTCAGTTTTGGTCTTATCTACTAATATGCCATTCTGAGAAATTCATGACCCAAAAATTACACTTGTCTTTCAGAAACTACATTTTTCTCACTTAGCATACAACTGGTGCTCACTCAACGTCAACAAAACAATTCATAGATGCTTCATATTATCATCACGAGACTTTGCATTTATAAGAATATCATCGATAAACACCACCACAAACTAATTAAGATAAGGTTGGAAGATGTGATTCATAAAATCCATAAAGATAGTTGGTGCATTACTCACCCCGTCCTAGAGTAGCAGAAATTCAAAGTGTCTATATTGAGTCCAAAGAGTTGTCTTGAGAATATCCTCCTCACAGATTTTTAACTGGTGGTATCCCAATCTCATATCAATTTTTCAGAAAAACATATAGCCACCAGCCGATCAAATAGATCATTAATCCTTGATAACGAGTATTTGTTTTTGACTGTCACATGATTCAATTTTTAGTAATCAATACACAAACGAAGCAAACCATCTTACTTCTTCACAAATAAAATAGGCGCACACCAAGATGAAGTACTACTATGAATGAATCCCTTATGTATAAATCATTTAGCTGAGTCATGAACTTATTCAACTCAGCAAGAGCCATATAGTATGAGGCAATAGAAATTGGAACAGTGTCATACACTAAATCAATACAAGAATCAATCTTGTGGTCAGGTGGCAACCAAGACAGATCCTCATAAAAAAACATCCAGAAAATTAAAGACTATCAACAGTTTTAGATCCTGCCTGACTAAAACTGTCAATAGTAAAAACTCTTTCGTAGTGCTCCAATTTTCTCCGACGACCCAAACTGGCTCATAGAATAGAATCTATAGGTAATATATGAGAACTACATGAATATACCAAAATTCGTTTATCTTCCAATGTACGGGTTATAATCCTTCAATGATAGTCAGTTTTAGCTTTGTAATTGCTTAATCAATGCATACCTAGGATCACATCAAAATAATCTATGAGTATCACTATCAGATCAACGGATAATTTGTGCTAACAAATAACAAGAGCCATAGATTTAGTGATAAAATTCATCTCGTGACTTTTATTCATAGGGATACTCAATATAAGAGGATTTTCTAACCTCTACATAGTCAAACCCAAAATATGAGCAAATAATCCATATATAAATAAATGGGTGACACCAATATCAAAAATTAGATGCACAGTAGTATAAAAGATAGGAATCATACCATTAAAGACACCTTGAGTAGACAATTCGAGGGCCTCTGATCCAACAACTGCAGATGCATGACCCTTCATTTTCTTACTCCCTTTTCTGCCACCTCCACAATCACCCTTGGATGTACTAGGAATGAATCCTGAAAACTAACTAGAAGATCCTGTAGGAGTGGGATTAGAGGCAAAAATTTGCTTGTACCTAAGCAGACCTCTAAAAGTTAGTACCAACTATTTGATACTGATGCTGGAAGGGCAGCCTATAACCAATAGGTTGCGGGAGAGTAAATGTTACTGAACTCCACCATGTTAAGCCTAGAACGAGTCTTCATCCTTAAATTCATCTAAAACTTCACCATTCATTCCATTGGATCCAAATCTTTAATATACTAGGAGAGTTCCACAAATTTCGCATGGTATTCCTGTAAAATCTGAGAATTTTCAAAAGAATAAATTAAACGTGTAAATTTTTTGCACAGCGTTGAAAAGTTGACCGGAATTATCGCGTAGCGACCATGTGTAAAATTTTGGTCAATTAGTCAAATCAGTGAAATTGGGAATTTCTGAGCGAAAAATTTATTTAAGAAATGGAATCTATGAATTTATTTGGATCAGTAAACATAATTGGGTGATGTCTGGAATAAATCGGGATTGAAGTTGGAAGTTGGCGTTGAGTGGTATGATTTATAGACAAAGTTAATGGAGAAGTAAATAGAAAAGAAGAATAAACAAAATTTAAAAAAGCGAATGAAAAAAGGTTTTAAAATAGAATTGAGACGAAATAAACGGGGGAAAAGGAGCATAAGTGATGGTAAATTGAAATTGAAATAGAAAGAGGGAGATTTGGATTTAAGGAATAAAATAAAAAAAATAAAAGAAATAGAAAGGGAACAATGGTAAACAGGTATATGGTGGAGAATGAATGAATATAAAAATAAAAGAAGACTAAAATGAAAAGAAAAGAGAGGAAGTGATCCTCTGGGTGATTGGAAGAAAAGAGAGGAGTTACAAATAAATAAAAATTAAAAAGAAAGGAATGAAGAAGCAAACCAGCGGAGGAAAAATTATAGAAAGAAAAGGGGATTTCACTTGCCCTATCTTCCTTTAGCCAAAAGAGAAGGGTGTAACACCCCGACTCTTTAGTTGGACAGTTATCGGGGTATTACCAAGGACGTGTTCTGAGTGTTAAGTCTAGAGGAAATTCTGTTAATGTTTTTCCCGTGTACGTGATGTAATCAAGTGTTGCAGTCATTGGGGTATTTCATTGTGTATTTTACGTGTTATTTTATGACGTATATTTATGGGAAAAATGTTATGGGATGAGGGTTAAGTGAGAAAATGTGTCGAAATGCTATTCTGGATGTTTGCGGACGCCTGCGGACGATATGCGGACGGGTGTTATCCGCATATGCATTTCACGCAGCATTCTGAGCCTTGGGATGAGACTCAGGACGCAATACCTCGTCCTGACTTCACTATGTTGTGAAGTTGCGGATGAGTCCAGATGACACTGCGAACAAGATGTGTCATCCGTACATGCGTTGCACACACGAAGAAGGGTTGGGACGAGACTCAGAACGTGATTCTGCGTCCTGACTTCACTGTGTCATTGATGCACCCCAAGACCTTCCACTTGGGCCCGAGCCATGAGGCTTCTTGTTTAACTAATAAGTTGTTATTTTGTAGGATGGAATACGCTAAAGAACCTTGAAGATGGACCTAAGCATGACGATAAAGAGGCTCCTAAGCATACACTTACTTGGAAGCAAAATTATAGAAGAAAGGGTAGACGTTACAAATCTGCCTACAATCTGACCATGGTGGAGAAATTGACATTTTTATAGGCCTAATATCGTAAATGAAAAGGAGTTCTTCACACAAATTGTAGCAAACATCCATAGCTTTCCAAAGTGGTATTATGCGTTTTATTTGGGGTTCGTTTGCTATGTCAAATATCCCATTTACAGAGGCCCAAATTCTAACCACGGAATTGTTTTGTGTGTTTTATTGTTAAGGTCATTTTTGTCATTTGAAGTTTAGGGCATTTTTGTAATTGACCTTTTTGGCCCTTAAGGGAGTACTTAGTCTCCCTCAATGGAAGCCCTAATCAGTTTTGATTTCCTCATATTTGCTGTGCAAACCCGTGAAGAGCTGGTGCTTTCTCCATTGTTTGACTAGCTCTAAGCAAATCCTACACCACAACCAACTCCTCCATCCGTTCTTGATCATTCTTGAGAAGGAGTTGGCACTATCTTCCCCACCATTTTTAGTTGAGGGTGGCCTTTGACGTGAGGAGATAGAAGAACGAGTCAAAGCCAAGGTGGGAAGGTTCTTTGTGAAGGACTTGAATCAAATTGCCATTCTCGGCTGAGTGAGGGTGCGCAGACAAGTTTGTACTCTATTTTCTGTTCGATTTTCCTTCAATACTTTGCTATTTTATGAGTTGAAGAGTTTATGCTATCTGTTATGGTGAATTGCTTATTGGAATTTCTTAATTTGGATTTATAAATCTCGGGTTGTGATTGATTTCATAAGAGTTCGCAATCTGTTTCTGCACTCCGACTTTCAAGTAACAATTTTGTTTCAATCATAGCTCAGTTGGTATTCCAAATTCGAACCTAAAATTTTAAGGGAGTAATCCCCTTTGGAATACAAAAACACGGGAATAATTTAGACGTTAGAAGGGAATAATCTGTTTCTGGTTGTGATTTTCGGACAGCTCTGTGTTTCGGCCATATCTCTATTTGTACTACAAGTTTGAGCGTGATTTTTGGAGGGCCCTAGTTTCTTTGTGTTGTGTAACTGCACTCCAAAATTGAGATGAATTAGCTATATACATTGGGAGTTATTATCATTTCATTAAAAGTGGACATATTGTTGCCCTAGCCGATTGAATCGAGAATTGAATTGCCTCCTTGCATTTTGGGGCAATTCATTTGGTATTAGAGCCTGCAATTCCCAAGTTCTCTATTTTTATACTCTGTGATTTGGTTACTTCATAATGAATCGAGATTGCCAGTATGCGAGATATTTCAGTGAAGAAGAAAATGAGTTATTGGCGTCTATTCCAACTGTTAGCAGTTCAGACTTTACCGAAGACTATTTGGATTGGGAAGGCTGGGTTGACAAAATTTTTCTACGGCTGTGTTTTTTGGAAAGGAGCATGGTGAAAATTATTTCTTCAAAGCTTCGAGGAAGAGCTTTGAGATGGTGGAACATATTGATATCCGACCGAAAAGAAGAAGGAGAAAAAGATATGAATACATGGAAATTGATAAAGAGAATTTTGAGAAGCAAATGTGCTCCGAAGCTTACGAAGGTAGTCTCATCTTCTCCACAACCAATCCGATCCAAGAAGAGTGTTTCAAAAAGGCAGCAAGCCCAAGAGTTGAACTTGGAGGGCTCATTGCAACATATATCTCAACAACTGGACAAACTCTCAGCCTCAATAAGATTTGCAAATTCTCAACCCATGCAACCAATTGATCTTGTTGAACTAGTTGAAGAACGTGTGATGGTTGAAGAAAGAAATGATGATAACTCTTTGGTAATGGCTAATGTAAAAGAAGACTTTGAAGAAGAAGTTGTATTTCCACTTGAAGGTCCACTTCTTGAAATTGAATCTCGTATGGAAAAGGAAGTCAGTTTTGAAGAGTTGATTACCCCGAGTTGCTCCAACCAAACTCTTCCTGTTTTAAGAACAATCGGAGGACCACTTCATGAGGAGGAATGTAAAGATGTCTCCTTCGCAGCCAGCATTGAGAAGGAAGAAGTGTTGGACACTAAGGGGTCAGTTAATACTGTAATGACCCGAATTCTTAACCGTTTTAAAAGTACGTTAGTATTTACGAAAAACAAGTTTCGGAGTCAAATTTTTCTTTTAAAACAATTCTTTTCGTAAAAGAATTATCAGAGTGCCAAAATCCGATCGTTACCAAAAACTCATTTTATCATTCATTAAATAGTGAAGAACTACCATTTACGATTTCGGCGGAAGCATAACTAATCGAAAATCCAACTTACAAAAACTATCATTTGTCGGAGAAAGCTATGATTAACAGTTTTAGTGGAAACGAATGTAAAGCATCATGTAAGGTGATAACTTAACTTCAAATGTTTGAGTTTTCAAAGGTAAATCCACTTACTATTCCGGATAAATATTCGATAAGGGTAAAAGGAAAATTAACGTTCACCAAAATAAATCTTGACGCTAGCCCTTACGAAATTTCTTCTTCTTTATTTACTTAGTGTTGTACTACTACCCCGCTGGTGTCTCCTCCGAATCTACCGCAGGCCCCACGGGAATGGCCTCCTCTGCTCCTGGGAGAACTACTTTATTACTTACACCGCAAGTAAGGACGTGAGCTTACGCCCAGTAAGGAAATGGGGGAAAACAATTATACATGCCTATCTTTAATTCCTTTTTGGTATGGGGCCACCAAAACCAATTCTTTCATTACGTTCATTGGTTCTTGGTTCTTTACTCATACTTCGAGTTGGAGATTGGAGGTTGTCTTTTGAGATGGCCTAGTTTGGTCGGCTTCTAATCTCCTGTGTGCACACTAGCCCCTTTCCCGACTTGGTGAGGGTGTATCCTAGCTGTTAGGCTAGATCCAAACTACCCATCTACCCTAACTCCCTATTCATCCCCTTTCCAGCGTATCCTGCCTTCAAGGTTCCTCCCCTTCTGGCGTATCCCGCCTTCAGGGTTTCTTCCCTTCCGGCGTATCCCGCCGGAAGGGTTTGTTCCAGTGCTGTGCATGTCCCGCCCATCCTGAAACATTCTTGTTCTTAGTATTCTTCTTCACTCATGTATGTGGGTACCACCCCGAGGGGGTACCCCCTATTTGGTTTCTATTAACATGAATACAACCTAACACTTTTAATTTAAGTAACACTATTATGGAAAGTAAATAACACATATATGGTTAAAGGTAGCACATACATATAAAGTAGATGAACATGCCATTAAGAACTATAAACAATAAATTAAGAGCGGAAATCCAACACATTCAAAGAAAGCCAGACACATTCTCAGATACATAGGAACTATAGAGAGGAACACATACAACATACAGAAACCAAATAACCCACCATAGAACATGCTTCTAAATCGACAATAGCAGCAACGAGGAATATCAAAACAAAGTAGTTGAACATGCTTTTAATGACTAAATGGAACAACAGTAAGTGAACACTGAGCATGTTTTATAACGACATAAACGACAACGATAATGTCCAAATAGAGCAGTGAAAACATGTTGTTATCAATCATAAACAACAGTACTAACAAATAGCTATAAATTGAACTGAAATGGTAGAGACATGCTTGTAAACGACCAATCCAGCAGCAAGCAAAATAATGAAATATGCGTCTTAAACATACAAACAGTAGTAACCAAATGTCGAATGGGCTTAACGAAACCCTTCTTTGTATCTTTGACATTTTCTACGGGTTATGACAATAAAATATCAGCAAAACATACTCACATAACAAGGAGAATAGAACTACTGAATGTGTTACAACAGAGTAATAAAACTATAGGTCATATTATTTAAAGAGAAACAAAAATAGGCTAAACACTTTAACATAACACTATAGACTACATCCCAGTCAATCACTCAACCACAACAGAACAATAAATCTATAGTCTACAAAACAAAATCCTTATTCGTTACTGGAAATTTTTCAAGAACTAACCCATACTTCTCATTCATTTTAAACATCATTCCTTTGGTTTACTCAAGCTTAACTAGCACTTTCACATTAAACACAAATAAAATGCAGCAACTAGCAAGACACCAAGAGGAAAATGTGAGAGTTATAGCATACAGTAAAACCAAAGACAACTACAAGAACTACAGAATCATACAACGAAACAAGTCACTCACACAACGTATACTTGGGTGTAGGTCCTCCAAATGGCCACCGACTACCCATTCCTTACCCTATTGACAAAGCCTTCTCAAACAAACAGTAGCTCTCCCTTAGTCCCACGCTTCCAGCAGCAACAGCCCAGCAGGACTTCCCTCCAAGAAGAACACCAAACCAGAAAAATGAGAGGAGGGGAGGAAGAAGCTGAAGATAAGTAGAGGCTCCCTTGGGGACAAATCGTACAGTAGGCAGTGAACAGGGTCCTGCCTAATTGGGATTATGGTGCGTGCAATTTGGTGTCGAGAGTTGGGCAATTTCATTGGTTGAGCGTCATTTTCATTCTAATTTTAATTTATTTTGTCGTTGATCTACGATGATTCAGATAGGTGCGGACGAAATCTTTGCATCCGCAAGACCAATTTTCGCAGGCAGTTCTTGAGGTCTCGGACGAGAGTTGGCATCCCCACTTTTGTCTGTACCGTCCGCAGTCAGGGTTCAGACGCCATTTGGCATCTGCACATGTCATCCGCATAGGTTTAAAATCAAACAGATTCAATTCGGACGAGCTCTTCCTCGTCCACATCGTCCGCATGCATCACCCGAATGTGTCCTAGAATTGGATAGATTCAATACGGATGACTTCTCTCTTCATCCGCATGCATCTGCAATCATCCTAAAGTCTCCAGACTTAACAGATTCGATGCGGATGTGTCCTATTTGCGTCCGCATCGTCTGCGTCTGCAACACCTCACCATAGTGAGGTTAGGATGCCAGAGTGCATCCCGAGTCATCCCAAAGCCTGGGAGACGTCCCATGTGTTTTGTAGATGACACTTCTCGTCCGCAAAGGCATCTGCATATGTCCTAATGGTCCAAAAGTCCAATTCCTTTGCATTTTCGACCAATTTTTTTATCCGAATTGATTTTCACGAAGTTATGAGTCATAACTTAACGCATATAGGGATGATGTAAGTATACATATTACGCGAATTCTTTCCTCCAAAGTTTGATTACATCGTTTAACGCAAAGATTTAGGATTGAGTTGTTACAAATACTCTACCGTAAATTGTTCTGCTATTTTGTTAACTAATAACCATGTATACTTCGCATGTTTAAATTAATTAGTAGTATGTTCGTTAATTAACTAGGATTGTGCCATGTAATTGTAATTTTGTAATTAATAAGGTGAGTAGATTAATTAACTAAGCATGTTAATTGGCTAAGCATGTAAATCAGCTAATAATTTATTAGAATAATAAATTGTAATCTTGCTTCAAGCATGTTTAATATACATGATCAGATGAACTAATTAACTAATTAGGGATAATTAACTAGAATATGCTTAGGTAAGTGTGGTTATCTTTTGAGCATGTACAATTTACTAGTTTAAATAATTGATTAGTCGTTAAACAACTAATCAAAGCATATTTAACTAGTAAGTGTTAATCACTTCACTTGAGCATGTAACTTATTAGAATAATATAAGCCTGTTAACAATAATTCTAACTAGGCTTAAGCATGATAAATAATTAGAGCAACTAGTCGAGCATGTAATAAATTAGAATTAGGATAACATTAACATGCTAGACTTTTCTTTGATTATTTCCGTATGTTAATCCTTTATTGTAATTTCCTCCTTTACTATATTATATTGCCTTTTGTTGCAATTTCTCTTACTATGCTTTACTTTACTAGAAAGTAGAATAATAAGGAAGATTAAAAGAGAATGAATTAAACGTGAATAAGTTAAGGGTCTCATTTATTATGTGTATGTATGTTTTATAATTTATTTGTTATTGTCTTCTTGGCATCGCTTATGACCTTGTTCACAATTAATTGTCTTTAGCATGCTATTTTCTATTAAACCAAAGCATGATTAGTTAACCTAGGATAAAAGCATGTAATTCACCTTAAGCATGTAATTGAATAGGATAATCAACTTGACCATTAATTATAACATGTGATTAACTATCGTAATTATTCTCTAAGCATGTTAAAATTAAATTAATTAGAAGTTATGTTTAATAGTTAGCATGTTTTATTGGCATGATAAATCAATTAGTTGCATGATTAGTCAATTAGGATATTTAACTAGCATGATAAGTGTAGTTATTTCTTGAGCATGTTTAGTCTACTGTTCTTTCGTTGTTAAATTCAATATTGTACTTGTTTTCTGTTGTCCGCAGTTATTTCCGTCTATTATATGTTTTACTTTCTTTATATGCGCACCTCAATTATTGTTAATGTACGTTATAATGTATCATGCATCATGTTAGGTTGAGAATGTATGGTCATGCATCATGCTAATAGAAATGAATAGGGAGTGCCGCCAGTGGTGGTACTCACGCATGCATTGAGTGAGGAAAATGTTAAAAATGAATGATAAAATGAATGGGTAATGGGGCCTAGCCTGGCAGCTAGTATGCACACAGGAGGCTAGTCTGTAGTCTGGCAACTAGTATGCACCCAAGAGGCTAGACCATATTGGAACGAATGGGGAGTTGGTGGCTAGTGGCTAGTCTGGTCTAGTCTAGCAACTAGGCAGAGCCCCTACCATGACGGGCAAGGGACCTAGTTTGCACACAGGAGGCTAGTCCGATCAACTATACCACCCCATATAGGTCCTCCAATATCTCGCTCGACGTACGAGTAATAAACGAACGAACAAACGAACGTAATGAAAGGATTGATTTGGGTGACCGCCATTCCAAAAAGGACTAAAGAGAGGCATTTCATAATTGCATTAAACCTTTTTTCTTACCAAGCCTTTGGGCTTACAGTTACTTGATGTGTAGATGCAGGTACTAGTATGCAAAAACGACGAACATATAAAGAACAGATAACATAAAGTATGGATGAGGGATTTGTACGAGAGAGATTTGTGGCTGGCTAGGCATACAGTGGTAAAAGAGAAACAGTTGTAATTAAATTAAGTTTCATTAAAATTGTATTTAAACTGTTGGATTTTAATTCTCAGAGCGCAGTATTTAAATGTTTAGGTTCTTTTATTAAATTATTTACACTTTTGCAATATTTTAAATAAATGATTTTTATAATACTTCCGCTATGTTTTACAAATGATTTTATATCTGTGACATTTCACAGTATACCATGATTTACGAAAGGTTAATAACGGTCTGATTTAGACGCACTCTGATATTTCTTTCAAAGAGTTTTAAATAAAGAGGATTTTAGTGGTTTCATAAAAGTTTTAAATTTCAAGCATTTTAAGGGATTTACGAAAAACCGAGTCGTTACAAAGGGCGCCGACAGACCCTGAAGAAGAAAAGGGGAAAACTCCCCATTTTTGCAAGAGAGAGACTTGCGAGAGGGGGTGGCCGAGAAGGAGAACTCGACATTACGAGCAGGAGTCAACCATTCGGCCAACGGAAGGTGCGAATAGCTCAGAGCTGGTTGTGGGCGACTATGAAATCTTCGATTGAGAGCTTTTTGTGATGGTTCAGAGAATGGAAGGCCGAGCTGAGCTCCATTTTGCTATTCCTTTGATTTTCAGACTCCGGTGAGTAATGCAGAACATTCGGTTCTTTTTTGTATTCGGTGAAGGATTTTTGTTGTGTTTTGCTGTTAAATAGAAATGTCAATAATTTGCCTATTTTTTTCTATGGTCCACTTATGAAAATATTGGTTTCTAATCTTTGTTGCAATCACCTATTTTGCTGCGATTTTAGTGATTGATTTTAAGATGGGTTTGGTTTTGAGGTTCTGTCTGGTTCAATAACGAATTTCAGATTTTATAATGGATTTTTGAATGATGATGAAGTTGGGTCTGTTGTCCTTCATTTTTGGTTTGTTTGTCAGATTACCTTGTTTGATGAACATAAGGATTTTAGTTTGGTTATTGGCTTGTTTTAGGTTTCTGCCTTGAGGGGTGGATTTACAAATGTCATTGTGTTATTTGTCCTGGGATTTATTTTGCAGAATTTGAAGGACAAAGTATGTTGCTTGGGTTTCTGTTAAGTTCATATGAATAATGCCCGGTGATTTTGGTTTGTTTTGATGGAAGAATGTTAATAATGTTAGCTTTTTTGGTAGGCTAAGTGTTATTTTGATGATGACTAAATTGTGTGTTAATTTAGTTGATCAATAAGTTGTATTAATTGATTAATTGTTAATTTAGTTGCTTGGATTAATTGATTGATAAATTGCATAACTTAATTGAGTAAATCAAATATGCAATATTTGTGGCACATGCTTAGGTTTAGATTTGGATATAAACAACTTTATAAGTTATGGACATCATCAATAAGGGAGATTGTTTAGACTATGTGATATAGATGATGTGAAATTTAATAAAGTGTAAAAGTTGTTTATACATTGAATTCTTTTATATCATATTTATCGATTAAATTGAGAATACCCTTGATTAAGGGTATTGGGAATGTTTAATGTGTTTCTCTAAGTCTATGCAGGAGAATGGAATGTTCGTATGACTTAGAGGAAACATTTTGTGAAAGTATGAAGTAGGCTATGCAGCTGCGGATGCTGCGGATGAGGCGGACGCGTGGCTTTAGTCGTCCGTTTTGCTTCTGTCCATTTTGATGAACACGCGGACGATGCTCGCGGACGAGGTAGACATAAATTGGCGTCCACAACCCTTCAGCTGTGCGGACGAAAGTGAAGAAGAGGACGATGGTTTGGCGTCCCTTTCAAATTTGTGCAGTCGCAGACGATGGACCCAGTGGGTGCGGACGCGAATATTAGGGTCCGCTTTGAATTTGTCCAATTTTATTGAAGACGCGGACGATAGATGCGGACGCAGCGAACGATGAGAATGGCATCCGCAAATGCCCAGAATTGTGCAACGGCTATTTTTCTCAACGGGCATTTTTGCAACGGTCGTGCGGACGATAGGTGCGGACGCTGAGGTCGTCCGAAAGACGCAGTGGCAGTGTCTATAAATAGAGGATCACTCTATGCTCTCCACGATGAACGAATCGAATATTCGAGGCGAAGCCCTAGCAAAATCAATACTCGAATACTACTCATTGTGAGCTTTTAATAGCATTGTAAATCCAATTCTCCCTATTCCAAACTTGCGAGTTATTTTGGGAAAATTTGGATTAGATAGATTGCGATTTAATTTTCGAGCCTATTTCATTGTGCTTGATTGTAAAGGGTGATTCCCTAAGAATTCATCATATTAGGGTGACACCCCGCAATAGTCAAATTAAGAGTGACGACTCGTAAGAGTCTAAGGTTGACGACCTATGAATTAGTCAAGGGTGACGCCCCGTCTAATAGTCAATTTGTAAACGGTTTTATTGGCATCCGCAAGCCAATTACTTAGTGTATCTCCAAGTCCAACTTGGAGCGCGGACGTAGGCTAGTTTGCCGAACCGCGTAAACAAATATTGTGTGCATTTCTCCAACCCTTACTCTTTATATTATTGCATATATTTGTTATCGATATTTTAATTATATGCATTAAATCACTTAGGGTAATTAGAGATTAAAATATCGCACGAAAAAGTTAAAACGCTATATTCACCCCCCTCTATAGGCGTATATCGATCCTACAAATAAGTTTGGCCACTATTTTGCTGCGAGTTTTGCATGATAGTGTTGAAGAAATCCAATTTGTTAGTGTAGTTGAAGGGGGTTTTGTTGGGTTTCTGCCTTGGTTAATCTAAAAACCAACAATTTATATCAAAGCTTCATTGTAGTTATAATATATTAACAATTCAATTTTATGAAAAATCATAATATATGATGATAAGTAGGCTTATGCATTTTTTTAATTTATATATATTTTTGGAATGTTGAACGTATGGATATATGCATAATTGAAATAATGATTGTAATTTCATGTGGCTGATTTGGGTTAGGAATATTTTTTAAATTTCTTATTTTTCATTTTGATGTAAATCCAATTTGTCTTGAGTAAATACTCTTTATGTAATATTGATAGAGATCAAAGAAAGAAGGAGGACAAGACAAATTTTGGAGCGAGGCTATTTTGTACAATTGTAGTCACTGCGACGTATGACGCAAAAACATGGAGGCTACCAAGACTTTATATAATTTTTTTATGGATTTATATGTAATTTTAGAAATAACCAAATCAACCCAGTCTTTATTTCATTTACTTTTATGCTTGATATAAGTTGCTTTATCATTGTCATGCATTCACATGTCATACAGTACTTGCATATAGAGTTTACTTATCATTTAGTTTTCTCTTATTGACATGTATTCTTAACATATATTTTATTTATTTAATTTTAATAAATTAGTTTGTTAAAAATTAAGTGGTTTTAATTAGATTAAAACTATTAATTCATATTTATGAATTATGTGAGAAAATAAAATAATGCAAAATTTTAATTGTTAAAATTTTTACATTATTTTATAAGTACTAAATAAATTGTTTATTTAGTTTCATTAATTTTATAATTTGATTATAAAATTAATAGTCTATATATAAAATAAATTTATTTTGATTAAATTTTTTTATATAGATTTAATAGAATATGTGATATTCTATAAAGTCACTATAATTCAAAATAATGAGTGGGAGTGAAAAGTTAGACGTAACTTTCCATGGTCTCCATCGTTGATACAATAACATGAGATTTAAGTGGGGCTCCGAGACGACTTTGTTATCATCATCCCTAAAGAGAGTGTTCACTTAAATCAATATCATGGTTGATCTCTTAGAGATAGGTTTTATAAAATGTATTTTATAGTTGACCGTCCTTAAGGCGGCAATTATAAGTTAAGTTTTATAAAGCCAAAATGATAGTATATACTCATAAAAATGTGATATAATGTGTTAAACACATTTTGACCAAAACTAATCGATAGTTAATAAATTTTGAAAATATGAGATATTTTGAATAAATTTATTAATGTATAATATTTTTACCTTAAGGAAAAATATTATGTATTGAGGCAATAATAGCATTTGCATTTTATTTAGTGATTTAGCATGCTCATGCATCATTTTACTTGCCATATTTCTTATGAATCTTATGCATAATATTAATATTTATTTATTTATTCATTACAGCATAATGTCTTCTTTTATGATTAATGTACTCGCGACTAAAAAATTGACTAACGATAATTTCGTCAATTAGAAAAAGAACATGAATATGATATTTGTGCAAGGAAACTTGAAGTTTTTCCTAATTGAGGAATGTCCTCTGGTCCCTGCTGAAAATGCTACAAAAGAGGAGAGAGAACCGTTTGAGACATGGAAATTGAAACGAGCAAATGACAAAGCTCGTTGTTATTTGCTCGCTTCCATGATAGATGTTCTCAACACAAAGTTTGAGAACATAGAGACTGCTTATGAGAGAATAGAGTCTCTTTAGAACATGTTTGGTAAACCATCTGACCAAGCCCATCATGAAGCTATCAAGAAAGTCATGAATAAGAAAACGCGGGTTGGTACCTCTGTTTGAGAGCATGTGTTGATGATGATTAGCACAATTCATGAGGATGAAATTAATGGGGCCCATATTGATGAGACTACCTAAGTGGGCATGATTTTAAAAAGTTTGAGCCCATAGTTCTTACAATTCAAGAGCAACTACTTCATGAACGAACTGAGTTACACTATGACTCAATTGCTCAACGAGCTTATGACCTATAAGTCTATTTCTTCTGTAGAGAAGAAGGGAGAAACAAATGTTGTTGAGCCCTCCTCTTCTCACTCCTCCCTTTAAAAAGCGTAAGAAATTTAAGAAAAAAGGCAAAGGTCAAGGAGCAAATCCAGCAATTGGTAAAAAGGACAACCCCAATAAAAAGAATAAGACTAACAAGGGAAACAAGAATAGCTCAAGCAAAAAAAAACCCAAAGGAAAATGTTTTCATTGTGGAGTTGATGGTCATTGGAAGAGAAACTGTAAAAAGTATCTCGATGAGCTAAAACAAAAGAAGATAGGTAAATTTGATTTACTTGTTATTGAATCTTCTTTAGTTAAGAATGATTTATCACCCTGGATAGTTGATTTAGGTGCGACTAATCATGTTTGTTGTTCTTTACAGATGCTTAGTTCCTATCGGAAGCTAAGAGATGGCGAGTTCACTATGAGAGTGGGCAATAGAGCACTAGTTTCAGCTTCAGCAGTGGGAGAAACAAAATTATATTTTCAAAATAAATTTTTATTGTTGAATAATGTTTATTTTGTATCGGGGTTTACTAGAAATCTTATTTCTGTTTTTCACTAATTTGAACAATGTTATTCAATTTCTTTTAATAATAATATTGTTATTATTTCTAGAAATGGACTAGATATTTATTCTGGTTTTATGGAAAGTGGACTTTATGTGATAAGGTCCATTAATAAATCACTATTGAATACTGAAATTTTTAAAGTGAAATTGCCTAAGTTCAAGAAACTTAAAATTTCTCATGATGATAACACATCTTTGGCACCTGCTTCTAGGTCATATTAATATAGATAGAATTAATATACTTGTGAAGGACGGTCCTTTAAATGATCTAAATGTTAGATCTTTACCAGTTTGTGAATCTTGTTTAGAGGGAAAAATGACTAAGAGACCTTTTTTTGCAAATGGCCGAAGGGCTCAAGAGCCACCTGAACTCATACATTCAGATGTATGTGGCCCTATGACTACTCGAGCTAGAGGTGGTTATGAGTACTTCATCACTTTTGTTGATGATTACTCAAGATATGGTTATACTTGTCTAATTCAGTTTAAATTAGAAACGTTTAGAAAATTCCAAGAATTTAAAGCTGAAGCTGAAAAACAATTGGATAAGTCAATCAAGTGCCTTTGATCAGATCGAGGAGGTGAATACCTTGATAATGAATTCAAGGATTACTTGTTAGAACATGAGATTATATCTTAGCTAACAACACCTGACCCTCCTCAGCAAAATGTTGTTGCTCAAAGGAGAAATAGGACTTTACTTAACATGGTTCGATCCATGATGAGTTACTCTACACTCCCCAAAATCATTTTGTGGATACGCCATACAGACAGCGACTTACATTTTGAATGTGGTCTCATCTAAGTCTATTCATGCAACACCTTTAGAGTTGTGAAGTGGTCACAAACCTAGTTTGTGACACTTTCGCATATGGAGGTGTCCCGCACATGTGCTAGTAGGAAAGACTGGAAAATTAGAGCCTTAATCTGAAGTTTGCATGTTTGTTGGTTATGTAAAAGGCACAAGAGGAAGTTTGTTCTATAGTCCTCAAGATAACAAGGTATTTGTATCGACAAATGCCATAGTTCTCGAATATGACTATATGGCAAACTTCAAACCTCAAAGCAAGACTGTCTTGGAGGAAATTCATGTTGATGAGATCAGATCGGAAATAACAAAAGTTGTTGTTCCACATGGTACTCAGAAGACAACTACTTCTAGTCAGACCATCATGCCACCCAGACGTAGCGAGAGGGTAGTACGACCACCAGCTCGATACAAACAGGTAGGTGAAGCACAAGTTGCTATCACTGGTGATGGAAAAGATGATCCATTATCATTTAGATGTACAATGGAAGATACTGACAAAAAAACATGGCTTGAAGCTATGAAACTTGAGATAGAATCAATATATTCCAACTTCATTTGGGATCTTGTAGATCTACCAGAAGGGGTGAAACCTATATGGTGTAAATGGATCTATAAGAGAAAAAGAGGAGTGGACGGGAATGCAGAGACATTCAAAGCTGGACTTGTAGCTAAGGGTTATACCCAAAGGGAAGGGGTTGATTATGAAGAGACTTTCCCTCCTGTAGCTATGCTTAAGTCCATTCCTATATTACTCTCTATTGCTTCTCATTATGATTATTAGATTTGGCAGATAGATGTCAAGACGGTTTTTCTAAATGGTCATCTTGGAGAAACCATTTATATGGAGAAACCAGAGGGTTTCATAGATAAATATGCACAACAAAAGGTTAGTAAGTTAAATAGGTCTATTTATGGACTTAAGCAAGCATCTAGGTTATGGTATATGAGATTTGATGAAGCAATCAGATCTTATGGGTTCACACAGTGCCTTGATGAGTCTTGTGTATACAAGGTCATCAATGACAAATGTGTGGTCTTCTTAGTTCTGTATATTGATAATATTCTACTTATTGGGAATAATGTAGAATTATTATCAAATATAAAAGCATGGCTAATTAAGCAATTTCAAATGAAAGATTTTTGAAATGTAAGCTACATTCTTAGGATTCATCTAATAAGAGATCGTAAAAATAGAATGTTACCTTTTGTCTCAAGCATTGTATATTGACAAAATGATTGTCAAATATTCGATGAAAAACTCCAAGAAAGGTTATTTACCTTCTAGACATGGAGTTATTCTTTCTAAAAAGCAGTGTCTTAACACACCTCAAAAGGAAGAAGATATGAGACGTTACCCCTATGCATCAGCTTTTGGGAGCTTGATGTATGCTATGTTGTGCACGAGGCCCGACATATGTTATGCAGTAGGGATAGTTAGCCAGTTCCAGTCAAATCCAAGATTTGATCATTGGATAGCAGTAAAACATATTCTTAAGTATATAAGAAGAATGAGAAACTATATGCTATTATATTCTGGTAGGGATTTGATTCCAACTGGATACACAGATTCTAATTTTCAAACTGATACAGATGATCGAAAGTCGATATCTAGATTAGTTTTCACCCTTGGAGGTGGCGCCATAGTTTGGAGAAGTGTAAAACAAGGTGGTGTTTCAGAGTCTACTATGGAAGCAGAATACATTGCTGCTTGTGAAGCAGCAAAAGAAGTTGTTTGGCTTAGAAAATTATTTAGTGATTTAGAAGTAGTTCCAGATATAGATAAGTCATTGTCTCTGTACTATGGTAATAGTGGTGCTCCTTAACATGTTCTCCTGTTCTCGTTCATGTACCTACATCACATGATTTAAACTAATAAGCCTAATGCTCAGTAAGTGATATAAAATAAAATCTAAAATGTACGTGCCATGCAGCTTTTAAAGCCCATATGCAGTTTTTGTTTTCGCTTGCTTTATCTTTTACGTTTTAGTCTCTTTTCTGTTTTTGTTTTCAGTTTCCGTACACATCGATGCACCCGACCCCAACGCCCCTGACATCGCAGCAATGGCATAGTCCGAAAGTTTGGTAGCTATTGACTGGTCCATCCAATGCAGCCGACCCGTCACCTCTGGTACAGCAGCAATGGCATAGTCTGAAAGCTCGATAACCATTGGCCGGTCTGTCCCAGCATCATCCAGGGACCCGCTATATGATAAGGATCGATTTCAGTCGAACCGCATGTTAGCTACTGTGTACATCAATACACAGCGACCCCACAACCGGTATGAGCAACAATGGCGTAATCCGAAAGCTCTGCTAGTGCAATGACATAATCTGAAAGCTCTACTAGCGGTCGTGCACACCAAGCACTTAAACGGCCTCACATCATACCGTTGCCTTGGCCAGGCTCGGCACTGACCCAGAACAAACTAACAAGTTCACATCTCATATCATCTCTTTTACATTTATTTCATTTACATCATTTATTAATTATTTTACTTTCCATGGTAAAATGGATATTCCTACAGCCCAAATGATGGTTGTCTCCTTCGAGTGATCAACCCTCAAGAACACCATACAGTAAGTATGTATGAGTATCCATTAAACCATTTTCTAAAATCATGCATGAAAAAGCATTTTCGTATTGTTTTGAAAACCATGATGCATGATGCTCATGAATGCATGCAGTATCTGTATCATCAGTAAAATCCTCAAAACATGATCATTATAAATATCCTATAATCCTCAAGCATGATCATTATCAATATCATTTAAAATCTAATAAACATATCATTAAAAGAACCTATTGTTGGGACTAATGTGCCCAACAAGCAAATGTAATAGAAAAATTTTATAATATATGAATAAATTAATATTGATTGATATTATGTTAACATTTTATATTATCTTTTATAAAATTCATAGAAAATTCCTTGGTTATTTATGTTAACTTTATATTAACATATATATTGTATATATGTGGGATAAACATAAAGAGTAATAACCAGAATGTGTCCATGACTTATATTTGAAGTAATGAATCAGTTCATAGTCATAAACATAGTTTATCTCATTAAGAATGTATAGTCATATCTCAACTAAATGTGTAGTGACATAAGATAAATATGTTTTATATAATATGATTATATAGGACTGGACCAGATAAAATTATATTGTTATGATAATTTTTGTTAAATATAGAACAATTAATTTTATCATAATGATGGTCATATATGCATGATCTTAATTTATTGTATTTAAGAAACTCCTATTTTATTTTAATTTATTCTTTGATTTACTCGGTAAAGTTTTGTACGAGTTATGATCCGTATACCTTGTATATTCGGAGTGAATTAAAATGAATAGCTGAGAATATTAATATCAATACAATGAAATCCATTTCTATAGATTCTCTCGTTTGTTAGTTTAAGGATCGAATAATTAGCGCGCAATTCATAATAGTTATGAATTAATTATTCAATCAAGAACTAATGGTAGTCAAGGATAAAAACACAATATGAGATGTTAACAGATTATAAACGTAGCTCTATTGCGAATCTAAATGGACGGTTAATACATATGTAATGATTATATCAATGGACATTAATTAGAGTAAATATACTATATAGTTTTTGAGAGTGCAACACTAAGTATTTAGTGGAATTACTTTAAAGTTAATAATTATGTTAATTACTATAAAGAGTTTATATTAATTAAAGAAATATTATTGAAGCTTAAAACTATAGGTCCATCGGTTCCTTCGTCACCTTCTATCATTATTCTAATAATAGAAAAATGAACAAAGAAGATTAAATAATTAATTATTTAATACACTCAATAATAAGTTTATTATTTTTTATTAGATGAAATATTTGAATTATTGATTATTCAATTAATTAAGACAAAATGAAAAAAGTTGTCATAGTTAATATATTTCTTATATTTCATTAAATGAAATAATTGAATTATTGATTATTCAATTAATTAACAAATATAAAGTAACTTTTGAAAATAGTTTTTAAAATGGATTTTCTCAAATTTTAGTTAATGTCAAATTTGAATTAAAGTCATAGTGCCAAGTGTTGAGCTATGGTGACAAGACCTTTTGCTTGCCATAGCATTTTTGTTATAAATGTATTATAACTTAAATGAGAGATTAATAAGTTAATGTCATAGTGCCAAGCGTTGAGCTATAGTGACAAGACCTTTTGATTTCCATAACATTTTTATAAATGTATGAAATCAATTGTAATTTTAATGAGGAATTTGTAGTGTTTTTTTCTAAATGCCATAATGGCCATTATAGAGCAATACCACTATAAATAGAGGTCCAACCTCATTAGGTTAAGAGATTAAGGAATCTATTTTGAGAGCAAAATTTGTGTCTTCCGTGTTGGCTTTAGAGAAGTGTTTTCTAAATCCAAATAGATCATCTCATGTGTTGAGAATATGATCTATCATAAATTGAGTGTGATATTGTTTCGTTCATCATGCCCACACGTGCTTATTCGATGTGAGGAGGATTGGCAGAGAAGATCGAAGATTGATTTTGTACCCGTGTGAAGTAAACTACAGAAGTAATATTCTTAATCTTTTAGATTAGATCTAAATAAAGATTTTAAATACATATTATTATTAATATATTATAACAACGATCCGTTTATATTCATGGTAAAATTGTTTTTCATGATACATAGGTTATGCACGTTACCATTGTTATGAATATCGGTAATTCCGCTGTGCGAGGGAATCTAAAAACCAACACGTATTTCTAATAAACACAACATCATGCAGCAATACATCCTCGATAAATAGTAATATCCTCGAACAATGACATAATCATAGCTGAACCTAATCTAGTAAACACAATCATTAAACAACCCTAACTCTTGCGATATAGGCCTATTGGCAAAGCACAAACAATATCACTTACCTCAACCGTACCGAGTTTAGCACTTAACGTTATCCTTTTTCCTTTTTAATACTTTCAAAGTCAATAACATTTAATCATAAATACTTAATCAACTATCCTGAAGTCTCAAACTTATACTTGATAACATTCACATCTATTAAAATTCTATTAAATGATAATCAGAACCTATTTCCCAACAACAAAGTACCTTCCACCACCACTTATTTCATAGTTCAACTTTCTAACTTCAAACAGTAATTAACTCAACCCCCAAAGTAGTAATCCAAACAATTACAATTATAGGAATCAGCAGAACATTAATAAACTATCACAGTAGCCTACTTCCCATAGCAGACTAAAGAACCATTTAACTTTTTTTTTTAACATGGAATTATTGACTAATTTAATAAGGTCATCTTTATAGATCCTTAATCATCCAAAGTCTCACAATCAACAATGAAATATAGAACATTGTCCAATTTCTCAATCCAACAATAAATGTAACGACCTAGATTTTCGTAAATCCTTGGAAATGCGTGACATTTTGAAATTTCCTTTTTAAAACAAATCAGAGAGCGCCTAAGTCCGGATCACTACCAACTGTTCTTTAAACTCGTTTTGAAAACCAATTTAATAAACTATGCAGAAGCGTTAAATTAAAACCATTCATATAAAATGTTGCGGAAGAATAATTAAATCATTCAAGAAAGAAATACTAAACAATTGAAATACTGCGTTAAACGAAATCAAACAACCTTTAATTATAATTTAGAAAACTTAATTAAATCTCCACTGACTATCCTTTACTCTCTTTATGCCTGGCCAGTGACGAACTCCCTTGCGCGTGCAAACCCATCATCCTTGCCTTTATGTTATCTGTCATTTATTTGCTTATTATCTGTTCGTCATTTGTACCTACACCACAAGTAATACGTGAGCCTCATGGCTCAGTAAGGAAAAAGGGCTATGCAATTATGAAATGCCTCTCTTTAGTCCATTTGGAATGGGGGTCTCCCAAACCAATCCTTTCATTAAGCCATTTACCTATTTATTATTTACTTTTCTAGTTCCTTTGCCGGGCTAAGCTACCGATACCACAGAAACCTTTATCGTTTCATGGTTTTTATCACTTTTCCAGTTTTTGTGCCAGGCTAAACTATCGGTACCACAAAAACCTTTATCGTTTTAATGTTTCCTAGTTCCTGTGCCGAGCTAAATTACCGGTCCCACAGAAACATTTATTATCTAAATGTTTTTACCCATTTTCACCATTTATCCTCACTCATGCATGTGTGCGTACCACCTCGTGGCCCTCCCTATTAGTCTCTATTAACATGATGCATGCTCATACATTCTAAACCTATCATGATGCATGATGCTTCACAACATAACATTCATAATATTTGAAGTGCGCATTGAAGTAAAGTAACTATAATTGAAAGCACATACAAAGAAAGTAAAGCGTACAATAGAAGGAAATAACTACGCACAGTAGAAAGCAAGTACAACATGGAATTGAAATAGCGAATGCATACAATAAAGGGGTGGTACAGAAAATGTGCAAGTAATTTATTTAAACTAATATGCTTAGATTAACAATTGGTTAACGTGCAAGCATTTACTAACTAAGCATGCTCAAGGATTAATTATATTTGTCATCCTAATTAGATATCTTAGTTAATTTCCTAGTCCGTTTACATGCGTCCTACATTTATTATTCTAGGTGACCATTCTGATTAGTTAGCCTAGGTGATTTACATGCTTAAGACAATTTCAGCTATTAAGCCAGTTAGTTATTCTAACTAATTACATGCTCAATCAAAGGATTATGATTACAATTATTAAACTAATTATTTACATGATCAAGGAAGATAAGATAATTATTCAATTATTAACATGCTCATCCTAATTAATTATATGCTCATATTACATCATATTACATGCTTAGTTAATTTCATCGTCAGATGGTTAGTTAATTACTCTAGTTAATTTACATGCTGCTAATTTATTTACACCTGCTAATTAACATGCTAGTTAATCATCCTAACATGCTAGTTAATTAGTTAAACATGCTAGTAATTACTTATTTGTTAGTAATTACTTGTTAGTCAATTTACATGATTAAAGAAGGGATTATCGCCTATTAGTTAAACAAGTAGTTAACTTAATGAATACATTGGAGTAATAATTAACATGGTCAGTAGCAAAATCAGGAAACTGCAGCTTGTAGTTCATTCTTTCTTTAAACGTTCATCACGTCTAACCATTTTGTTTCCCTAAGCATTCTCTAAGTATCCTCATCCCTATATTTGTAGTAAATATATTATAGGAAATAAGGAAACTAACAGCAGAACTTAGAATATTGCGGTAATTGAACTACAGGAAAACTAAAGAAACTAAAAGTAGTAAAATCAACCAAGAGTAAACTCAACTCACGCACACTACTTGTGATGCAGGGCCTCCAAATGGCCAGGACACCCCTAATTCCTTACCTCGAAGCGATAACGCATAATAGCACTCCTTCATTCTCCTTCTCTTCTTTGTACCTTCACAAATTTAATAACACTTAATTATTACTTAGTTTCATAATCTAATCCCAACTAAACTCTAACAGTTCATAGAACCCATTACCGCCCAAAATAGAATATAACCTTCCAATAATAATATTCTAAAATGTAGAACAACCAGCCAAACTTAATAGGATAAGGAACAACCCATGACTATCAAACCAACCCTAACAATAGTACATTGTCAAACAGAGAGCATCATTCATAAACCGATTCAAGACAACAGTAAATATCCAACAACAACCAACGTATTTCATTATCTTTTATTATCATAACACAAAACAACAGTTGGATCGTCCAAACATTTAAAGCATTTATCAACGTGCATAACACTCACTTAAATCTCACAATATTCTCACAAACATTATACTTGATATTAACCAGCATAAACATTAGACCAATAGATCATCCGACGTAAACAATTAACTAACTAATTCTAGGATATCAACGTTCCATTGTAACAATACGACGAACATTAAGCTATAACTAAATTGCAAATCAATAGCATTCGATAATTCACGACTAACTTCACATAGCACTTTCCTTATATCACAATATAGTCATTCACACAGTGAGTCCAAATTCAATAACAAATTAAAAGTCTCAACTCATTATCGGTTGTAACAATCACCACACATAACTAACACTACGTAACTAAAATTAACAGAGCATATTTTCATCTCAACAACTAATTCTAATGGATAGAAACAACATCAAATATGAAAACAACCAATTATCATTGCTTCAAATAAAGTCAACAAGGCAGTAACATCCAAAGAAATATTCAGCCAATAATAGTCAAATGCATAAAACGATTTCTTGATAACAACATCCAAACATAACCAATTACCAAAACAGTGTATCAAACCTATGCTTCTATCATTCTCCAAAATCAATTTATCACAGAAACATAACATAATCCAACCTGACAACCAACACATAATTGAACTCCCTCACATAATCAACAAAAGCATATCGATTCTAGCAAGCCGATTCACAGAACCAAGAATTGAAATCCAACGGAGGCATCATCACAACAGCAACCAAGAAATTCCAACACTAACAGGTTATTCCTTCAATAACAGAACCCCAATTTAACAACAACAACTTATTCCGAAATTCCTAACTAAATAGCATAACCAGTTTAATAGAATGACAATCCATCATTATCCCATAACTTGTAACTAAATCACAGAACACATAATCAACCAACATTAGGGCCAATAACGATCAAGTGCATAACACAATCCAAACATAGCATTTCCATATATTTCAATATTCAACATGTTTGAAATCCAATAATAACCATATATGTCAATATTCAACATGTTTGAAATCCAATAATAAATTGAACATAATACTCACAACAATACACAGAATATAATTTTCAACCAATGGAGTGTATAATCAACATCACAACTTGGAAAACTCATAGTAATAGACCACTAAGCATACACTCAACATATTATTAACTAACAAACATTTCCACTAGATTATTAACCAACCAACATTTCCAACACCAACCAACAACAACTAATTCACATAATCAAAGTATAACTCAACAGGTTATTAAACCAACCAATCAACAGAGTTGTATTCTCAACAAAACAGGGAGGTAACTCACCAACAGAAGCTCGGCCAACCTCCAGATAGAGCTTCAAGCTCCTGCCTCCATTTCCTCCTTTTTGCTCATGGCTCCAACTCTCTAGGGAGCAATCTCATTCCTCCCCTGCACTCGGCTTCACAGGGTGGTAATCGATAGAAGCTCTGTCATTTTATCTCGGCACTCCATAGCTTCTAGTTCTACCTCCATTTCTCCCTCAGTTTTCTTCTCCTTCCTCCTTCCTCGGCTCCACCTCAAGAGAGCAATTTTTGCTCTCTGCCCAGCTCACCCGAAGCACTCTTCAATTCCTCCTCCTCCACTGCATTTCTACGTCTCCCAGAGGGTACCCATCACCTTACTTCTGCCCTTTCTACATCCGCAGAATAGAGGTACTCCATGCCCTACCCCAGCCATGCACAGCTACAAGGTCTAAGCTATCTCCCTGTCGATTCTTGTAGAGCAAGGACCAGGGGAAGAAACTGGACCACAAGCTGGACTAGGAGATGATCGAACCACAAGTTGGACCATGGCCTTTGGCCGGTCCAGCTTGATTCACCAAAATGCACAACGACCCGAGGGGGGCATTCGTCGTCTAGCCAACTACCCGAGGCAACCATTGCAGCGCCTGCCACCGAGCAGCCGTCGCCGTCCGTCTCACCATCACCATCCCATCGCCGAGCACAGCCTGTCGCCATTCTAATCGCGCCGGCACCTGAAACCGTGCCCAATCCCGACGCCAAAGCTCACTGTTGCGACCCAAAATCGCACCGCCTCCACTAGCAAATCCAGATGCTTCAATCGTCGCCGCACACCGGAGCTCGCCCACAGGCGCTCATCGCTCCGTCCCTCTTCGTCTCTCCCTGTCTCCCTGTCTCTCTCGCTCTTTTTTCTCCCTCCCTCTCTTTTCGTTTTTCTATCTGGTCACGAAGGCCGAAGGCCATTTGAAATTGCCTGAACCGGTTATCCAACATATTCCCCAACAATTAAATCTTACTCATGTACTTGTATTTAAATTCTAATTAAAGTAAATCTAATTAATTTATTAAATCCCCTCAATTCCATTAATTCAATCCCTTTACATTTTTAATCCTAATTTTATATATTTTAATTTCATTAAATTAATATTTATTTTATTTTTGATTACGTTAATTTCCATAATATATTATCTAACGAGTACGTTCTTGGTAATACCCCGATAGTCAACCCACTTAAAAAGTCGGGGTATTACAATAAATGACTGTAATAACATCACCTAACAACAGCAAAATACACTTCACAACAAGCAACCAAAAATCATTGCTCATCAACAGAATAACTACCCTCACGGCTAATAACAAACACGACTCCAACAGAGCATATTTATCAAAATTGTAATTAAACAAGGAGCATCATCAAAACAACCGAGCATAGATCCATTAACCTAGCAACAAGACATACAGAGCATAAACCACGATCATGCATGTAGTAAACAATTCATCAATAATCTCCAAAAAATCCAAAGCATAAATCCTAAAAAAATTCATAGAGGAAAAAGGAAGAGAACCCTTACTAGAGAGTACTCGAGAAGACCCAAGACTTCCCTTCCTCTCGGCTTTTTCCTTCTCTATTCCTCTAGAGAACTTCTTCCTTTCTCCTCCTCCTTCTTTTAACATAATAAAATCCATTTTAACATAACATAACCCATTAAAGAAATAGAAAGGAAATCCTTACCAGAGGTTCATCCACGAGCAGGTCTTCTCCTTCACAGTGACTCATGGCTTCCTTCTACCTTCACTGCTCTCTTTTCTCTAAAGAGTTTCCTCGCAAAATTTTCTCATGGCTCACAACAACTCACTGCTGTAACGCCCCAATTATACAAATCAATTTTTTTTTAATTCATGATAAATTACAATTTTTCTTTTAAAATTTTCCAAATAAATTGTTAAGTTGAAAATCAGAGTAATTGAGCGGAATAAAACAAATCATAATTCATAATTTTAAACAATTAAAAATATAATCTGTTTTATACAAATCATTTTTTTTCATAAAATCATAATTGAAATAACTAATGTTTCTTAAGCCATAACTCATCAGATCTTCTTCAGTTGATAACGTAAGATTTCACTTGGTAATGCATCTTCCTTCATTAATATTGACCTACATCACAGGTAATACAATAAGCCGAGGCTCAGCAAGAAATAGAATGTATGCATATGCTATGAAATGCTTATGCAGTCGTTATTAGAGAAGAACCTGTCTCCTCTTCAAGCTATTTAGTTTCACTTAACAGTCCAGATGTATGAGATCTCATCAATCTAGGGAAGTTGGATCCAATATACCGTCTTGTGGCTTAACTGTCACTCCAGCACGGAGATTCATCCATTAAGGGCATCACCACTAATCTCATACACCTATTTACGTTTATTGGTTCATTCATAAACATGCTACGCATATGTTAGCAGTTTCATAAGCCCTATCATGATGCATATACAGTTCATAACAATACAATGGAATTAACAGCAATATAGCAATCCACATATGAAATTAAAGCAGTTTATATATTTTTAGTCATTTTTACATTCACGCATTATCTTTGTTATTTCGTGCATTAATTACAACAATAATCTCCATAATTATGTTGACATTGTTTTAACGATAATTCTCCTAATATTTCCAATCATATTGTTAACATTTGTTTTATCGTTAATTTATAAGAATAATTCCAACAATATTTTCAACATGTATTTAAAGTAAGTGGAAACACAAAATCCCGTGATACAGGGCCTCTACTGGCCACCGCATCCTATTTCTTACCTCTTGTAGAAAGTTCCTACTATAGAATTTCCCAATTGTAACTTCTCCCGATTCCTGAGTAACTCCTCCTCCAAACTTTCATGGTCAGATGGTCGAGACCCGACAACAATGCAGAATGTTCACCGGACGCCTTGGAGATTCAAACGGTATTAGGAATTCGATCCATTATCTATGGAGAGATAAGAATCGAACTATCAAAGAGAGGATCTTGGCCTAAACCAAACGTGTTGGTTGAACCAAGGCTATCAAGTTTGATATCTTCAAGCAAACAATTGGAGAAGATCAAGTCCTCAATGAGAACTCAAGAAGAAAATCACTCTTTTAGCAAAAAGGCTCTCAAATTTCAAGTTGGAAGTTGTGATTTACATTGAAGGCTTGCCCATCTATTTATAGGCAACTCAAAGGGACATGGAGACATTTAAAATATACAAAAGAATGCAAAAATTGCATGTTAGGTGAAGAATTGTAGTGAGTGGCACGTGGGAGGCGCACTAGGCACGGCAGTGAGCGCTGGCGGGTCCGTGGTCAAGGCAGGTGGGTGGCGCTGTCAGGGCGGCGCACGCTGTTAGCGATCGCGACTGTCGTGCAGCGCGCGCTGTCAGGTGACGGGCGCGCTGTCTAGCTGGCGCGCTGGGCGGCACGTGCTGGGCCAGCTCGTGGGCTGTTTTGGTCCTCTTCCATTTTAGCCCATTTTTCTTCAATCTAATCCTACCTTGGGCCTCCATTGGATCCCCCATAATCCCTAACACCATCATGGCTCTTGAATTGCCATTTAATGATCTTTAACTTGGACTTCATAGATGAAACATGTGTGCTTTTGTCCATTGGTCTTTTGTAATCTATCAATTGGGTATTACATCTCGATAAATTTCCAGGATATTACCATCTTCCCTCCTTATATAAATTTCATCTTCGAAATTTGCCAATTAAATAATTCAGGGTACTTAGCCTCCACATCCTCATTTCTCTCCCATGTGGCTTCTTCAGTGGAATGATTCTACCACAATACTTTAACTAATGGAATCCAATTATGTCTAAGCTCTTTTACTCTCTCATCCAAAATCTGTACAGGTCTCTCTTTGTAACTCAAGTTCTTTCGAATTTCCACATTGTTAGGAGGTAAGATTAGAGTTGGGTTCCCTAGACATTTCTTCAACATTGATACATGGAATACATTATGCACGCCGTCCATAGAAGCTGGTAATTGAAGTTGATAAGCTGCATTGTCCATTCTTTTTGTGATTGTAAACAGACCAATATATCTGGGATTTAACTTTCCACTCTTTTCCAAACGCATAATCCCCTTGAAAGGTGATACTTTTTGATAAACCAAATCTCCCTCATTAAATTCTAAATCTCTTCGATGATGATCTGCATAACTCTTCTGACGACTTTGAGCTGACAGCATACGTTGATGGATCAAAGCCACAAATTTGGCAGTTTGTTGAACAATATCAGGGCCAAAATATTCCACCAGGTCTCTGGTGTTCTGCTTTGATTTGCTGACAAATTTGACATAGTCCCACATATGTTGCAATATCATACTTCATTGTCGGCCAAAAGTAATGAGTCTTGAGATCCTTATACATCTTATTGCATCCAGGATGAATAGAGAAATTTGAAGAGTGAGCCACTTGTAAGGTTGTTGTCCGTAAATGTTGATCGCTGGGCACAAACCATCTTCCTTTAAATCTTACCGTTCCATCGGCAGACAGAGAATAATCCTTATACTTTGCTTGCGTCAGGTTTAGCTTAACTTCCTTGCATAACTTGTCCTCTTGTTGGGCCTCTTTGATTAGTTCCAAAATGGAAGGCGTCAATTTTAAGGCTGACAAAAGGATATCTAGCTGAGCAGGCACCAAATTTACATCCAATTCATGAACATCTTTCTGAAGTCCTTCAGGCATTTCTTCACATAGAATACAAGTGAGCTTTTGACTTAAGGCATCAGCAACAACATTAGCTTTCCCAGGATGGTATAGTCATAATCTTTGACGAATTCCAACCAACTCCGTTGCCTCATATTTAACTCCTTTTGTGTGAAAATGTACTTTAAGCTCTTATGGTCAGTGTAAATCTTGCACCGTTGCCCATATAAATAGTGCTTCCAGATCTTGAGAGTGAAAACAACTGCAGTGAGTTCTAGATCATGAGTTAGGTAATTCACTTCATGTAGCTTCAGCTATCTTGAAGCGTATGCAATTACTTTTCTATTTTGCATGAGTATCCTACCAAGTCCATGCTTAGATGCATCAAAATATATACAAAACTTTCCTTCTTCAACAGGTAACGCCAGAACAGGAGCAGTAGTTAATAGACATTTTAATTCATAAAAACTTTCTTCGCATGCATTTGTCCAAAAAATCGTGCATTCCTCTTTGTTAAACTCGTTAAAGGTAGGGCAATCTTTTAAAATCCGTTCATAAAGTGTCGATCATAACCGCCCAAGTTGCTTGCATTCATTGGCTGTAACCAATCGATGACTGCTTGGATCTTTGCTGGGTCAACCTCGATGCCTTCTTTCGAGACCACGTGGCCAAGAAAACTTACTTTGTTCAGCCAGAATTTACATTTGGAGAATTTTACGTACAAGCTATGTTTGGCCAAAATAGAAAGAACAATCTGCAAATGTTCTCGATGTTCCTCCTCCGAGTGTGAATATATTAGAATGTCATCAATAAAGACGATTATAAACTTATTCAGATATTCTTTGAAGACGCGATTCATTAAGTCCATGAAGGCTGCCAGAGCATTGGTCAGTCCAAAAGACATCACAAGGAATTCATAATGCATGTATCTCGTCCGGAAAGCTGTTTTCAGAATATCCTCTGGTTTAACTTTTAGTTGATAATATCCCGAATGAAGATCAATCTTGGAAAATACACTTGCTCCTTGCAATTGATCAAATAAATCATCAATTCTTGGTAAGGGATATTTATTCTTAATTGTCACATTATTGAGTTCTCGGTAGTCAATACACATACATAAAGATCCATCCTTCTTTTTTGACAAATAAAATCGGAGCTCCCTAAGGAGAGAAGCTTGGTCGAATAAAACCCTTGTTGACCAATTCGTCCAATTGTAGCTTTAACTCACTGCTACCTCCCTCTCTCTTTATGTTTATTTCCATTTCTCTTGAGTTGCCAACACATGCTTCATACAATCCCCATAATTCTCACCTAACACCCCTAGTAATTTGCCACCTGTAAAGAGAAGCAAACGTAGAGAATTTACAGACAACAAATTCTCAAGATATGCATTTTCTTCTTCTCGGTGGCTAAACCCAAGTGGGAGAAGTCAAAGCTTACATCGATAGGAAATTCTCAGTCGATAATAGCATCGACAGCCCGTCCCACTCGAAAATTCCACCACTGCCATTTTTCTGCACTCTCCACATAACCTTCTCGCCCAATAAGCATTGTAGTCAAACACACACACGTTTGGTTCATAAAAAATAGGGCAGTTCACCATACAGCCAATACAAAAAATGGAACCAAATGACTTACAGTGCATGGCATTGGAGGTCGAGAAGCCAAAACACATGAGCATCCACCCAACAGCTCTGCCTCCATGCCGTAGCTTTCTCCATCGAAGCTCCCACCGATTGAACCAACAATCGCCCGAACCGTCATCCTCTTTTCTTAGAGCGCTACAGAAATTGCAGCTCATGGCGGGATCAGATGCACCTCACCATTTACACCCCGTGGTTCAGTGTCTCCAACGGCAACACGCATGCTTTCCCACTCTCAAGAGCACAAACTAGATGCGTGGTTGCTCGCTCCTCACCGGAGGAGGAGTCTCCTTCCTCCCTCACCGTTTCCATCTCATTGCGAAGCACTCTTGGCTGAGAAGACCAACTCCCCAATACATAAATATATATGTATCAAATATACATATCATATATTAGTCGACCTACTTCCAACTCCTGACTTATTTTTGAAATTACATTCCTCCCTCTTTACATAAATTTTGTCCTTGAAATGTACTCAACGTATGCACTTCTTCGATCTATATACTAAAATAACCATTGTCCTTCATACTATAATAGTACTCAAAACAACTTCATGTACTACACCAGTACAAACACACAAAATTAGCAAAATCACTAATGCACATCCAGGTCATTTAACCATTATCTACACTTGCTGCTTAGAGAAAAGTCTTCACCAAAATTTCCTTCCTTTCATCAGATAATGTGTAGCAGACTTTTGCAATTTGCCCAACTTTATTCCATCCAAAACATCTTGTATGCACCAACAACACAAATTTCGCTGACAATTCAACGAAATATTTACACTACATGTTGCATCAAGTCCTACTTCACTTGTTATGCCCCTACAAACTCAATCCTTATTTGCATTCTTCACAATAGAAAACACCTTCGGTGCAACTATTTCCTATTCCTCAAGCCAAAGCTGGATAACCATTGGCGGAATGGCCACTCTCATTACCCTTAAAAATCTGCTTTGAATCAGCAAGACACCTTTCGAAATGATTCCTCTTTCACCTTTGACACTACTTAGCTCTTGAAGATGCAACATTTTCTCTTGAAATGATATGTCTCCTTCAACATGTTCTTCATTTCCTCACAATTCACCCTCAACAAGAGGTTTCTATGATCCCCTTAACTCTGGTTAGTTTTACGTCAACCTCTAGGACTGCATTTCCTTCACTATTTATTTTCCTATTACTCTCCCTAAATTTCATGACTTGAAACTTGACACCCATAACTTTTCTTAACTTTCTCTTGCTCTTCGTCCTTAGCGTATTGATAAACTACTTGGTCCATCGAAAAAGATAAAGGCCCAAAGTCTCATAAACTCAAGTCCTTCAAACCATTTGGAAGGTAACTTATTAGAGGCCTAAATAAAAGAGTTAACCAAAGAAAGTCAAAGAGAACCCACGACCCTAAAGCTATGGAAAGGAGTCTTAGAAGATACACTTGAGGGAAAAAAAAGAACAAAGGAAAAAGAGTTAAAGAAACTTTCCAAAATCAACAAAGCAAGTGGACAAAACATAGCCGATTCTTCCATGGATTTGGCAACCATCCAAGTGGCTATTCTTAAAGAAAAGTAGCTGTCAAATGTCACCATTTTGTGGAGCGAAAGCTAGCAAGGAGTTACTAAAATATTTGCTTTAGAAAGTTACTAAAACTATAGCTTACTAATCAACCAATTAAGGACCGAATACTTAGAGTGTTTCCTATTTTATGCATTGTAATTTTCTATATAAAGCCCCCTAGTGCTTATCTTTTAGACATTGAATTTTGAATACAAAAAAGCTTTTGCTTATTTTGAAATTGGAGTAATTCCTTATTCAAACACTTTGGTGAGTTAAATGCAAAGTTTCCCTTGTGTGAGTAACATCACAAGATTTGGATCACTTGGAGTTGAGTGAGTTCTCTTATTGGCATCCGCAATGCTACTCCTTGGGTAAAGCTTGTGTGAAGAGGTCTCCAACTATCTAACAAGTTTCCATCTGTAAAGTCACCAAAAAGAGAGTGAAAGTTGTGTTACTTCCTAATTTTGACCACCTGAGTGCTGTTAGCATATCTCCAAATTCTTGAGGATTATTTCCAAAGTTCTTGAAGGCATTCTTTCTTATTTCATTCAATAAGGTGATTTGCCCCTAGTTGCAAGGAAGGAAACACAAGGACAAATTAACAATCGACAGGCTTTAATCTGAACACTTCCAATGAAACAAAAATAGCTATCAATGCATCCATCCAATAAGTACCAAATTTGGAGGAGATTAAACCAACACTTAGAAACAAAGGGCATCGAAATTTCACGTTCAAATTCGTAGCACAAACAAAGTTATGACCGATACAACAGACAACTTGGAAATAGCTCTAAACAAAATAGATTGCGGCTAACTCAACAAACGATTGCACAAGTCGATCCAAGTGATCTCCTAACAACAAAGAAATTCCAAGGCTCCAATAATACTCAAAGTGCATCCAGAATCTAGAATCCCAAACAAAAAAAGAGTGCAAAAATTCAGAGAACAAAATCAAGTTACTAAACTGGTTCACTAAACCTCACACACCTGAGGGAAACGACTTGTTCGAACCTTTTTAGAGAAAGGTCTCTCCACTTTAGCTTTTGCTCAATCTTCTACTCCTCCACGCCATGGACACCTCCAAGAAGAGAATGTTGAGAGAAATAGCACAACCTTCCTCTCCAAGATCGAGTAAGAACATTGAGAAGAAGGATTTTGGTGATGGATTCGCGATGAAGCAAAAATCAAGACACTTAGTTTGTTTGAGGGAGAACTCCAAACAAGATTTGTAGCTACAATTAGGGTTTCAAAATTAGGTTAAGGACACCATTAGGGAAGGCTAAATACTTCCCTAATGGTAACCAAAGAAGAATTACAAAAATACCCTTGAGTTCACAAAAATAAGGCATGAGGGCTCAGATAACATGCTAGCTAAGCACTCAAAATAATTAAGTTCAAAATATCATATTTCTAATCAAAACGTGATTCATCCACTAGTAGTCAACCAAATAGAAACCATTTTAACATGTCAAAATAGAAAATGAACATATCTCTTTCTAGAAGGCTTCTTTAGACTCGATCATTGGAACCTCTAAGTGGCCGCAGGTGGTTGGTCCTAGCCGAGGGGTTGCTTCATGGTTCCAAATGAGCACATGTTTAGGTGCCTCTTTGCCATCATGCCTTGGTTCATCCTCAAGTTCCTTTAGCTTAGCTCCACCTGCAAAATAGCAACGCATTATAAGCAATGAGCCTTTTGGCTCAAGCTCGGGTGATAAGCCCTTAGAGTGCATCAGAAGGCGTGGTCCAAATTCAACCCAAAAGCTTCTAAAATGAAGGAGTTACAAGCTTCCAAAGTTAGACTTTCCAAAAGTGATTCTCGACCAAAATAAGGAAACTAGAGATTCGGTCGAGCAATCCAACCGCCAAGTTGACAACTTAGCCAACCACCCATAAAAAATTGACTCTTTCTTGTTTTTCGGCTAACTTACTCAACCGCACCATCGACCAATATATCGACCGAATTTCTAAGATCGCCCCTATCCTACTTTTCAGTCGACGTACTCGACCGCACCATCGACTGCAGCTTAAGAAAACAGCCTTCTTTGATTGCTCTCATACATTCAACACTTCAACCACATATTATCAGGTTATATTCTAATCTCCATTTGCTGGTGCATCACGTACTCAAACATACTCTTTATTCACTCAAATTCCTCACCCTCTATCTAATTCTTAGCAGCTTAGGCAACCTCGCCTAATTGTCTACTTGACTTAGTTCATACCGGGACTTGTATTTCATCTTTCCCTTTTCCAATTAATGAAAATTTGGGCAGTGTCTCTCTTGTTTCTTTACTCCCCCAAAGCTAATTTCATACATTCTGCACTAAAATTGCAAGNGGGGTATTACATGGTCATAGCACTCCTCATCCATTTTCCAAATTACAGCATACTTGCACGGAATAGCCTCGTGATGCTTTAGCGCGAGAATGCCTAAAGCATCAAGAGGATTCATCCCCCCAAATACAAGCACAGAATCACATCATTTATCAGCAATAAACTATGTACGGAATGTAAACGTGGGAAAACATACTACTAATAAAAACCGACGTGCTGTCGAACAGTCCCTGTCGGATTTTCAGATGGGGAGGTCCACAAAATAGTAGTTTTGAAAACTATGATGCAATGCAGTGCAGAAAGTATAAAAATCTCTACCTCAATGGCGACCATAACACGCTTACCGACAAACCCGCTCCACATGCTATCGTAAGTAAAAAGTCAAATTATCTGACACTTTTAGAACCTACAACAAGGTCGATATCAACACCCTATCAACATAACAAGCATAATAGACAAGCCTTAAACAATACAAGTATCCTCAAATAATTTCTAGGGTCAAACCCAAATCAGGCATAACATTAATCGAACTAGAG